>OZ026628.1:18706727-18842298 GCA_964020975.1 Hermodice carunculata | reverse complement strand
AATCAGATAAAGGTCATAATCACCTGATACTTACCATATTATAGTTTGAAGTGCCAGGGGTTGGTGCAGAGGCACAGTTCCTTGATAAAGGTTTTCCCTGTGGCCAAGTGCCGTTGAACTTGCAACAGGAAATAGGCGTTACCAATGTCTGAGGAATGTTCCCAAAACTACGCGTCCTTTTCCATTTCGTGGCGTAATGGAAGTTAGTGTAGTTGGTAATTCCGCAGCAGCCAATCTGTCAGATAAAGGCAGTACGTAGGTCAACTGTTTTGTGGAAACATGTCATGGGCAATTCCAACGAAGACCGCCATTGCCTCCTGCAAACTGGTCAGCAGCATTTTTAATGGGGCTTACTTCACACTTTGTTTTCAATCTAATTTTCTGTTTATTTTCCATAAAGTTTGAAATATGGTGTCAAAACATGATCGATCAGAGAAATGTACTTTGTGGATCAACATCCTGGGGTTGAACATAAGAAGTGAATTCATAATACAACACAACTGGCCACAACAGGCCAAGTGCTACTACCACATATCAGTAATAAATAGAGAATCTTACATGGCCAAGAGGGAGTTAGCGTGTTTTTTTTCTTGCAAGTGGTCCTTGTTTATGTAGAAAGTCACCAGTGAGCTTCGCTCAGTGGTGATTTTCCACATCAACAAAGACCATAAGTGAGAAAAAAACTCGTAACTCCCACTCAGACATGTCAGATTTTATTCTATGAGGGGATTTACCTGGACTTTTGCCGTGCTCATTCCTTCAAGTGCGCCACCATTTTGAACAAGCCAAAAACCTAATACGGCTATTTGATATTAATGCACGGCACGCTTAACCGCTAGTATAGTTACATATCAATGCATCAAACAGAGGGCAGGTAGATCGATGCGAGTATCACACAGTATTAAGAATGTCTCATCATAGAGAGTCATATTAAGGACTGTACATGGAAAATCCAAATATTCCATGTACTCTTTGCAAAAGTTGTTAAAGCATTATTGCAGGACTGATCCATGACACAGTAACCTATCCTTTTTTTTTATAGTAACGGTCGAAATGGTTCAAAGTTGTCACCCAATGCACCCACTTTTATCGACAAGAAACATTGACCTGGGGATCACCTACAAATTCATGAAGAAAACACGTCTAAATACGACGCAAACAGGCCATTATCAACACTTGATAGTGCTGGGAGCTGTCAGTGTCACTCTCGATAATGGGAACAACTCTTCTCCGACGTGGAGGCCTGACACGTGGGTTGAAGAGCCTGAAAATAGCCTGTAACAGCACGCGGTCTGATTGGTTGGTTTAGCAATGAACCAACCATGTGATCTGGGGGCAAAAACACTTTTGGGAATTCCTATTAGGATTCTGCAATTCCCTCTCCAACATAGAATACATTTGGTGCTTTTCAACGGGACTCAATTCCTGATGTCTAGTCTGAAGCCCTTTCCTCAGATTCAGGCACAAACATCAAGCCACAATATCGCTAGGGAAGCAGTTGTGGTAAATGTATGTATATGTATATATATATATATATATATATATATATATATATATATATATATATATATATATATATATATATATATGTGTGTGTGTGTGTGCGTGTGTGTGTGTGTGTGTGTGTGTGTGTGTGTGTGTGTGTGTGTGTGTGTGTGTACTGATGCAATCTTTCTGCTAAGGCCACCTAAAGGTTAGAAAATGTAGTGTTAAGAGAGACTGTACTAGATTTGAGTATTATGTGAAATGTTTTTTCGAGTCTTCGGTTTGGGGTCTTGTGTCTTGCCTCATCCAGGCAGCTACATTAAACGAACCTGTCTTATCAATGTTGCTGTTTAGCAATACGAGTGGTCAGGTGTATTCCACGGGAAAGAGAAAAAATGGTCAATTGCATGTACAAACTGGTACTCTTAAAATGTTGAGTTTGCTCTTTCAGCCCTACACTTTCTATGTAAGGAGTGGCGATTTGATACGTTTATAGTTTGGCTGGTGAAGACAACCTTTTACCTCTTTCACAGCAAAGTTTTGACTGAACCAGGAGCTTCCCTCTGCACGCTAAGGGGGCATGGCGTACAAACCGAGACAAGGAATCATTTTGTACCGTTCCTGAGCTCATGTATGGTCTCTGCAAACTGCAGTCATGCTGGTGATGACCATAAAATGTATAAATTGGTAAACGTGTACTGAAAAGGATACCAAATTTGGCAAACGCTTTGAAAATCTTAAAAGTTTGATCTAACCATTATACCATTAACAGCGTAGCATTAGGTATGTTCTGGTTCTTCTTTCGTGTTATTCAACTGGTTGCAGTTTGCCTATACCTTTAAATATTTGTCGAATTCAAGAACTATGTTCTGTTTTGTTTTTGTTTTTGGTTTTTTTTTTTTGGGGGGGGGCTTTTTTTCTTCTAAACTATGGATTGTGTATTGATACCCACTTGAACCATTAGTATTCGCTATGCTTAATAGCAAGCATTTATTTAGATCAATTAAAATTGCAAGCTTTTTTCTTTGCAAATTTTAAAATCAATATGCATTGAACCTTGTTGTGCTTAAATGTGCTTCAGGTCTTTGTACTATAATCAGGAGCTATGACATGCAGATGGAGCCACAAAAAGCACTTAATCTTTTCTGTGCAGGGCATAAATGCAATATGGGGTAGAAAAAATTGTGAAAACACCATCCAATCATTTACCTGAAACACAGAAAGTCAATGGACACAGAAGCTTTGTACGCAAAAGTGACCCAATAATGTAACATGGAGGACCATGTCGCCCACTGATTTGTGAGATTTCTTGTGTAGGGCTGCATAGGCTAAGCACTCTTAAATTGAACGCGTGAATCTTAACTTCCATAATTATAACGGCCAGCAAAAAGGCAATGCAACAAAAGTAGTGGATATTTACTTTATATACCACAGAGATATGTTATGAGTTTCATAATGAAAGTTATAATGAAAGAAGGATGATCTATGGTACGGATAGGCTCGACGAATAGCTCCAACTTGAAATGGAAATAAGGAAACATTTATTTCTCAGTGTGATTTACTTCCAATTGTTATCTATAAGCAAACGTTCTCTCTTTCTTTCTCTCTCTCTCTCTCTCTCTCTCTCTCTCTCTCTCTCTCTCTCTCTCTTATATATATATATATATATATATATATATATATATATATATATATATATATATATATATATATATATGTATATATATATGATGTTGTTTTACGGACAATGGTCCAGTGTGACGGATTTGCAACAGCTAACGTAAACATTCCCCTTGAAGAGTTCATATCATGAAGTAAAGAGATATTGCTCTTATTTTTACAAATTTATGATTTTGTCGTTACACATCCACAGTGGTGTTCCACGTTATAAGTGTCTCGAACGGAACTTACACTAATTTGTCCTACGTTCCACAGAAGAGAATTAGCATCCATTTCGTCAATGCCTTTGAACCGAACAAGAGTCACGTTTATGGCACGTTGGAACTCGCTGTCAAACTGTAGAAAGAGATTACATTCAGTCGCTGTGATTGCATGCATAAAGTACACAGGTTAAAAGGTACATTCCTAATATCATGTTTTTATCGTCAGCAATGTTGCCACAGCATAACATTTCACAATGAAAATGATATTTCCTGAGCGACCCATTTCAGAATTTAAAACTGTGATTATTGAAAAAATATATAAACTCAAAACAGAAGGGTTAAGAGGTCTCTAAAATAAAGTGAATGAGGGCGATTTAGTGGTTACATTGTAGTTATTATTTACAAGTGCGTGTATGTTACTAAACAGCAAACGATGTGTGTGAGAATAAATATTACGGTACGAAAAACTTGAAATAAAGTAAAAGCTCGACAATATTCGGGATTCTTGTTTTGTTTTTACAAACTTTTTTTCTAGAACTGGTCTGTTTAGTCTGAGTTAAAACGGATTCTTTTCTTCATTTCTGCAATTGCTGCGCACATTAATATCAAGAATATAAAAACATGTCGGTTTACCCCTTAATTCCCTGTGACGATCCTTTCATTTCGCTTTTACCAAGTGTGCACAATTATGACACTTCGTGAGGGTTAATGTTACGCCACGCCCATCATCATCATCATCATCATCATCATCATCATCATCATCATCATCATCATCATCATCATCATCATCATCATCATCATCATCATCATCATCATCCTACTACTACTACTACTATTACTACTACTACAACTACTACTACTACTACTACATCCACTGCTACTACTACTACTACTGCTACTACTTATAATGATAATAATAATAATAATAATAATAATAATAACAAAAACAACAATAATAAATTGAGAAAAGCAAAAACCTTAAGAAAAGTCGTTCCCTTTGTTTTAAAACATACAAGACACTTAGTATGTTCGCAAAATGTCATTTTTATGGTAGAAAATATTTTACATCGGGATGGTTCAGCAAAATTACTGATGCAAGTGCCCTCATCATGGTAGAGGCATAGTTTCTTTGCCACGCAACTGACGGCACCAGAGTAGGTCTTTAGGCATTACAGTAAAAAAAAATCTTTTGTCATGCATAACAGTTCTTCTTAATCGGATAGTCTGGTAATGAAACGTGATCAGTTTAATTCAAAGGTATCTCTCATGTCCGTTAGAATTGGTAATATGACCTCGGGAGTTGAGAAAACACTCACCTTTCCCGAGAAAAGCAGGCCTACCAACACTGCCTGACCCACCGCAATTATACTCACGATCACTATGTACTGCAACAGGAACATTGAATGTGCATAAATGTCCCGGTAACAACGTGCGACTGTGCATGTACGGGCCAAGCAAAAAATATGATACAATGTTTCACCTGATAAGGCATGACAAATATGCATTATATGCAAATATGACCTGGATGTACCATTGGTAACGGACACAAATAATGTGACGGACAGATGTTTTCTGCTTGTACTACCGGGAATAGCTTTTATGATGTGTCTGTTTCGAATTAAATGTAGACGTGATCACTGAGACTTTTCGCTTTAAGGGTATTAATTTCCACACATACTGTGACAAGTGAAAGTAAATAAGTCTGTCGTTGAATTTGCGATGAGGAATAATCTTGACTGCAAACATTCATGATGCATCTGTGAAGATAGACTAAAGTGAGAAAAAACAAAAAAAGGCATCAAAGAGCCTTGTTGCTTTGATAAACAAGTCACAATTCCGACAGTGTCCGAAAACAACGTCAAAGCTTTCGGCTGACATGTGAAACTTCAGATACCAAGCTGATTTCAGCTGTTTTAACACCTGTTATCGGCTAGTTTGACCATATAATTTCTTCATATTTCTTATAAGTTAAGCTAATTTGAACCTTTAGTTTTACTTGATGTGAGGTATTTCAGATACATTTCGGGGAGTTTGAGATACTTTTTCTAACTGGCCACTCACGTGCCTGTTTAGTAAGCAGAAGTAAATTTACTTTACTATGGTCATTTTCATTAACGTTTTAATGTTGAAAATATAAAACAATTAACGTACAATTAAGCAATGGTACAGGTGTGTCTCGCAAGTTGCATTTTCAACAATTTTCAACAATTTTCAACAAACGCGCAAAGCAACAAGCGCACAGGCGGTTCATTTGATTGATGTTCACGCCAGTTGATAACACGTATTCCTTCGGTATGCATTTTTGAAGAAATAGATAAAATGAAATATTCTTCTCCCTTCTTCTTCTTCTTCTTCATCATCATCATCACCATCATCATCATCATGTAGAAATTGGTGCTTAACTGAGTGAGTTAAAAGCCGACGTGTAGGCTGTATTCTGGTCGTTCTCAGGAATTAATCTGTCACTATTCGCATTGCAATTACGTGTACAGTGAAACCTCATTATAACGACACTCAGATATACGACAATTTCAATATAATGACACAAATTTTCATGGAAAAAATCATTTTCTTAATTATTTGATTCATTTATCTGACATAGGAAAGGTTTAGTTCATGTTGCTTGTTTCGGAACACTCAGTGACGGCAAGAAATCTGACTATGACTCACGATGACAAGTAGTGGCACAACCTTGCAGCAGGCTCCACAGCAGCCAAAACACCCCATGAGAAAGACGAAGACTCCAAGCACAATCAGAGCAATGGCCAGGGAGTTCGACACATTACCGATATTAAGCGCCGTCTGGACCCCTTCATGTTGGTTTATATCTGTGGCGTTGAGTCCCATCGACTTCGGAATAGATGGAATAGACTTCAATAAATTGTCAGCCGCTTGGGTAAGCAATTGCGAGCCTAGCTTGATCAGGGCACCTGCCGCTACGAACACCAGACCCAGTATCTGCAACAACGAACACCTTCATGCTGACTATCAGTATTGTGTACAATGGATACTTGGGGCGTGAGGGAATGATACTACACAGGCTTATAAGATAACTAAGAATAAAATACATCTATAGAAAGATAAGCCAAAACAAATGCCTCAAACTCTTTGACTGCGGTGACTGAAAAAATAAAACTAAGTTACACCACTGTGCTTTTGATAACGCTGTTTCAAACGACAGTCAAACATGCTTACATGTACATTTATGACCTTGGATCCAGTTCTTGGAAGCTTCCTTCACTCAAAATGCACCGACAAAAGCCAACAAACATAGAAAAGCCTGTATCTCGCTTTGCAGTGCAAAACCCCAGGAGAATGGTAATGTACAGCTCCTTGTCTGCCATATAACTAATGGTTAGCCTTGAGACTTTGACTTGTATGTCCGGCGAAAATGCAACTTTACTTGATAATGTTTTGTAATACATGTACATGATTTTCAATGTAAATGTCATCGTGGTTGTAAATATATACATTGTATTTGATCTGTTTCAAGCGAGTTTTTAACAGTGTATTTCAAAATAAATATAATCATTAAATTGTACCAGAGAGAAGGTATTTTCCCTTTTGTTTTGTAAAAAAAAAAATACCGTTGCAAGGGGGCAGCCCCCTCCATATTCTTCCCCTGATCGGTCGCTTCGCGATCTCGCTATGCTAACCAATACTTTCAAACCTCCTCTTGAAAAATTCTGGATCCGCCCCAGGCTACTGCGTTGTCGCACTTCCAAATTACAAGTCCTCATAGTTTTTGCCCCCCCCCCCCAGACGCACATATACAATATAAATGCATGTATAAACAAACATAAAAATGGAATTAAATTACGTGATTTGAAATCAAATGCATATAAACAAATAGCCAGATAGACAGACAGAGAGGCAGAGAGATAGACAGACAGACAGACAGACAGGCAGGCAGGCACGCAGACAGACAGGCAGATAGATAGATAGATAGATAGATAGATAGATAGATAGATAGATAGATAGATAGATAGATAGATAGATAGATAGATAGATAGATAGATAGATAGATAGATAGATAGCACAAATTAATGACATAAAAAAACTTTTATGTACATATCATAACAATTGAAAGAAACGTATAACTTCAAGTCACGACATAGTTCAGAAGTCAGAAGAATACTGCTACTTAAATACTTACAATAAAAATGGTATTAAAAAATACGAGGAAAAATTGGGCACAACAACTTCCGCATCCCATGGTGTCTTATTTTCAATGTCTGTCGTCGAAGGCAGTGGTCTGCAACAATCTGCAATGAAAAAGAGAAAATGACAGAAAAAAAAATTGCAGGTTAAAAGGTTGTGCGTGTGGTAGAATAGGAAGTCTTGTATTTTTTTCACCCAGATCTGCAACACAAGTCTTGCAAAGTATAGCCAATGAACTTTTGTTGCCAGCAAAAAGTTATCTATAAAGTGTTGTTCACGCTTGATGTCAATTTCTAAATGGCATTGAGTAATGTATGCCCCCACACTCCAAAGCTCCAGCTTATTATACACATATATGTACATAACATACATGAAATGTAACCTGACATTCTTCCAGGCTCTATCCCACTTTCTTGCATTTTTTCTTGACATATTTACTCACGTTGGATCACAGAATAGTACAACTACTGAACTGGGGATTTTCTAATAAAAGCACACATTCCTACATAAAACACACTAAACTAGAACAAGAATATTGAGATTTGGGGAATATAGGGAGTTGGTGAAAACTGTGGTAATGTAATATGGTTTTGTTTTGATATAAAGTTAGTAAGTACCACCCTCGTTCCATCTGCTACCTGCATAATATCGTCCTAGTAATCAATACAGATAGACAGTGCAAGACTTGATTTATAGTTTCAAATCCTTAATTTCCTGATTTGTTTTATTTAGCTTCATAACTATACATAAATGGGTGAATATTTAAATAATCTGTCAGTAATATAATATTTTGACATTTATGTACAGTGTTCCTAGAATTGAACTGAAATTATTTCTTCACGTAGAGTATCGCAGACAAGAATCAGCCTCCTAGAGTACCGCAGACTAGAATCAGCCTCCCCTCCCCAAGCATTAATTTACTAACATGCATTGCATTTTACGTATCACTGGAGCATTGACCGGGTACCCAACTACCCACGCGAAAGCTCCCCAGAATCGGGTACATGGGTACTCGTAAAATTCCAGACTCTAAAAATTATTTTTCCTTGTCGATATTTCACAGAGCTCGGATTGCTTCTAGTATAGTTTTTCACACATTTTGTGATTTCATTTCAAACAATTTCCCCGCAAAGAAACACCAAGTCAGTTCAGTTCACAATATAGAAATAAAAAGTCGGGTACCCGTTCCGGAACCCGGGTACGAGCTTGAACCCGAGGCGGGTACCCGGGTACAAAAATTGGTACTAAGTTAATGCACTATTTATCACGAAAGTACAGTATTATACATAGGCTTTTGCCTTTTAACCAACCCCTCAGTAAACATTTTTGTGTGTCTTATCATTTATTGGTTTATCTGTTTTGAACCATCCAGATACTGGATCATATTTGTACCCCACGTAGGCTGTCACATACCATGTACACACACTTGAAAAAAAACAAACTTTGATTCAATCATCGGTGCACCGTTGAATTGGCAGGCCTTAAATATGTCGACCGACAGGCACACTAACACGGGAAAATGCTTCTTCTTATGCTATTGTTACTTAAATAATTTCTTCAGCCCAGTTTTTATCTTGATTTTACTGCGTCTTGCAGCTGTGCCTTATTCGCCGGGCCACTAATATTTGCTGTTTCATATTTTTTTTCCAAATGTCTCAGTCCAGTCTTTAGATAGGGAACACCACAAAACTTTCTGCAAAAAACTTAGAATCCTGTATAAAATACGTGTCAGATAATTTTTGGACAAAAATTACGAACTTTAGGCCGGAAGAGCGGTTTTTTTTTTTTTTTTCGGTGTAGAAATACCAGCTGTTTCTTTCTTTCTTTCTTTTTTTTAACTCTTGGGTTTCAAGTCTGAAATTCTAAAGCACTTGCATATTATAAAGTAAATTTCAAATGGTAAATGGATGCTGTTCCACGTACGGCTAAATGCTGAACGTAGATACTGCCCTACCACTCACAAATCCTTACTTTGTAATATAGACGGCTTCTTGTAATATACTTGGACGCATCATGGTGTAAACCCCGTTTCATGATGCCCCCGCTGTAAAGGGGTAGTTTTCCGAATAAATTATTATTATTATATTATTATTCGGACCTCAAAACACTGATCACCATAGCTTGTTGCAGTGCGGCTTGCATTTTATTCTGTCTATTTAAATATGCTTGGAGATTTCGTATAGCAAGAAAGAAAAAAAACAGTTTGCAAAATGCAGTGTGGAAACATTTCTTAATGCAGACTGGCCGGGTTTCTGTGACTGGTGACTCCAAGTACCACCCCGAGTGCTACGCCTGCCACCTGCCTGTCTGTCTGACAGTGAATAAATTGGGATAAATGGAAATACCAGCCTTGTACATGGCAAGAAATGCTGAACGGACGGAAATGATTACTGACTGGCCTCAAAAATTCAAAACACAGGACCAAAATATCCCTACATTTGTCTCCCAAAACATTTTATACAAAAGTGAGTTATTTAGCTGCAAATAGATCTGAAGGGTGAATTTGCACATGCCATTTCCAGCGACTATGTTATATAGTAAACGCCTAGTACCTAGCAGGAATTCCTGAAGAGCTGTCATTACAAGTTCAGTTCTCTGTCTGTCTCATGACCTCCACCTTTTGCAGGGTTAAAATTAGGGGGTGTGGTCTTTGGTAAACTTATAACAGTTTAAAAAAGGCGTTCAGAGGATTCATGGGGATTCAAACAGGCACACATCGGAATAAGAAGCGTATTTCTATTGTCAGGAACGCATAATCCAGAGTGACATAAGGGCAGCTTTGTGTGTGACATGGTAACCAAACGATTACTACGAACAAAATACAGTAAAAATCTGTCCTTGTGGACACCTCTATAATGCGGACAAGTTTATAATGTGGATAGTCATGTCCAGGACCGAAAGGTCAATTTTCTTGTAAAACACACCTGTCCATTGTGGACAGCTACCAATCGTGCCCATAATGGACCAGTTTCATTACAGCACCGGACGTCATTTGGTTGTTAAATGCCTGGGTTAAGGATGTTCGGACAGTGAGTAACTCAAAAGCATTTTGTTGAGGATTTAATTTGAAAGAAACAAGACCCATTTCCTAGGCGCCACCCAGTGGTGAAAATAACATCGCAATTAACATGGTCTTATATGTACTGAGGATTCAGCTTGTTACGTATTTAGCAGGTTAGCTTAAGTTTAAAATTCTGTAAATTTCTATACAAAGACCACCCATGGACCCGACAAGTTAGGTCTTTACAGAGTAGCGGTTTTAGTTTGTAAAGAATGACAAAATGAGAACAAGATTGGAACTTTTGAAAAGTAGTTGTAGTAGTAGAGCGGTCATATTACAGGGAGGCATAGCATGGATGGCCTACGGTACATTCTGCGGAAGGACAGGGTTTACCGCCAACACAACCAAGAGAGAGGTGACGGGGCGAGGCGGAGTGGGGGGCAGGAGGTATGTTGAAGCGCACCAACACATATTCTAGCAGCTGCATATTGTGCAGTCTCGGGGGATTTTGACATTTTTTTTTTTCTTTTTTGAACAGTTAGCAACAGGACACCCTCGTCTTCCTGAATTGCTCGTTTCATGGTTGTATGCAACCCGGTTTTAAGTTTTGTGAAAAATTGAACATCTCAGAAAAATAGTACAAGGCGTTGGGAACACTTGATTATACATGTTATACGTTGACATAGGGACAGATTGTGTGACCGTGTAATTTTTCAATGTGCATATTGTTGGCCTTCAGGTATTGGAGTATCCCCCAACAGAAGAAGGGGATATCCGTAACCTTTTTAATGAGAAGATAGCAAAACTGAATTCTAAAATGTTGAAAGGCATACACCAATGCCCACCCCAAGAGTAGATTCGATGGACCTTATTGTTGCCACCTTTCTACCGATTCATTAGGTTTATGAATATATTCACTGAAGTCAGTGTCATCTTCAAATGATCTTATAATCACAGTGTAACTCATTCCATCCTAATAACCCTTTTCCCGCTAATATCTAAATGTCGTCTGCTAATTGTATTTTACTAATTAAAGGATTATTTTTCAAAATTTTGGAGGAAACTTGCATGGAAGATCATTCCAAATAATATGACCATGGTCAACAGCTTTCTTTGGCCCCCAGAGAGCGCCAAGGAAAGATGTTGGCTTGGTCTTCTGTCTGGGTGGAATGGGTTGACACTTTCATTGCCAATTTTGACAAAAGTCGATGTGCTCTGAATTGGCATAACAATACTGAATTTTTATCAAAACAAACTTTCATTGTGCTCCCAGCCTGTCTGCAGTTACCATAAAAGAGCACAGACCAGAAGAAACATCCTGGTTAAGACCTGTCCTCATCCTGCTTTGGGCACAGTGCTGCCGATGAGCGCCTTGGCAGACTGTTGACTGCGTCACACTTCAACCTGAACGAGTTATCTGAGCGAAAGCTTGGTACTACAACGTTTAGATTACATTCATTTTGCAACCAAGATTAGGCTCCAGCATCTTGTACGATTAATAGCTATGTGGTCCAGCTCACTACAAAGTTTTGCAAAGTGAAGTCGAATAGAGTATTAGATTTATTTAACCTATCGCACATAATGTGACCCCTAAAATAAAAGTAACATCAGTAACTCATTGACAACGGCATACGTTGATTTAATCAGAGGGAGCAAAGGCGGAATATGAATGGTAAAATCGCGATAAGTATCATTCTAACTCATGCTATTTGCATATTAGTATTACTCCAATGTCCCTTGCTCTGGTTACCAGACTGGCAGATTTATAATGGTTATATACGTGTGAGATATATTTTGCTAAAAAATAGCTTTATGTTGAAACCTTACAATTGTTATATTCTGTGTGAGAATTCAAAAACCTTACAATTGTTATATTCTGTGTGAGTATTCAATTTCTGCATTTAATATCACGGATTCTAAAATGCGCAGTTGTAACTCATTTTAGCAGTTACCGACATGTACTAGGCTTTATCTATTGTATGGTACAACAATGAGTAACCACTGTTACTATATCAGGTTCATACCATATCCAAACGGTACAGAACAGAGTAACTGCTACTATTGCACCATGTTCATATCCTATTGTATGGGACAACAGTGACTAACTATTATTGATGTATCGGACATATATCCTATCATATTGTACAACAATGAGTAACTGTTACTATTGTACAAGGTTCATACCCTATTATTTGGTACAACAACGAGAAACTGCCACTAAGGAAGTAGATTTTCTAATACTATCGTGATCATTTTGTAAACTGTTTTGCACATTTTGTTCCTTTGTGGTTTTTGCGTTTTGTGCGTGTTATTATGTGTCTCTATGTGAAGATCTTGGCTTTCAGTATTATCTTAGAGCACTACAACATTTGTAAACTAAAAATTGAGGTTGAAACTTTGCATCCAGTAGACTATACTTACTCATGCATTGCATCCTAATTAACTGATAAATGAAGATATGAAATACAGTTGGCAATTACTGAAAGCCTCGGTTGTAATGGTATTTCAACTTTTTCAATCGGTTTATGTTATCAACAGATAGAAATTGTGTTCATAAAATATAATGCAGAAACATATGTTGATCTCGTCGAAATAGATATATTTAGTAACAATGCTCAAATTATCAAGTTATTCAATCAAGATTAATACTGTATGACCATGCAGTTAGACTATGTAAGAGTAAAATTGCTATCCTTTCAATTACACTTGAACGCTCTGAAGGCGTGAAATATCGAATTTCAAAAAAAAAAATGCTTGCAATGATGAAGAATATTTTAGTGGGACAGGAACATCAATGGAAACAAATCAGATTAATGTATTAAAGGCTCTGTTTATCAATGACTATTTTTAAAGACAAACATCTTTAGAGCTCTGTATAGTACGTTTTACTGATACAAAGGTAGTTGAAGTTTATATATATATATATATATATATATATATATATATATATATATATATTGTTTTTTATGGCTATATGCTGCATATTGATACAAAAATAAATGTTTTGTTTGACAAATTGTTAAATAAACATAGTTATAGTGAAAGAGTGGGTTTTGGTGACTTTCGGTTATTTCTTCACGAACTAAGTAGCAAAATGTGAGTCGAGTATTATATCAGTGATGCTTTGGAGAAGGAATCAAAAATAGCGAAAAAACACAAAATTTAAAAAAAAATGGAAAAAGGATTGCAACACCAGCATTTTGAACAAATTAAGGATAAGGTCAGGGATTTTGAAAAAAAAATCGACAGATTCACATATCAGCTGCAATTTGCAATCGTTCTTCATTGTGGCCGACCATAATTGATTAGTCTTAAGCCAAAAAGGTGATTTTTGCACGACTTTTCCCATCCATGTCTGTGTTTTTTGGTTTGCCTTGGCACATTGACGCATCATGCCACTAAGCGCTACCACCAGTAGTGGGCATTTACATCAATTCGCATACAGGGACCTGCGCATGCGTGCGATGAAAGCCATGTCCTTTCCCCGGCCCAGTTGTCACATCAATCGCTGGTCACAAAACAAAAAAAGAAATTATTTGATCGTCGAAAGTTCAACATGCCTAACCCTTTCCCCCTCACATTACTTGAGTTTCCGTTCACTCTATTCCTCGACATAATTCCTCGTGAGTGGTAAAAATGTGCTACGTACACCCAAAAATACTTGCTATCTGTCCCCGCATCGCAGGGAGCGGTGTCGGCGCGTGTGGGTTGTATGACCGATTTAATACCGTAGTTTTCGGTAGTGACATTTAATTGGCGGCAAAACGTATAGATTTATTTGTCCAGGCAGTATAAATAATCATTGATAGTTGTTTAAAGGAAATAAAGTGTTGAAATCGGCAGAAAAAATGCAAGTTTCCATGAGTTTACATTCCCCTTGGACCATCCTTGTTAACAAATGTCAAGAGTGTTTGGTACAGTGGGAAAGCCCAAAGTATTATTTCAGCTCCATTGCAAAGAACTTTAGGCTGCCAACGATAACGGGGAAGTACTTCCGTTTCCGATAACGGCTGAGCAATGCATTGAAACAAAAAATAAAAAACAAAAAACAAAAACAAAAAAACAAAACACAACAAAAAAAAAACAAAACAAAACAAAACAAAAACACAAAAAACAAACAAAAATAAAAAAACAAAAACACCCCCCCTACCAAAAAAAAACAAACAAACAAACAAACAAACAAACGAAACATGGATACTGTCCTCCAATGAACTTTCCAAAACGGGTGAGATAAACGGGACGCAACAAGTTTATTTTTGTCCTCTATTTTTAAATTTTGACGGACAAACATCCAACACAAACTACACTAAAGGAGAATGACGCACAGTGAACACACCACATGGACATTAGCTGCGGGAAGACTGAAATTCATTGATTGTGCTGGACATGCACTGTAAACAGCGTCATGTTGATGGATGGTCTTTTTTTGCACGGTCAGTGATTTCACCGAACAAACGCTCCATCCTTCTTTTTAGTCACAATGTTGGTATGGGTATATGAAGGAAATGATGCAAAATGCCAACTTCATTTGATGGGTTTCATAATTTTCCTATAAATGACTAGATATAGACAGGAAAACGATTTCTATACATGCATTTGAAAAGCCTGTATTTGGCTAGCTTGACGGGGAGCTCGATGCAGCCAGATACGGCTGACTTGAGGGAAAAGGGCAAAAGCTGAAAGTATACAAAAAAAGCCGGTGAAGGAAATGCAGGAGGAAGAGGGGAAATTAGCGAGGCTGGCAATTGTTAAAAAGTTGGGCCAAGTGAGGGTAAGTCAAACAGATCGGCGTCAAACTTACTTTCACGTCAAACCACGTTGAAACAGGGTCATGGGAAAGACAGGCAGGGCGCAGTTGGCCTCCGTTGCTAGGTTATTTTTTATTTTTTTATCCCAAGTTACTCGATTTTAATGTATTTGTTGTGCTTGGAACAGATGAAGCCAAATTAAGCTACGCACTCTGGCCGACTTGTTATTATATTTAAGATCGTAAACTGACTGTAACAAATCAATACCAAATATTCCTAACGGTACAAGTCGAGCGAATGGTAGTGTGACATAATGGAATTCTGGGGAACTCGGGGCGTTCTTGATAGCTTTTGCTCGCACTCTAACCTTTGTTTCTAATTGAAGTGTGAATCTCAATCTGACTCGTGAAGTTGGTGAATAATTACCTTCGGCATTGTTCTATATCTTTTTTTCTTTGGTCTTGACATATTGGAACTTTTAAAATTTTCGACATCTTCGGATCAATGTGAACCAATTAACTGCCGGATTCCCCATGGTGGCCTCTATACTGTTATTCTCCTTCGGCAGCCAACTGTCTTATGACTTTATCACTAGAGAGCTGGTTGTACGCACTGTGCTCACGAAACCAAGGGTAGTTCTAGTGTTATTCACACTGCACTTGGTGTTTAAGAAAATTCTCACCAGTTCCGTCTTGCTGTATCGTGCGAGTTGCCTAGCTGTGCCACTAACAAAAAAGCCTGCCAATTATGACAACAGTTGTATTCATCATCACCTGCCGAGGCGGATATGATCACTACATGTCGAGATATGGTTGCTATGGTAGCGGTTGAAACGATCTCAGAAACCGCTATACGCGACGCCTTGAGCAAACGTAACGTAGCATGTGAGAACACAAAACAACTGGATTTGGCCATGGCTGAGATGGGTAAAGTCTTAACTGATGTATTGTCTGCGCTACACGCAATGCTTGTATCAGGGAAACGAGTAATGCTGACATTTAAGCTCTAAGAGTTGACCAGACTGGCGTGAATACAATGAAGAAAGAAGTGCAGATAATTACATTTGATCTTCTAAAGGAACAGCAAAACAACAGAAAAGAAAATGTCAGGATTTCTTACCTGACTGAAGAGCGAGGTGAGAATACGGCGCATGAAGTGATCAACCTGGTGACTGAACTGGGTATTACAGAGGCCAACAAAGATATCAGTGAGAGTTATATGCTATCTGACAAACATGGTAAAACCGGAATAATTCAGTACGGGTTTGTATCAAGAGATACTAACGCAAAGGTTGTGATGAAAAAGAGAAACTGAAAGAAAGAAACACAGCGAGGTACAAGGAAGTGTTCATAACAGATGCCTTGATCGTTTCCAGTATCAAATTATTACATACAATCAAAGAAGATCCGACAGTTAAAAGGGTGTGGACAGTCAATGACAAAAATCTTTTACACCATAAGGCAGGGTGGCCATGGAGTGAAAAAAAAAGACTAGCGATAACTGTGAACACTAACTATAACTCGGTTAGACAGAGGCCAAAATCAAGGAACTGGGGATACACATTGAATACTAGGACAGGCAGACCCCTTTTCATAAACAGTTCTCGGACCGGGTTCTAGCTGGGCGCTTGGATGACCACAACTATGCAAAACAAAAGAAGTCTGAGTTTAAGAGCATTAAACTTTTAGGTCTGAACGATTGCGCTTTACAAAAAAAATACAATATACACAATGTATGTCTCAGAGCGACTAAATATGATCATTTCAGTTCTCAGTACTCTGAAGATTTTGAAATAATATGTGCTGAAAATAAAAGCTCCGAACACCCACATGGAGGTGTGCATGGACCAACAGTATTGATTTAAGAGAAATGGGTTAAATATGTTGCAGTTTTGGACAATACGTTCTCCAATAGTGTTTTCTAGACGCTCATAAAAAATAAATATTGGGCTATGATGTTTTATTAGGTTCTTCCTAGATTTCTCACCAATGATCAATGTTAGACTAAAACCAGGTTTTCGATGACATTATAAATGATTATGTTCAGACAAAAAATATTACTGATGTACCTTCATGTCTGGTAGGTGACTATAATCCAAAATCTGAAGTTCTTGGTGATTTTATTCAACTGAATGAAGCTGTAGCATTTTAAACTGGCATGGACAGAGATGGTGTCCTTTTCAGTAATACTACAGAAGAATTGGAAGTATGTAGTAATGGCACAAAATGATTTAATCAGGATACCCCAACAAATAACAATGGTTTTGCAGTAATAGATTTGTGTAATATCATAGACATACATATTGTTACTGCCCGCTTTGGCAAAGACTAGAGAGTCGGTAGTACAACTTTTGGATATACCAGCAGAACTAATTACATGTTAGCTTCTCCAGAGATTCTCAATAACACTCATGGCGATTTCTTTGAAAATGATAATCCGACAAGGAAAATTATATGGAACAATGAAAAGAAATATGAGTTTATCGATAGGCTCGATTCTAAAAGGTTATATGATATAACAGTTGAAATCAGCACACTGTTTCTTAATGGTGCTCGTTAAGCTAAGATGGACAAATGTGTACAAGTTTTTAATGACATGTATATATAGATAACTCATAACATAAATATAGTTAGAGTTCATAAACATAAGACACCTTCAAGGCGAGTTAAACAGGGTAACAAAAATAAATGGTTTATTAATGAGTGCTATAATTTAAGAAAGGATCACATCAAGGTAAAAAATGTATACAAGACAAACAAATTTTTGCAAAATAACCAGTTATTCAGCAAATGATAAACTATGTAAGAAATTTGTAAATGCTACTAAAACGCAGTATGTGAAGCAATTTGAGGAGGATATCAGAAATCTGAGAGGTTACAATCCTAAATACTACTGGAACATTTTAAACAGGTTGCCTTCTAGCAATAGTGTTAATGATAAAGTATCTAAGGAGAGTTTTCTCAAGCAATGTAAAAAACTAAGTCAAAAAGAAAGAGTTTTTTCAACAATGGATCGCATTTCTCTCTTTACAGGATTCTCAGCTTATATCTGTTTAACAAGAAGAGAAATTACTGCTCCTTTGGTGTGTACCACAAAGCGTTTGATCTTGTGGATAGAAACAGAGACAAGTTCTGAAAGTTCACTACGAGGCCCAGGTTCCAGGCAGGTCGGGACAATCAGCGCTGTGTCAGCCCGAAGCCCGTCACGCGAGATGAAAATTAATAAGTTGTGCATTATTATCAATTCTTTAAGTTTGTCATAATTTTTATTGTTATACATGTAATAATTCTTGTTATTGTATAAACACATAAGGTATTCACAGGTGCCCTAGTACTTCACAGCCCTGATTGCCCCGACCTGCCTGAAACCTGGGCCTCGTAGTGAACTTTCTGAATTTGTCTCTGTTTTGGTATTTCTCGGCACACTGTGGTAGAGAGTATACCGTTTGCCTGCAAACCGTCGGAGGAGTGTTTCAATACTCTACCACTGAGTCAAGCTTTTGTTTCACTTCTTTGAGCTCGTCTAGTATGACAATCGGACAAGGATCCATCCTTGGGCCATAACTTTTTATAATATAGATTATTGATCTCTACTTGGCGTCCCCAAATTTTGAATCCATCCTGTATGCTGACGATACAACACTTATAAATTCACTTTGCAATTTTAACTTCAGACCCCAATCCAACAATCAAGACCTCTCAAATATTATACATTCTGAACTGCAAGTGTGCATAACTGGCATGCCGCAAATAAATTATCTTTAAATATCAAAAAAAAACAAAATGCATGCTACTTTCTTTTCCACAACGCAAGTTGAATATTGATATCGATTTAAAGATAACCAATCTTAGAGTAGAACGAACAACAGAGTTTGATTTTCTTGGATTAATAATTAATAAAAAATTAAGATGGAATGCCCATTTAAACAACAATTCAAGTAGAATTGCTCGAATAATTGGAATAATAAAAAGGTTGCATTATTTTCTTCCTAAATGTTCACTACTCCTCATTTATAATTCCCTGTTCTGGCCCCATGCAAATGATTCTATTCTTGCATGGGGGTATACCTGTGACCGCACTCTCAAATTACAAATATCTGCTATACGTTTGATAAGTTCAGCCCAGTTAATGCCCACTCTGACCCACTGTTGAAAACTTTAAAGATTTTAAAAGCCTCTGATTTGTTCAAACTGAAATCTCTCAAATTCTTCATTCAATACTCTAATAATGAATTATGTCGTTATTGTCGAAAATAAGCTTAACGTGATACAGCCAGACAATAGGCCCATGGCTATTGTAGAGGCTGTTTAAGACCCTATTGGTATCATTCCTGAGGACCTGTTAGATAAATGCGCCCAAAACTTGTTTGGGGTGGCACCTTTGAAAGGGAAAGTTTCCCAAGCAGGCGAGAGTGACACCTCAGCGGCCAGGGTTCCTTGTAAGTAATTCCATTAGTTTTCCAGCTTTCTTTCAGTTTTGCTGTTTCAATGCTGGTTATTTTATGGAGGTACAGTCCCTCCCACATTCGTGATCCCTTTTGCCTCCTTTTATTGACCTATACAATAATTAAAAAGTGGACCACGTTTCATATTTGCTCCACTCTGCACACTCTGAACCATGTATAGGTCACAAAAATACTAAAGCATATCCTGAAGGCAGGTGGCACCTCTATTATAACTTCATTTTCATTGGCCCATTAGAAACCACGTCCTCATTGGACAAACTGCAAGGCGAGGCCTCACGTGGGCCTCCGAGTGCCAAATAATGCGGTACCTTTCTAGTGCTGCAGGTATGAAAACCACACAAATATTCACTTCCGGAAACAAATAACAATAAGTTTACATGCATAAATGTGTCACAATTCACGTCAAGAACTAACTTGTCTTGTCACTAAAGAGGTAATATAGACTGATAATTGCTAAATTAAAAAAATATCAAAGTGAGAAATAGGTTTAAAGGAAACACCAACAAGCACCTCCAACACAAGAGATTACTGTACAATTAAGTAATACGGGGGCATATGTGATGGGAAAAATGTAAGTCGAAATACCACGAGAAAAGGTACAAAGGGATAAAATTAATATGGCAGGGAAGAAAAAGCAACAAGAAAAATGCCTTCACTGTGATGTCAACGACAGGAAACTGACCATTAAGTAAGATACATGTACGAAAGTGTAAAATTGTACACGTGCATGTATTGACAATGCAATGCTTTCACTGAAAACAGGCACGCAAAATAAATGATATGTCCCTTTACCTAGGCAATTGCTTGTGGTTGTGATGCTGCGTTCATAGTTTCCCCCTGCATATCTGTAAATCTTGTATACATATATCTTGCAAATCTATGAGTCTGATCATTCGAGCATGAAGTTTCGTCAGTCTTTAATATTGGTAGAGCAGCGTATCTGCTGAGCGTGAGCTGTACATACGGTTTAGCGTTGGACAAGCCTCAAAGTGGACATCCACGTGGGTTACATTTTCCTTATTAAAAGTTGACTCACATTCTTGAGCAAAGTCACTGAGTTGGCCTGGTTTGTGGGTGACTCGCATATAACATGTAGAATAAGCTAGAATGGTAACCTACATTCATTTGAGGTTATCCAGACAGGTCTCAATGCACTGGGATGTGTGACTAATTGAAAAACTCTGGAACAAATTAGAGTTTTGTGTGTATAAATATATAGCAGATATTTTTCTGACGGGGAGAAGAGAGAGAATTCTGAAGGATCTGACAGAAGCTGTGTCTTGTCATCAAGCGATTGGGACTGTTAGCCATTGTTTACATTGTACCTGTGGAGTGTGGACAGTTTCTTGAGTGGACTGGTATATTGTACCACTTTGGAACCAAACCGTACCTGTGTGGGATTTGATCTGCACCACACCTTTCAGTACCACATTGGACCCAAACTGTACCTCTGTGGGATTTTTACCAGATCCTTTGGCACCTGTCATCGGACTTGGAACTGTGGGACAGTACCTGTGGATAATCTTACCAGGGATTAGGATTTACCTAAGACTGTTTGACTGTTGAAATACCAGTGGAGATAACTTTACCTACGTTGTACTGATTTTGATTGTTAAGATATTGTTATTGTTAAAGTTATACCATTGTTGTCATTCTTTGTTGAGTTATGCTAATATTCAAAAGGTGGGCATCGTAACAGTGGACAGTGCACAGGATCTGTCCACTATAGAGGCCAAATAAGTCAAGTGAAAAAACCACGTGTGACGTCATACAAAAGTGAGCTACCCTAATGATTGGGTGTGTACTAATTGTACACAAAATGGTCAGACTTTTATGTTGGAAATGAGGCCAAGAGACCTGAAGAGAGTGCCACAGACATTCATAGTAAGAGAGACAGTTCTTGTGCATTTGATGACACCTTGTCAAATCAGGATGATTCAGATACGAAAAATGTGCTGACAGATGAAAGTATGAGGGACTCTTCAAGTATAGTCCAAGCACAGTCAAAGCTGGACTAAAAATCTCCATCAATACATGACAGGTCTCTGACAGAGAAACAGTCTCCATGTGTTCCCAATAAGCTAGACAGAACACGGAAGGGAAAAACTGAGAAGAAAACAGCCAATTCAGCACCCCCTGGGAATTCCCAGGGTAACAGTGACAGAGTCATGAGGTCCAAGGCAGGTCAACCACGACCGGATGAGCGAACACCAAATCTGGACAAGTATAAATAGAACAATAGAACAAGACCGAAAAATAAAAAAGAAAAGGAAAAACTGACTTTGTGATTACAATTAAATATGTTTTACAATTTCACAAAACCTAACATGAAAAATGGAACAAAATATCTAATCCCTTACATTTACTTTCTCTTAATACACGTAGCCTTCATGATCAAACAAAGAGGGACAGTGTATTTCAGTGGTGCTGTGCTAAAAAAACCACGCACCCTTTGGTCACAACAAACTCATTTCACTGGGGAATGTGAGCTTATTGTAAATTTTGAGATGAAAAGTACACGGTTCCATTCGTATTGTAGTAGTTATCATAGTTGGAGAACCTCTATCTTTATTAAAGGCACTATATGAACTGTGATATAGCAAGTGAGTACAAAACATTGGAGGGACGTCTTGCACTAATCAGTATAAAAATATGCAGAGATGTCTACTGTCTTGTTAATGTATATGTCCCAAATGATGTCTCCAAGAGAACATCATAATTCAAAAATGTGGTAAATATTATTCAAAAACTGAGTTTAGGTAATCTCATTATGTCTGGTGATGTGGATGATGTAATGGATTGTAAGCATGATAGGAAAACTCAACTTACTAACAGAGCAGAAAAGAGGTCAGAACTTAGTAAAGCTGTGAATATTTTGAAAAAGAGTGATTGTTGGAGAATTCAATATCAAAGTTCAAGACAGTTTACATGGAGAAGATTTTTTTAAAAAATGAAATACTCGCAAATCATATCGATTCATGCTTTATAGAATCCACACTTTGCAAAGATGTTTTTATATGTGATATAAAGCCCTCTATTAAAACTAACCATATGGTTGTGTCGTTTAAGGTGACTTACAGACAAAAACACAAGGGGTCTGGCTATTGAAAGTTGAATAATTCATTATAAAAGATGATGAATATAGAAATAGCTAAAGATTTAATATCTATTCAAGTATTAGAAAACTAAGGTATAAGTAAGAGACAGGAATTGTACCTAATGAAACTAAAGCTTCAGGAAGCAGGCATGGAGTTTGCAAAGCAACGTAGTGGTTTGAAGTTAAAGGCTTACAAGTAATTATGAAAATAAACTTGAAGAAATTCAAAAGGATAAAGATGAAGGTGACCCTGATAATTTGATAGTGAAGAAGGAAATATTATAGCAAAAAGTAGACCAGTATTATGAAGAAAAGGCACAAAATGCATTCATATGCTCTACATCTGTATGGACTGAAAAGGGTGAAAAACCTAGTAAATTTTTCTTTGCTCTTAAAAATAAAAGGAAGGCAGAAAAATATAACAAGTTTGAAAACAGAACTAGGAGCTGTGAATAACCTACTTGATGTTTTAAAAAAGCAAGTTAATTGTTATAAAAATCGATATACTAGTACCAATCCAAATGAAGATGAATCAATGAATGTTTAAAGAAATTTCCAGTAAATAATGTTCTAACTAAAGCAGATAAAGCCTTGTGTGAATGTAAATAAAGTATTGAAATATGCAAACTGACTGGAACTAATGTGGCAATAAAGAAAGAAGGAAAGAATGAAAAAAAGAAAAAAAGAAAGAAAGAAAGATAGAAAGAAAGAAAGAAAGAAAGAAAGACAGAAAGAAAGAAAGATAGAAAGAAAGAAAGAAAGAAAGAAAGAAAGAAAGAAAGAAAGAAAGAAAGAAAGAAAGAAAGAAAGAAAGCTCCAGGAGTGGATGGCTTGACTACTAAATTTTATTTGATTTTTTGGAATACTATGGGCAAATTTGTTGTTAACAGCCTGAACGAAGGCTATAATATTAACCTGCTATCATTTTTTCATAGAAAAGTTTCCTTATCTGTAATATTTAAGAAGACTGACCCAGAGGTTTTTGACAACTGGAGACCCATAAGTCTGTTAAATACAGATTAAGAAATTCAAGTATATGCTCTATCCAAAAGAGTTCAAAAAGTTGTACATAAAATTGTTAACACAGATCAGTCTGTTTATGTTAAAATATATTTATTGGATGTAATATTCGATTCATCAGTGATGCAATAGATCATGCTGAATATTTTTATATAACGGCAGCACTTTTTTCTTTGGACTGAAAAAATGCGTTCGATATGCTAGAATGGCTTTTCATGATATCTGCATTGAATTAATTTGGTTTCTGAGAATCCTCTAAAACAACTGAGTTAAAACCCTTTATTCAGGACATATATTGTAAATAATGAGTAAATTTCAGAACACATGAGTTTTTCTAGGGGAATTAGGCAAGGTTGTTCCCTTTCTGCTCTTTTGTTCATTATTTTTGTTGAACTTTTTGGCCATAGACATATTAAGTAATAAGCAAAATGGTATACAAATCCCAAGCAGCCTGAGAGAAATCAAGGTAGGTAAATATGCAGATGACACGATCCCCTTTGTGTCTAATGATTAATCTATTATTGAATCCTTAAATACAGTTAAACAGTGTGAGAATTAACATTGACGAGAACAGCTTGAAAGACTAGCAGACATTCTTAAAAGTTGAAAAAAAGGAAATCAACAATATTTGGAAAAGTATTAGTTATTAAACTTTTGACCTTATCCTTACTGATATTTAATGCGTCAGTGTTACCTATACTATCTGTTATAATTACTATGATTAATAAAACAATCTATGAGTATCTAATGGACAGTACAAAAAAAAAGATAAAAAGAAAAACCCTTTTTGGTGACTAGGAAAAAGATGGCATACGACTGTCAGATGTTCAAAATCTATTTGAATCATTACAAGTAAAATGGCTTCAAATTGGTATCGCCAGAAAAAGCAACACGGAAAGAATTGCCTAATTTTTGATATACTTCTTTGGGACAAATTTTCTTATTTTCAAATTTAATAGAAATAATATTGATCAATATAAAAATATATAAGTATATAAAAAGACATTTTATGACAAAATAGATTAATATTTTCAAAACAAAACCAATCATCTTTCTTCAAGCATAGAAAACGGTTTTATATATGTAAAGAATTTGTTAAATGAAGAAGGAAAATGTAATCAAAATGACATATAAAACTTTTTAAAAAGCAGATTGGTTATTCGAAATTAGTATTTTCTTAGACGTCCTGCCAAAAAAATTGAAAGAAGTCCTTAATTCTGATGAGTTTAAAATACTTCTGTACATATAACAGAAACACTGAATGTCAGGGCTAACAATCTTCCAAAAATTTAAAGATATCAAAGATATTAAGAACAATTTGTTGTATGAAATTTTAGTCCAAAGAAAGTTTGAGGAATTTTATGTTGCAAATATGTGAAGTAACAGTCTAAACAAAAATAAGTTTGTTTGGAAATATGTTTGGCTATGTGTCCATAAAATTTCAATTGAAAACAAAATAAAACAATTCAAATACAAACTTCCATATTGGATTCTTCAATTTGGAGAATTATTTTACACAAATAGAAAGTCAAGGAAATCGATAATTGTTTGTTTTCTGAAAATATAGATAATTACAAGCATATTCATTGTGAATGTAATCGTTTTATTTCCCTTTTGACAAAAACAAGCCTTTTTAAGCATGGGAATACGTAACATAGAGATATCACTGCAAGCTCTGATTTGGGGTTATAAAATCAGACAAACATACCATTATTAGGTAAATAGAATACTGTAATTATTTTATTTCACAATTTGTAAAAGTTATTGTATGGCAACAAAAATAGGTAGATATTTATTTGCTGTTTAAAAATGATCTCAATTATAGTGCCGAAATTATGGAATCATTGGACAAAAAGTTTCGTGTGAAAATATCCAAAATTATTGATTATTGGTAAGCGTCATGTTGGACTATCGACTGCATTATACAAATGGAAGACAGAAGCGGAAAATAAAATTTTGCTGAGAAAAGAAGACAGAGTTAAAGCCAGTTGAATATTTTGTGATGGGAGAAAACCTTGACCTTCATGTCTTAAAGGTAACATTTGATTCACAGAAAACGTATGCTATTAAAATTCCTGGATTTGGAGCCCAACCTGGTGAAATTCCGACGAGAAGTGACAACAATTGAGCCAGTTCTCTCATGTTGAGAATCTTAAGATCACCTAGTGATATTGACCTTTGACCTTCCAAGTTCAAATGTAAACTTAGTTGGTTAGAGCTAGAGATGAACTATTTAACAAACTTACCATTGCTCAAATCCGTTGATTACTTTTCGGGAAAAAGGCCAAAACGTAATTTTCATAATTAGGTCATCAAGAGCTTAAAACTGGGTCAAGGTTACCAATTGAAATCACCATCTTAAAAAGTATTAGAAGTGATTTTAACAGTGCTCAATAGTGTAACAAAGGTCATTGGCAACTTAGAGTTATGACATTTCAAACATTGACACTAAATAAACTGGAAAAGGTAATGCCCTGAAAAAAATAGGCCAAGGTGACAAATCACATAGCAGGTGCAAACGTCAGTGCTCCAGTGTAATCCACTAGAATAACGACTTGCAGGCCCTAGCCGTCTCTGAGATTTAATGGTGAGACCAAAAAGTTGCAAGATAGATTTAAAGTTTGTTTGACCTGTTGTAAGTTTTCGAGTGGCAGTAAAACACAAAAGTGACAGTTAGACCCGATATTCAGGAAATCTAGGTCACCATCACCCGAAAAGTATGTCACTAGGTCAAGTGTTTGTAGAAACTGATTTGGGTGTTTTTTTTCTGAGATGGAAAATAAATAAATAAATAAATAAATAAATAAATAAATAAATAAATAAATAAATAAATAAATAGATAAATAAATAAATAAATAAACTACTTCGATTTCAATGATACAGGTTATTTGCAGTAATGCCAATTGTAAAAATATACCGTACAAATAGTATCAAAAATGAATGTAGTTTTGGACTACTTGGGAGCAGAGGACTTCAGTGGTATAGGTCATTCGTGGAGCTGCCAACGTAGATATGTACCATACAAACACTGTAAGCCTCCCACTCCCTGCCCCACCCTCCAATCGGGGGAAGCTTAAATATTAATAACACTCTCCAGATCAGGCAAAGAAGGAGAAGTGCAATTGTATTCAATTCTACCTCTAAAAATTACAGTGCAACAACTCGCTGCATGTGACCACTGCCATCAGTAGCCACTTGTAATCCGTGGCCACATTTCTGGGGACACACCAGCCAATGTCTTTGTAATATACCTGTAAATAAAGCCCACATGCTCTTTAAACCAGTTTTTCATGACCAAAGAGGTGGTCACTTGCAGCAGGTTTATGTGTAACCGTTTATTTGATATGCTGGTTCCTTTTTGGTGAACTGTTTTCGTTTTTGTTTTTGTTTTTAATCTTGTGCGTGCGTGCGTGCGCGTGTGCGTGCGTGTGTGTGTGTGTGTGTGTGTGTGTGTGTGTGTTGTTTCGTTTTGATTCGTTTTTATATAGGGTGGATGTATTTGATAGGGTATTTTCTTGTTTTTTCAGTTTGTTTGTCGGTGGGGGTATTTTGACTTTTTGACATTTTGTTCTGTTTGGGTTTGTTTTGCTTTTGGTCTTTTTTTTTAACTGGGCAATGTGCGCTGCTCATTCTGCGTGCATAAAGTGGCATTGTTCGGAAGACGACACCTTCAATAGCTTGATGCTCAAAGGATCTATATTTGGCTCGAGAATAGTTCTCTCCATTCCTAGCGTTTACCCATGTGGAATTTTCAGAACGTGCCTACATATAAAGTGACATGACCATGACCAAGTAAGAACATGTGTGTTTTCCATCACATGTTTCTTAAGTAAACTTATGTGAATCAAGCGTGATGGGTAAATTTGTTGATTTGCATTCTTCTTTAATCTTCATCTATCTAATATATGTATATATATATATATATATATATATATATATATATATATATATATATATATATATATATATATTTCTGATAAACTCAATGATTTTGCGATTCAAGCACTTTATGCATATCATTGTTGTGAAAGGTAAATGGTAATCCTGTGAACATTATTGTATATAAGTGACATAGCATTTTACACGATAATATAGTCTGCAAAAAAATGGTTGTTTTCATTGGTCCATAAATGCAACTTTACACAAATATACACAATTGAACGTCGGTATAGAAACCTCTCCATTAAGAGACAATTACCTTATTTCAACCTTGTTACAGCCTTTTGCTGTTTCCGTCTACCAATTTGTATTCAGTACTAAGACCACTCCCACATTAGGATCTTTTTATTCAATCCCGTCTGTGGTCTCAAGAGGCGGATTCTACAGTACTTTCTAACCGACATCCGTCATGACACATTTTGTGACACAAAATTGAAAAACGGAAAGTGTTAAAGAGTTGACTCCTAGGGATATCATTGGTCTGAGACAAGTGCCCTCAGGGAGGTGGGGGTGGGTAATCCTGTTATCAAGTATGGTCCTTTAAGTGCAAGCCAAGTCTATGTGTGTTTTTACTAAAATACATATACACACAAACATAAAATGTAGAAGACCTGTCAATAGGAACACCTGGATACGAGGCTCTACATGTTCATAACTATGACATCTATCTCTTGACACTGTGATATCAGCTCTGGGTGGTCAAACGATACAACTGACCAAACATCATCACCGTGAGATTTTGTACATTACGGCCCGACACTTAATTAACGCCATACAAGTTCGTGATTTGCAATTTTGTTTCCCATTTCGAAAAAAAAAGGGGAGGGGATGTTAGCCTGCCGGCAGCAGAATGCCGGTGAAGTTGTCAAAAACATAGAAATAGAAGAGATATACTAAAGAGGGTAAAAGCCTTTGAAAATAAGAAGAGCAGCCTCCTGAAGCCTTTGTTACAAATTTCGAATAACATGCACCCTCAGAAAGAAAGGGCCGCTAAGTACTAATATGCTCAAACCAGTAAACTGAGGTCCTAAAGGTTGACTTAATACGTAGGTTGTTCGCATTAGGCAGTTTTTTTTTTTTTTAGTTTGTACTCAGATTAATGTCCACAACACGCAATTAAGGGGGTTTTCCTTTTTCTACGGGACTTTTTATGTGAAAATTGCCTAAAATAATCTGTTCAGGTGAAAAAAAAATGTCCTGTATTAGCAGATGTCCTTCTTATCCAGGTGTCCTCATTAGCAGGTTTCCCTCTCTTTATATTATATTTCTACCGAACAGGTATACTTTGGATATACATACATACCTTAAAGTACAATAATTGGACATCTTCGCACCCCTTGCTTAAATGGAATGAAATGGTAAATTTTTGACAAAAATACACACAATGTTAAGTTACGCAACATTTCGGTTTTTTTTCCGCACATAAGCTTAAAACCATACTGGTTTGATTCGAGAAATGTTACAGGTATATCATCATGGAATGAGTCTTTTCGATGATTTTGGTTTGTCCAAGTTGACATATCCATGTGTTATATGGCGACCAGAGACACCGCACCCTTTCCACACTGCACCATAAATGTTTTGTTTTCAGTGAAACAAATAGCTTGTAATTAACGTCATCCACACATGAAACAAGCAAAATCTCACCTTCAATAAAGTGGACAATCTGGACCATGAATGAAGAAATGCGCACCAGCCGGCACACCTACAAGTTCACGGGTAGTCAATACACAGCCTACATGTATGCGCAAAAAGGGATTGCCAGGGTGCAGGTCAAATGGGGTAACTTTGGAGGAAAGGGGGTGAAGGGTTTTTATATACCGCCGCATTGGGATTTTTGTCTACCGTATTCTGCGCACGGGAAGCTAATTTATATTCCGTACGCCGTACCTGCCAATCTTTAAATTTTGTTAGTTATAGTAAAATGCACTGGGGTAAAATTATTACCTGTGCCAATATATTGGGACTCCACCCAAACCTACCCCTGTCCTTTTTAATTCACATCTATCACTTTCTTCGAAACCCCCAGACTAGCATTTTGAACAATAGCACTGAGTAAAGCAAGATAGTCAGTTGAAAAAAAAAAGGTTGCACGAGTTTTGCTTTGACACTTTGAAATTCTGCCCCACGCCTTGAAATATAACAGCCCCACACAAAATAAATAAGAACAAACAAACAAGCAAACAAACAAGGTAAAAAAAATAATAACGCTTGGCGTATTTGTGTTCGGGTGAAAGCAATCACTGCTGCTACTTATCTGTGTCGTGTATGAATGAAGGTACACGTGTTAGCAAATCGGTTTTTACTTGGCGCGTGTTCTATGACAGGTATTTGTCGGAGTGAATCTATGCGAGCACAAGCGTCGGAAAGAACGGACTTTCAAAGTCGAGGAGTCAGTGTTTCACACACTGGGCTCCAATGAGATGAATGTAGTAATACTCTAATATTATACGCCATCAAAACTAATGCAGCGTTTGAACGACTTCATTCAGGTGATAAAACTGGAAGTTAAATCTCGTCCAAAACAAAATGAATTGTGCTAAAGGAGTACCAGGAAGAATTCCCTTGTCCTGCCCATTGTGCGTAAATACAAAAATTGTTGGTAGTAATGTGAGATAACTTTAAATAAACAAAAAGTTAAGTAGGTCAGAAGTGTCTGTTGCTTGAAAAAAGGGGCGATACGAAAACACATCTCTGGCCATCATTGCAGTGGGGCGTTTCGGTCTGAAAATTATCGACAAATATACATGCTTCGAGGTCAACGTTGGCTTTGCCAACCTCAAACTGGTTCATGTGTTAAACAGAATGATTCGTTCTCCCGAACGAGTGAACATGAGTTTCAGCGCATCCGAAGGACCTGGTCGTGAGCTAAGAGAAACATCCGCTTCAACTGAGTCAACTGTTTTATGGCATGGGCGTGGGTCGCAGCTAACTTTCAATGGTCAAACATTACACCAACACCACATCCAACCGGGGGAGGGGGGGCGGGAAGGGGAGGGGGAGAGGGTTCATCTCCGATTTTTGAAAGGGGTGTGCAGCTCGCTCTTTCTTTAAAAAAATAATTTAAAAAAAAAAAACAGAAATTGTTGGGCCACCTTTTCACAAAAATTATACATTTGTTACGGCATTTTCCACCGAAATAGTAGAAAATATGGTTTCAAATTCGCGTGAAAAGTGCTCCAGGAAGAAAAGTTTGACTTTAGTAGGGGAAATTTCCCCGAATTTCGGGCCATAACCATCTTTTCCGGGAATTTGTGGTAAAATACTGGATCTTCGTTAGGAAAATTACGCTGAAAAGAGGCGTCTTCAGAGCGACACAGACCCAGTATCGTCACCGATGGGAGTCACCCCCCCCCCCCCCCCCGCCGGGACATGGACGAAAATGCTAGAAGTAAGTTCTTTGCCTTGGTGGACCCTCTCTGAACTATAATGGTCACCAAACGATGAAAAGAGACTGAAGTTTAGGACTGTATTATACCTATAATTGTGTATAATTATTGATAGACATTTAGAATATGTTTCTTAGTTTACCTGGTTATTTTGTGGACATGCAAATATCAAGAGCCCATTTATAGATAATTCCCCACGCCCCCTTCCATTTGCTGTGCGTCTCTGCCTGGGCAGAGGTGGTTATAAACTGTGGTTGGTCATTGTGACCACTTGATGATGATGATGATGATGATGATGATGATGATGATGATGATGATGATGATGATTATAATTATTATTATTATTATTATTATTATTATTATTATTATTATTATTATTATTATTATTATATTACCGTATCCATTCCAATTGTGGCACGCGCCCTAATAGAAGCACACCCGTGTTTTATTAAAAAATCCGGATTTTGTTTAATAAAATTGGCTGCTTCTGATGAAGAGAGGAAGGTTCATTGTTATTTTGTTCTATATGGATTCAATAAGAAGTGCAACTGCATGCGGCATTGTGAATTAAGACATATCACTATCAGTATCACAGGAACCCACGAGGGCCGTGTATGCCACGGGAATCTTTGCATTGGTACAGCGTGCTGCTATTGCTCTAAATGAATAGGGTATACTGAAACCTTATTAGTGACTATGGTGCATGAAGAGTGTGGTGAGATAATATACTAGATGCCTCATGTACATGTATTAACTCAATCTCCTAAGAGATTAGTCGCTTCATTTATTTTCCTAAGGGATTGGTCGGTGCCTTTGATTTATTTCATGATTCTCTTAATTTAAGTTGAGTTAATTATAATCTAGATTAATGGTGGTACCAAGAAATATTTTAAAAAATTGTGTACACTTTAATTTATCTCTATCTTATGTTGATACCGGTGAAAGTAGTTTTTATCTAATATTTATTTTATGTAAAACCAAGTATAAACAAAGCTGACTTTACTTGACTTGTGTGTCAGTCACATGGTGGGTAACATATTCTTTTCTGAGTAAGTCAGAAACTAGGGATATCACGATGCCACACCTTACTATGGAGCCCCAGCGGGCCCATTACTAAAACAAAAAACAAAAACAAAACACACGCACACACACACACAGAAACAAACAAATAAAAAAAATACAAAAAAAATTTAAAAAAAGACTTAAGTCCCTCGATATCTTATTGCATTTAAACGAAATAAATTTATTTCTTCTTTCATGTCCCTCCTGCGACATAGTTTTAAACCTCTGGGAGAAAATCACATAAAACATAAAAAAAATTATTTCTACCTGGGAAGTAAGCCAAGTAAGAATGATTTTGCGCGGTGAATATAAATTGGGAAGGAAATGATGATGTAAATTAGTCACATGGAAAATAACTGCACGTACCCGGCCTTCACAATTGACCTGTTTCTCAAATATGTCACGCGCTTTTAAGCCTTACACACTGCCCGGACGTCAGTGAAAGACTACTTCAACATCTTACCGTGCCCCCTTGTGGGTCCAGAAGCACTGATTGGGTCTGATGCCCCACTTCAAAACCATTTATAGTTGAGTCGGATAACGGTGACGGCTGAGCAAACGGACTGACTTTGTGCTTCAATGGGGCAAAATAAATTATGTCCTGGGGAAAACTAATTCTCGAGTGGCAAGCATCAAAGAAGACTACGTTTCATTCCAAGGTTTCGGCGGAGCTACAAGCCAAGCTGATTACAATAAATAGACAGACAGACAGACAGACAGGCAGAGAGACAGACAGACAGACAGACGAATAGATCGATAGACAGATAGATAGATAGATAGATAGATAGATAGATAGATAGATAGATAGATATATAGATAGACGGACAGACAGACAGACAGACCGAAAGATAGATAGATAGATACATACATACATACATAGAAAGATAGATAGATAGATAGACAGAAAGACGGACGGACGGACGGACAGACCGATAGATAGATAGATAGATAGATAGATAGGTAGATAGATAGATAGATAGATAGATAGATAGATAGATAGATAGATAGATAGATAGATAGATAGATAGATAGATAGATAGATAGATAGATAGATTAACAAGCTGCTGCGATCATGATTTATTACAGTCGATGTTTGCTAGAGTATATATGCTGTACCACATATTGATTAAAAGTAACATAGAGTGATAACTTATACAGTCGAAAGGCTATTAAAAACTTCCAGTGACAGTTCAAGTCCACATGTATGTCTATTAATATTTCTTCATGTAAATATGCCGTCTAAGTCGTCAAGTCACACGTTGAAAGTAAAACGCGCTGAAAGGTATACTTAACACTAAATAAACAACCTTTGAAGTTCTGGTGACCGGTACTGTAGAACCTTGAATACTGTTTGGAACAAGCTATCCTGCTGATCAATTTTAAACAGATTTACAATAGGAGACATTCATATTTAACTGCGATCCTGCTCACTTCCTGTGTTGCCGGGGCAACAGACTGATGCTTCCACCATGATCAGGGCATATTTGTAGTATACACTTTATAAACATCCATAAATAACACCTTTTCAACCAAAAGAGAGCTCATTTCCAATCAAATTAGGCATCCTTTATGTTTCAAATATATGTTAAAACATTTTCTTAAGATCATTCTGTGTTAGTGTTGTTTATTTTATTGAGAAAGTACTTTTGACCATGCTAAATACATGGATCTGCCCTGATGCAGGTGGCTCCCTCTTTTGCTCAATAGGTGTTAGAGTAGCACGGCATTTAAATATGAATACATCCTATTGCAGAAACCCTGAGTCAATATTAAGCCATTCCTTTTGCTACTAAAAAGCTACTGTTGACTCACAAGTTGTACAGCTCGAAACCTCCTTCCGCATACTTAGTTTACCAAAAAGTATGTGATTAAGCATTGAGTTGCATTTTCAATGAGGGGGGGGGGCAAGGGGGGGCGAGGGGGGGTCTTGATCACACTTCATAGGAAAAAAATTGTTTTCACAGTTCACAGGAAAAATTATTCAGCTTATATGCATATTAACGATTTACGAGCAATGGCTTAATCACGAATCCCGAAAATTCATTTTATTGTTTCACAGATCACAGAAAATAAAAAAATAGGATCACGAGTCACGAAAATACCCTTGCCCCCCCCCCCCTTTCAATCAACACAAAAAAATGTTGAATGAGTCATATGCGTATTTAAAATCACTGCATCGTTGCTTCATTGTAGTATCTTTTGGGGTTTGATACATACATACATACATACATACATACATACATACATACATACATACACACATACACACACATACATACATACATACATATTTACATACATACATACATACACACATACACACATATATATACACACACATACATATATACATACATACATACATACATACATACACATACATACATACATACATACATACATACATACATACATACATACATACATACATGCATGCATATTTATAAAGGTGCTGGCAATAATACCGATAAGACTAACTATCGACCTATTTCTATTACGTGCCATATCTCTAAGATTATGGAAAAACTTGTCCAATCCCAAATTCTTACATATTTACAATTACATTCCTTCCTCTCACCAGATCAGTCAGCATATATACAGAGGCACTCGACACCAACTTCCTTGCTCAAGGTTATTGATGATTGGTTACATAACATTAACGACGGTTTAATTACTGGTGTATGCTCACTTGATCTACAGAAATGCTCTGACTCTATCAGTCATAGTTTTCTCCTGATCGAGCTACGTAAGTATGGTATTAAAGATGTTGAATGCAGATGGTTTGAATCATACCTGACCGACAGATTGCAACAGGTAAAATGTAATGGCAAGGTATCCACATTTTGTGAGGTAACAATCAGGGTTCCACAAGGGTCTGTAATTGGCCCTATTTTGTTTATCCTTTATATCAATGACCTGACCCAATATGTTACCGAGGGCTGTTGTAATCTGTTTGCCGACGACACCCTCCTTTACAACTCTGCTAACAGTTTGAGTGAAGTTCAGTCTCGTCGACTCCAGAATGACGTTTCTAGCGTTGAACAATGGTGTAAGGGAAACAAATTGTGTGCAAACCCTGGCAAGTCACATACATTGTTGATTGGTTCAGGCACACGTGGTCACTCTGACCTTACTTGTCGATATGTATTGTGAGCCTGTCGCCCGAGTTAATTCTTTCAAGTATCTTGGTGTGGTTATCAACGATGAATTAAATTGGCAACATCATTGACTTCACGCAAAAAAGCAAGTGAATAGTAAACTAGCCATCCTTCGAAGACTTATTTCTTTCTTACCTCGCAGCGTTTTAATTCGGATTTATAAATCTAACATTGAGCCTAACTTGGATTATGCTGATACCGCCTAGGCCTCCTGTAGTACTAGGGGCGCCATATCATTACAACGACTTCAAAATTATGCCGCTCGCATTATTTTTGGTAATTATGACTTTATAAATACCAGAGGCGTGGACCTGGTCAGACAACTCAACTGGCAAGTTTTAGAAGACCGACGTAAATTTCACATAGCTTGCCTTATGTTCAAATGTGTCAATGGTCTTGCACCTGATTATTTGTTTGACCAGGTAACGCTTGTATCTGATGTTGCCTGATACAATACAAGACGCTCCTGTTCATTAGATGTTGTTGTTCCTGCAGTGAACAAAGCAACTTTTAAGCGTTCTTTTTCTTATTATGGTGCCACTGTGTGGAACAGCTTACCGGATGCTATTAGACGTGCAGACGACATATTGTCTTTTAAGTTCAGATATAAACAGTTTTATTTCACAAGGACCAGAGAACAATCTTGACGTTTGGACCATGTATAGTATTAACTTTTAACGGGCTTTCGTATTTTAACATTCATTTTTCACATTTTACGATATGGTTTTATGTGATTTAATTTTACGTATGTCGTGGATCTGATCATGTTTCTTTTATGTACCACTTTTCAAACTATGTATATTTCTGTATATGATTTTTACTGGGCCCAATTGAAAAAAACAGCATTTCTGCTGAATCGGACTCCCAGAATGAATATATTCAATTATTATTATTATTATTGTTATTGTTATTGTTGTTGTTGTTGTTGTTGTTGTTGTTATTGTTATTATCATTATTATTATTATTATTATTATTATTATTATTATTATTATTATTATTATTATTATTATTATTATTATCATTATTATTATTATTATACATACATACATATGGCCAGATATCAGTTTTAATGTCATCTTTTTCTTCATCTTCTTTTCTTTTTCTTCTTCTTCTTCTTCTTCTTCTTCTTCTTCTTCTTCTTCTTCTTCTTCTTCTTCTTCTTCTTCTTCTTCTTCCTCTTCTTCTTCTTCTTCTTCTTTTTCTTCTTCTTCTTCTTCTTCTACTTCTTCTTCTTCTTCTTCTTCTTCTTCTTCTTCTGCTTCTTCTTCTTCTTCTTTTGACGACATCGACGTGTTCCGGCCCACCTCATCAACAAACCTGACACACCTTATTATTGTAAACGTGTTCTATCTAATGAACAAACCTGTTGATTTCCAAGACTTGGTCACGCAAGAAAAACAAACTGGGACGTTATGACAACTTTAAATGCAGGGATAAGCTTATTTCTCAGCTCTGCGGTTCTGAGAAAAGAGACTGCAGACACTAAAAATCGTGCAGGCGTGCTGTTTGAGAAAACTGCAAGTTTTCTTCGGTCATTTTGGCCCATTTTTGGGGTTATTTTTTAACAGTTGGTTAGGATTTAAAGATACGAAAGTCAAATCACATGATTTTTTTCTCCTCGACATTAAAATGCGTAAGTAGTTTTACAATATATGACATGATAATGCAAATAATAATTAAAACATATTTATTGATACGAATTTTTGCAATTAGTAGAAATTAATGGTCTATGTGCCACAGAAAAATTGTGCAATTGAAACTTTCCTTTGATCTTGGTGCCCAATCACTAGGCTGTAAATGGTAAAGATGCTGGCTGGATGATCAAATGAAGGGTTAACAGTTTACTTCTTCTATCTCCTGCTTATTTGGTAATTTGATTTCAAGTAATTCTTTCCTTTTTTCTCTCTGCTCTATGTAGCTGAAAACAAGGCAAAAAAACAAAATAAGAAAAATCTGTTTTGGGGTATATTTCGACTGCAAATATAGCTAATTAACCCGTTCAATGCCAAGCTGTGAGTTGAGTCAACAGCATTCTTCGACATACGTCTGGTGAAATGCGTCCTAAATGCGTCGAGGAAGGCTTTTAACCTGGATACTTTTTTTCTATGGGACTACATGCATGCTGGTACTTGAGCGAAAAACCCCTTTCACTAAGAGTATGAATACAGCATCCTTTTGAATATTAAGAAAAGTTCGTTTTCAGCACTTCGACTTTCGTCGCAATCGGAACTGAAACAATTAAACAGGAGGCATAACACTTCAGCAAAAAATAATACATTTTTTTTAATTGTGGCAGAGTAAGCTGGCAAATAGTTTCACCGTGCTAAACAAAGAACACTGTCAAATTTCTGAAAAGGTAATACCCTTCAACGGCATCTGCTGTTCCATGATGAGTTCTATCCTGTTGTCAAAACTGCGCAACACACACACACACACACACACACACACACACACATACATACATATATATATATATATATATATATATATATATATATATATATATATATGTATATATATATATAGTATTTATGTCTTTTCGTCGAGAGCCACTTCATGGTAGTCTTTGCCCTATTCCGAATTCCAAACTCTCTACACTTAATAAGCTAACAAGCTAACCTCTCTATACCTAACCTGTATATGCATGGAAGTACTTTTGTCACGTTCTTCTGTAGAATTTGGACATAGGCTGAATTCGCCCAAATAATTTGATACATGTAATTGATAATAATCTAAGGGTCTTCAGCTGGTAACCACTCAGAATATGTTTTGGAGGCTGTACCCGTACATGTCTCTCTGAGCAGCGGCTTTTTGTCGCAGCTAAATATTCAACAAAGACAACCCACATAATACATGTAATGAATCAATATAAACGTGGCAAATGATGCATTGGCGAAAAAAGTGAAGTTATTTTGACAAAAGCAGAGCTTCAATATGAATACAAAAAACCGATCAAACCAAAACTTAATTACTTAATATTACTACTTCAGTTAAGAATCATTTGGGTTAAATATAAAAAACAAAACGAGTAACGGGGAGCACTTGATACCTATTAGGTTATCCTAGAACTAGTATGCACCTTTTACAGCTGGATAAGACACATTAGTCCAACCAGCTGCCAGTGTATAGCTGGCGTAGAAACACACTTGGGCTAAATGTTCAATCCCAGTGATTACAATATAAACAGTTGAAGCCAAGCACCTGTATAAAACAGGGGAGTTCCTAACAAGTACTGTACAAATCGATATACTGCATCAGAAATGTAAAACAAACTTCATGATGACACCTACACGTCACTATGACAGTGTTCAAGAAATCAAATTCTATTTAGTTGTCAACTTTTAGTTTATGTTTCGAGAGAATGAATCAAATATCTAATAATTTAGCACATCTTGTCAATTTCTGGTGAAGTGCTTGGGACAGCGTATGACTGACTCCCAGCCCTGGGGTTATAGTTTCAAAAGAATAAATGAAGTTTGTGACAATTCAGTTAATTTTACCAATTTCTGGTGAATAGCTCAGGGCAGCCTGTGACTGACTCCGCGTCCTGGTGTGGGAGAGTCGTAGTTAGTGATTTTTTTTTACATTCAGTAAATGTGCACTTACATGTTAGCCCAAACTATGACAAAGGAGAATATCAAAACAGAATGATGCCAAAAGGTAACATTAAGTATCAAAAGATGCACGGGTGAAACCTCTCAAACTATTGAAACCAAATTTTCTAACGATCTCTGGTTATTTGTAGCAGACATTGCAGAAGTATTTAGTCAAAAATACATGCTTGATACCTCTGGACTCAAGTTCGTTGTAAATAAATTTGCTACTGGATGCAAAGTCTAGAAATTTATAACAAATACGACTTAATTACCAAAATTGTGACAAAAATGTAAAATAAAAATAGAATAGTTTCTGAAAGATAACTGTTATGGAAATGATAAATGACTAATACAAAGTTAAACTCATCAGTTTTGTGATAGACTTGAGAGCCAAACCTGTCATTTGAGACCCGAATATATCAAAATTCAGGAAAAAAAATCCCTGAAATCATCAGAACTGTTACCGTTCAGACGGGTATCTTTTGGGTAAATTTCTTTGCAATTTTATTGAAATTTTCCACATTTACACAAGCAATGTCATCAATACACCTTGCATTGTTTGGTAATTTTGTAGCCTTATGAAAATCTGTTTCCATCAACCTATCAATGTACCTCATTTCAAGACAGTTTATATAATAATCAGCGAGTAACGGGGAGTAGTTGTTACCCTTTGGAATGCTTTTTATTTGGTGAAAAACAGCTGGTCCAAATTAAACACAAATATCATCCAAAAGATATTTTATAAAATCTATCATAGTTCTAACAGTTTAAGATTCAATGTTACTTTCTGAATATCTATAATGAGACCAAAATGCTTTCTTTGAATATGAATCAGTATTTAGATATGGTTTACCATCATGCTTAAACATGTTGCTGATTAATTCCGAAAGCCACCGTTTGACTTCATCTATGGGTAGATTTGGATGCAGTCCAGAAAAATCAAAATATTTCATACATTTTGCTTTTTAAATCTTTGATTTTAGATGCAAACTTAAATCGTTTTCAGACTCCATACATATTTTTCACAATTTCTGGAAACTGCATTACAGTATTTGCGGAAACGATTCTTTATTGCAATCAAATGCAGTGTTTCTTTCTTTGATAGTTGTTTTGTTGTACATTTTGAAGCAGCAGCTTTGAATTTGATTTAAAAGGGTTTCTATGTAATTTGGAAATCCAGAAAAAAATAGAAAAGAGGAGTCCTCTGCAGAAATTTTGATATCAAAATTGTCTTTTCATCTCATCTTTATGTGTATTTATCAAATTATCAATGGGTAGTTTGTGTAATATATATACGCCATTTACTCATTGTTCTCCTTGTTTCTGAACTATTGTTTATGCCAGTATATTTTTTCAAAACATCAAGATGATAATTTATGCAGAGGATCACACATGATAGACTTGTAGTGAATAAACTGTATTTAAACATTGCAATACGTATTTCCTGCGACCTAAAATTGCATGTGGTGTTAAACTGAACTTTGTTGACAATACGTTTAAAACGAAACATTGCTTTTGTAGAATTTACCTCTAGCAAAAATGTTCTGTGGAGTGGAAATACCTGCAAAGTATTAAATAAACTGGCAACAATTACAGGTTTGTTAAAAGGACTACAAGTTTCTGCCTGGTAAAGAGCTCCCGTAAATGTACTTCCTTTCTATTTTCGGCCAGTTTCCCCTTGCTTCGGGTTACCTTCTGATTGCTTTTTTTTTAAACATAAATGTGGACTTTCCATCTTATATGTTCTGCAAATTTTCTTTCAAATGCAAAACCTTCATTTAAACGATTAAATAGTTTAAAATTTGATATATTACAAGCTACAATCTTGTTGTGATATTTCAGATATGCCAGGAATTAACTTCCTGTATATATCAACAATACGTGTTTTACTCAAATAATGGCATATCCTAAATAATATAGAAATTGAGTTTCCAATTATTTTATTCTTTTCTACCTAGGAAAATCCCTTCAAACGAGTCCATTTTCACAATCTGTTCCTTCTGACCGCCTATATTCTGGATGTGTCTATACTCAGAAAAAATGTCTTTCAAGATACAGGAACTTATTTTTCAATTGATAGATACTAGATATATGGGCCCTGAAATGCTGTTTTATTTGTAATTACTGGTCTCTGGTACATGTATTTTGGGTGAAATTGTCGGGAAAGCCCGTCATCATTGTTTAACATTTCACGATGTCCTTTTTCGCTCTAGTTCCTTTTTACCACTTATTCAAGCTGGCATTTCTTCAAAACAACTGCGACATAAAATGTAAAGGGACGCTTCTTACATGTTATATAATGCCTTTATATTGGAGGCGATTTTGACATCTACACGTTACTTTTGCTGAATAGCCAGTTGCCTCATAAGAGGGTGGCTTCTTATTGGCATAAGAATAAAATTATATGGGCCTCTACATTTGGCTAGTTGCACAGCAGCTGGGCTTGATCTATAGAGGACATATCCATGCAACAGATAGACTGGGCATCTGGGATACCAAGTTGGTGAGGTTTGATGCAGTTTACCAAATGCACAAATTATGATACTAGTCTTCCAGACCAGTTTGGCAGTAAAAATGTGCTCCGCCTTAAATATAGTTTTCAACAAAAACGACATCACTACTAGCAAACATTGCGTCACCCTACACATATATGTTTGACAAACACGCACCGTCCATTAAACCTGCCGACAGTTGCATCTCGCAATCCTTTTTTTTTTTTTTTTTTTTTTTTGTTCTGCTTCAAAGCACCAGTAGCTTTATCTCATATTGAAAATAAAAGCAATTTTCAGAAATTGAAACGCGTCCTTTTCAATTTTCACGGTATCAATAGAAAGGCGTTAGGCCCAACTAAAGAATTCGCTGTTACAGGACATAAATCACAAGAATACCTGTTAAACAAGTCGTATGAAACCGATATTTTCTCCTTTGCCCACGATCTTGGTTTGAAAACGTATGAAGCTTTACATTCAGCACCTGCAGACCGAGTGAAAAGATATCACTGAACACATTCACGTCTGTGAAAGGTAAAAATTTGACACTGTCGACTTCCTCAGTCATTAGGTACATTTTTTTCGTTCTATTTTATTATGCATTTGAAGGATCAACTGCTTCTTAACCCATAGCTTAAGATTATTTGTGCCAATATTAATATTTAAAGTGAGGACTTCACATTTCAGTAAGCAAAATTATGGGTGTGGGTCCTCTAAGGACACTCTACTGCTCCAATCGAAATCCTACTTATGCAACAACAGTTTTAAAACTTAATATACCGTCTAACCTTCATTAATAGAAGTATACGTCTCTTATTGACATGTCACTTGTAGCAATTGCGTCTCTGTTACACTGATTTAATCAAACTTGTAGGTTAAAAAACAAAACCTCACGATTTTCCTCAAGTTATGCTTCATCATGGACAATGATAGGCGACAATTTATTTGTATGTCTAGAAACAACTCCCACTCTACGTGGATCAAATTCCACTTATGAACAATTACTGTTTGTTAAGCTCCAATGAAAACTTAGGTTTTTCCTTTTTTTTTTTTTTTTTTTTCTTTATTTTTTTTTTACAATTTGATAGAAATCTATTAATCAAAAGGAATGGAAACGCTTAGGAGAGCTGAAGAGTCTGGTGTTAGTTGATGGGCCGGGGATACTGAAGTCTTCCAAACATAAAGACACACCAAATTTAGAATATAAAGAGGAAATATTTTGCGAAAGCTTTGGTTTCACCAACAAAACAGAAGCGCTAAAATAAATTAAGAAAAATGAAATATGTCCACGTTTGTGAAATGGGAGACACATCGTGAAGGCTTTATTATTAACTCATATTTGTTCGAATGCAACCAAAATAACTATATTGACATGACCAAACAAGGAAACTAGCTTTGTTCTGTGTTGATTTCCAAATAAATAAATAAATAAATAAATAAATAAATAAATAAATAAATAAATAAACAAACAAACAAACAAACAAACAAATAAATAAATAAATAAATAAATAAACGAACGAACGAACGAGCGAACGAACGAATGAATGAATAAACAAACAAACAAACAAATAAATATATAAATAAATAAAGTTAAATTCACAAAAATGGTATCATGGTGATTATTTAAACTTTAAATATTCACACATTGATGACGCATTTTATTTGTCACGTGATTGGATTTAACATGTTAATTTTATTGCATGGATGAAAATGACACAGGATGATTTCAAATACATGTAACTTGTATGACGTTTGTCAGAATATATTGCATATATTGAAGGTAAGGTTAATAGATATGTGATCAAATGTAGATCCACTAATACCATGCCTCCTTTGTTTCTCAATGGATATATATGTCACCTGCTTACACATATATCCCTGCTCTAATTTCCGTGGCTAAATTTCAACACAGGACTGATTTGCTTTGGTGAATACATTTTAAAATGCATTTATATTCATGAAAACAAAGAAAGCATGGTATTGAAAGAATACATCCCTTGTTCTCGTGATTTATCAGGAATCCTGCATTTTTAAATCCCTACGCTTCGCTAGGTGATTTAAAAAAGCAGGATTCCAGATAAATCCCTTGAACTTGGGATGTATCCTCTTCATAATGCTGATAGGGTTTGAAGAAATTCTGATTTTTGTTTGGGAGGGAAATTGCTACCGGAAGAATGGTACTCTCTTCAGTCCTACCACGACATTTAAAAAACAATTGAAATTTGTAATCCGCAATTCTATCATGATGTTACCCGTATCCAAGGACCATCCAGTAGGAACACAGTATTGCCAGGTCGTTTAACCAGTACAACAACCTCCCAGGATTATTACATCCCAAACAATTTGTTCAAAAAGAGAGTAATGGCAGCCTTTTAAAAATTCTAATGGCCTTTAAAACTTAGCTTTATTCATGTATATTTATATAAAATAAACACAAAGTTACCATTTTTACAAAGCGTTGTGCATATGGGGTCTATGACAGTTTCTGTCAACATGGCCACTGAAAGGTTTCTCTTGGGTCCTCTCCAGTATAAAGGTGGCGAAATTGTGCATTTTCAGGGGAGTGATTACATTATTATCTTCATGATCAATGAATTGGGATTCGACACCTACCAATTAATGAATCTTGACACTGCTAACAGTATTAAGGGGTATATACTCGAACTCAACTACAGGACAGTCCATCCTGAAGCCCTCATACTACTACGCTTACTGGATGCGGATGGCGATTCCGTGGCTGAGTGGTCAAACTGCTCCTACCAATCCATCTGCCTCTCCATTCATACAGACAAAATGATTTGCTCGTCCAAGCAATGAAGAATTGAACAATATTGCTGTGCAATAGTCCACCCACAGGCAAACTGTTTGAGGGGTAAAGCAGTTGCACGTCCATGTTTACATGCTTGCCGCGCCATCTATGTAAAATGTCAATAGTTCCCTAGCCTTGACCTTGTAAATCAAGTTCAAAAGTCACACTTAGGTCATATTCTCCTTTCAATTTCGTTCACAATAAATTATTCTGGTGCTCTTTGTAGATATTCCCTTGTTCTTTGCTCGTAATAAAGTAATAGAGTGTGGTTGTTATGCATAGCGTCCTTGTTATCCAAGGCAGTGCTTTAGAAAATAACCACTAGATGGCAGTAATCTTCATCTACAGACTGATGGGCCTGGACGTGATATTGTTGTTTGTTGTGTGAGGGTGATTTTTTACAGCCTTTTAGGCGGTTCATTATGATAGAAAAGTGATTCAAACCTTTAGCTGAGGGTTTGTGCTTTGAACCTGACCAAGCCACCAGCACAACACCGTCGCCTTCGGCTCCGGTGTTGTGCTGGTGGCCGGGTCAGGGTACCAGCACAAACCCCTCGTTTGAGGTATTGGTCCCTTAATCATGCCACTGGATCAGTCACAGTTGATACAGAAATTGAAAATACAAAATTTACATCAAAGTTTAGCTTAGCCAGGTAATCGGGTGTGATAAGAATTGTTTCAATTACTTTTTGAGTTATTAAGGTCAGAACACATTAAAAGTATGACCAGACAGCTTCAAACTGATAAAACATTTTAATGATAAATTGTAAAGCGTAATGACTAACAGTAAACAGTCCAGAAACAGCTTCAAACTGACAAAACACTACAATGATAAATTGCAAAATGTGAAGGCTAACAGTAAACAGTCGAGAATCGACACCCAAAGTCTCGTGTACCTTTGCTTGCCTTTCTAGTCCTCCGTACTTTGCCCTTGCTTGATGACATGCTGCCACAAAAAAGATAATTGTATGGTTGGGGATGTCTATTTGCCTGCGTAAATGCATCTGGGCAAACAATCACAAGAGCAAGGGACGAGTTACAATTGGTAATATTGTTAACTGACATAATGATAGAACTTCAACCTTCATCTAAAAATACAACGATGTAGATATATGTGTATAGAGGGGGCCCTCGTTTGAGACAATTGCATTTTTAGATTGTATAACGTAGTGCTATATACTGATGTTAGAGAAATATTGAGGGAAGATCTGCTTTATTGGACTATATTTTAGCCTGTCCACTGGTTGGTGTCTCTTATAGGGGGTACACATTAAAAACCTGACAAAATTTATATTACACATGTGCTGAGGTTTCTCGTTTTATTCATTATCCGTATGGCAGATTTGCTGAATTTAGATTTGCACAAAATACACAATGATGCCATGTGATTGCCATGTAATCAGCAAGGGGATTTTGGCTATTGATATGGGGGGCAATGAATTAATAGCCAAGCCAGATATTTATCCAGAGTGTGAGGGCCATTTTTGGCTATAAAACTCAAAGTTTGTATTCAGACACTTTTATAGGGTCAAACATCTCCTCTTCCAACACAAAACATGACCAAAATAGAATACCTTAAAAGGTAAAGGAAAAACCTTTAATGATACCTCACTGTTTACCTTTCTGGAAACCTGTTTGGCAGGTTTACTTCAGATTGGGCTGAGTATAACTTTAGTGGGTCTCTAATCAGTATGCTGCAACAGCCACCCTCTAACAACTTTTAGGTTTTGGAAGATTCGGGTTTGTTTGTTTTTTGGTTTGTTTTCTTTTGGGGCGGGGGTTGTTGTTGTTGTTGTTGTTGTTGTTGTTTTTTTTTGCTTTTGTTTTTTGTTTTTTGTTTTTTTTTTTTTTTTGCTAATCTTCAACATCTTCTCTGAACGTGCTTGGCCATTTCTCTGTTCATTCTGTGGATTGACCTTAAAAAGATTCCGTCCTAAAAACCAAAGGCCATGTGGCCTTGATATTGCACACAGACATGTCTGGGTACCTCTACACCAGGTTGGGACTCGCCTCAGGTTGAACGTATCTGGATCAGATTGAGACCATTTTTTTCAGGTAATCCTCTGTTTTGAATCCCTTTTTACTTTTATAAAAATATGATTATTATTACTTTCGCCCTTTTTGTGCGTTGTTGATCCATTGATCGTGATATCTCTATTGGGACGTATTGCATGAGCTCATTGTTCTTTCCCGAAATGTCCAAAAAGTGAAATGAATCGGATAGCAGCCTTCATCGATCTGGCATGCATGTTGAACATAAAAAAGGCATCGAGTATTAATCCTCTGGATATTCTATTTGTAGATACTTTAAATGTTAAATACAAAACGTTGGCCAATGAATATTAATCTTCCAGATATTGTTCTTACAGATACTTTAATTGCTGAATACAAAACTTTAGGCAACGCGTATTAACCTTCTGAATATTCTGCTTGTAGGTACTTTAAATCAGCCACAAACCTGTGCAACATTGTTGAGGTGGCAGGTAGGTAACATGTGCCATGCAAACATTTATACACACTTGAAGGATAGGGAGAACGTAACAATTATGTCATTTAATGTTTCATGTTGCCACAGGAAAATAACAATTGGATGAAAATGATGACTCCACTTGTGAGGCCAGATCGATTACGGGTGGCTCCAGAAGGATGAAAGTCAGATGATCTTGAGATGGGCGAAGGTGTTGAAGTCGTTCCAGAATGATAAGTATCCAGTGAAGTTGAGATGGGCCAAGGTGTTGAAACCTCCCTCCATATGTCTTTACACATCCCGTTGCCGAAAAGAACACCAACCATAGAAAATCCACAATTCTTGTATTGATCATTCAGGCCTCCAATTGCCTTTATTGATTTCAAAATTGACGGTTCTAAAGCTGACTGCATGGCTGGACATACACCCAGTTGTTTTCTTGCACAACATAATCCTGTCTTCATGTCACTGGAAGTGAATATTTACATTCAGATTAGATTTGGCTGAGCTTGGCAAATGCCAGGCTTGACTGTTCTTATACTGTTTATTCTTTCATTGTTAAGTCTAAAGTGGTAATGACACAAGTGATATATTTGAAAATAGTTCCAACAATGTTCTTTAAAAGTAAGATAAACCCATTACAAAGGACCAAGACCTGGACGTGAAGGTCGAAATTTTGATGCGCACGGAATATCCACACATAGTAAAATGCAAGAAAAAATCGTTCAACACCTTCCGATAAACTGATTGACAAATTAACATGAACATATCTATTTTCGTCATTACGAGCTTCTCGGTGCGTTTTACGGTGTCATTTATCGATTAATTTCAAATTGTATAATTACTATTGATTTCGCAGCAAATGACCTTTATCTGTTTTTGCCTACAATATAGTTTAGAAAAAAAACATTACCCACATTTATTGATTTTAATCCAACACTACGAGCAAAGTAAAATATAGTATAAGGCAGATACTCGAGAAGTACCAAAACATCAACATGCATCTTCCAATACTAATTTCATTCCTGATATGAGACAAACAGTTATCCAGACAACTGGCGGTTTTCAACCGGCCCTTTCAACCTTTAAAATATTTTTCATTAACGACAAACCTTTTTGTTTCATAACTGTATAGACCAAACTGACAAAGACCCCGAATTTCTCTTTCCCCAAAGAAAGAAAGCTATTATAGGTCTGCCGTGTTTTGGTGTTCCTGACTCCTCACTTTGCGCAGCTGACAACAAAAGAAAGTAATAGCCTACATCGTTTTTCGTAACAATTTTTAATGTGGACCATTACAAAACACTTTTACCTCCATTATTACCATGAGTAGCAAAACCAGGCAAGATTCAGACTGTAGAAAGCCAATTCAAAAGACGAAAATCCTTCGGGGTGAGATACTAGTCTTCTTCATAGAAAGGGAACTTCAAAATAGCAGCATAGTAAATCTTAATAGCTGTACTGAAGGACACAAAGTCACTTAAAGTAGACAAAACGGATTTGAATATATTTGGAAAACAGTAAGTTCAGTTTTTCATATTTTATGATCATGTTTGGAAGTATATGTATGCTAGTTGCTTCCTTTGTGGTAACAAAGCCCCCCCCCCCCCCCGACGAAATCTACGATGAAGTGCAACGTAACACTGTACCTGCAGGTAATATTCAGCCTTTGCGTCATGCGGGTGATGACGGGCCCCATACATTTACTGGCTCCATATTGTATGATGCCGAGGTCACATGAGTCAAGCTTCGGGAACTCACCTGGGTACCAGGTAAAATGCAGAGCAAATACATTAAAATACAGGGAGGATATCTTTCAGGAATATACAAGACAGTGAAATGTTACAACTTGGTTTGTTGTGTGCCAGCCTACCTTTGTATTTGTCTGGGTAGTTTGTGTTCATTTATGGATGAAATTGTATTTTTATATATTTATTGTACCCCCGTTGACCGCTCTATTCACTCTTTCACTGTACACACAAATATGACAACCTAGTACCATATCATCGCCCACAGTATTTTCCTTTGTTTAGGAGCAGAGGCTAAACGACGTGAAAATATCTGAAAGGACGAACAGGCGGCTGCCAGGAGGCAATCCTTTTGGACCAAATTTCCTAATCTTGACCCCAATATTCTCGGCGTAGTATCTGCCATTATATAAGAACTTCATGAAGTTAAGACTAAGCCAGACTCTGCTATTAGTGAGCTTGCATCAATCAGCAAGAGGCTGACATATGGTAAAAAAGGGCCAACAAGACGCTCATGAACCAGTGGATTCAAAAACTAAATCTTTTCTGCCGCCAATGTCCAATAAATTTTTAAAAAGTTACAGAGCCACTCTGAAGTCCCTGGACAAGGAGGACCTGCATGATAGAAAGTAAGCACTGACTTCATTTATTTTATTTCATTTATTTTATTTCATTTATTTTATTTCATTTATTTTATTTCATTTATTTTATTTTTGAGTATTCATATGTGCGTTCCCTATAATATAAAACCCATCCCACAATCGGTTTGACATGTGAGGGAGCTCAGTTTGTATTATTCAGGTCTCTGTTATTTTCAGTGGTAACGCTTGATTTGCTAACACATGTTCATAAGTACAATATTGTAGCAGCTCCTCTAAAGAGTCGTTTCTTCCCCCTTTTTTGGTTCTGGTCTACAAATATCTCCATTGAACTGTAATTTCATATGTTACAATATCACTTTATATTGCAACGTGATATATCTGTTCTTGTGAATGTTCATTAACTACTCCAGCTAACGATGTTTCCTTTCTTTTATTTACACTTTCCCTCATAAATTACTTATACCAACTATGTACTGGTCGTGAAAGGGTACACAAGCATGTTGCTGTGATTAGATATGTCGTTTACATTCGGCAAGTTTGTCATTTGGACTTTTTCTGCATGAACACTGTCTTTCGTTTTTCACGCTCATATCTGCAGTTTACAAATCTTTGCTCAGATCTGTTTTCATAGATCCTACCTTTGGCCACTTTTGTTTTTTTCCTTTAATTTTTTTTACTATAAACTTGTTCATTTTAGCAATGAACGATGATCGATCCTCCTGGTTTTTCACATTCGTAATCATTTTTCCTACAGCGAGTGCACTGAACACATGCTGGTAAATTACTTGTTCTGTAGATTTCCAGTATTTCCAAGACCGTTACATACTGCACTATATATCATGAGCTCAGAACCTCTAGCAAGTAACAGCTTTTTCAATTTTGTTTGTGGGGGTTCGACAAGGAAGGAATAATTATTAAAATAATACAATTGCTGATCCCGGAGAACTCGACCAAGTTATTGCCTCAGATTTTCCTTACATCAATATTAACAGTCTTACTGATAACATGAGACCCTTTTAAGAAAATGTTTTTGTATCAGCTTTAAACATTCAGCGTTTAAATGCAAAATTTGACAAGCTTAAGTTATTATTGGACGAATTAAAAATGCCAAAAAAATATTTAATTTAGTGATACGTGTTTGTACGTAGCCTGGCTGGAAGGTACACATCCTGACGCCAGCCTTTATGATCTTGACAACTATAATTCTATTTCTTTTGGCGCCACCTTTAGTTCGCATGGCCACTAATTATCTGTTTACATCAAAACTTTCAATACGTTGTGCGATATTTCTACATTCCAAATTCTCCCGTGGACGGTCAGTTCACTGGCAATATTTGGAAATGGTTTGAGTGTCAAAATCGCAATCAGCAGTATTTAACCCTTTCCCCCTTAAACCGGCAAAAACCGGCTGCTGGTCAAATGTCGTCTGCTTCAGTGTTTCAACTAATTTCAACAGTTATGAAAAATAATTTTGGCTTAGAATTGTAGATGAGACCTATCAAGATCACATGCCTCAGGTCAACAGCCTTCCTTGGCATGGGTTGGGCACTTAGTGCCCAACCCATGCAAAGGAAAACTGTTGACTCAGTCTTAATTCAAAGGGGAAAGGGTTAAGGCTACCCGCTATGGAACTGAATACATTCAATCATTTATCAATCACTTATCACTTATTTTGGCAAGTTTGTCTAAGGTGCGATCTCATTAAGTTTCTCTGTGTGAATATCATATTGACCACGAGAGTGAAATATTCAGGCATTATTTGTTGAAAAGATAAATAATATTTTTTAGCTGAAAGTAACTTTACCTGCTCGATTTTCTGAACGGTTTGCAACTCTAATTGATAATGTTTTTTGTAGCATGTCATGTAGAAACAAAGTCTGTTATTATATTAATAAATTTTGTCCAACCACCTACCTTATTTGACTTGCTAAAACCAGGAACCGCATTAAAGATTCATCGCAATTTTGGATATTAAAAAAAATCTGTGAACTTCTAAGAAAATGTCTGACAATTTAATCGAACAACAGAAACGATATCATCATCATTTCTAATTTGAAAATTTGTAAAAAAGACACCAAAAAGACTCGCCATGTTAAAACAATAATTCACATGAAAAGAAAAAAATCAAAGATTTTCCATCTTTTTCATCACTGAAAACAAAAATAAATAGAACAAAAGTGAAAAGTGGAAAGTTGGAATTCTGATTTTTGTACTGGGATTTGCCCTAAATTGACTGCAAAAATTGGTGAAAGGCTTATGCCTCACTTAAGTACATGCTTGAATCAGGAATGGGATAAGTTTTTTTCCTTTAGTAATACTTTAGTACATGCTTGAATCAGGAATAGGAAAAGCTTTTTTCCTTTAGTAATAGTTTAGTACATGCTTGAATCGGGAATGGGATAAGTTTTTTTCCTTTAGTAATACTTTAGTACATGCTTGAATCAGGAATGGGAAAACCTTTTTTCCTTTAGTAATACTTTAGTACATGTTTGAATCAGGAATGGGAAAACCTTTTTTCCTTTAGTCATAGTTTAGTACATGCTTGAATGAGGAATGGGAAAACTTTTTTTCCTTTAGTAATACTTTAGTACATGTTTGAATCAGGAATGGGAAAACCTTTTGTCCTTTAGTAATAGTTTAGTACATGCTTGAATGAGGAATGGGAAACCTTTTTTCCTTTTGTAATACTTTAGTACATGCTTGAATCAGGAATGGGAAAACCTTTTGTCCTTTAGTAATACTTTAGTACATGCTTGAATGAGGAATGGGAAAACCTTTTCTCGTTTAGTAACACTTCACCAGCTGCGACTGAAACAATTCTATATAATTGCACTGCTAAGTCAAGCACTGGAAGCGACCAACTGACTATAAGACTATAAAAATATAAGGCTGTCATTGGTAGAACCTTTATCTCTTGTAACGGATCAATCTCTCAACACATGCACTTTCTCAGATAAACTGAAGAAAAGCAAAAGTGAAGTCGATCCATTAAAAATGGACGACAAGGTTATAAAAACTATATGCCTCTTTTCTTTCTTGCCGTTCTTTCAAAAGTTCTCGGAAAAGGTTGTCCACGGACAACCTCATGGTTATTTTGTACTGAACACTACTATCTTTACAAGTCAAGATGGATTAAACACTCCATAGCACCGAAACTGCCACTTTGGAATTCAATGATAGGTTATATAAAATTTTCATTCAGGTGAAACGACTGCAACAATATCTGAAGATTTGTCAAAAGCTTTTAATACTTTGCGTCACAAAATTCCCCTGCATAAATCACAGTATTATGGTATTGATGAGACACTTTTAATATGGTATGAAAGTTATTTGGCGAGTAGATCTCAATATTTTCAGTTAGATCATGGCTCTTCCTCATCTAGTACTACTGTAGTGCCACAAGGCTCCATCCTTGGGCTACTCCTTTATGATATATATTAATGATTTTTACCTCGCTGCCCCTAATTTCGAATCGATATCGTATGCTGACGACACAACCCTTATGCACTCACCCTGTACTTTAAATTTATGACCCATATCAAACAGCAACATTCCAAATAACATAAACTCTGAATCTGAGAAAGTGTATGGCTGGATTGACGCGTATAAATTTTCCTTCAATATATCAAAAACCAAATAAATGTTATTCTTTTTTCCTCATTGGAAGCTGAATCTTATCCTTGATCTAAAAATAATGGGTACATACCTAAAAAGCATTGATGACGTTGACTTTCTTGGATTAACTATAAATTTAAAAATAGACTGGATTGTCCATTTCAATAAAATTGCAAAACAAATCTCCTCGCAATATTAGTATACTTAGCAGGCTGACCCCTTTTCTTCCTATAAGTACCCTACTTTTAACATAGAATTCTCTGTTCTTACCACACCTCAGTTATTTGGTACTCGCATTGGGTTATGCTGTGGTCGTATTTTAATTTGACACGATGATGATGATGATGATGATGATGATGATGATGATGATGATGATGATGATGATGATGATGATGATGATGATGATGATGATGATGATGATGATGATGATGATGATTTTATCAGCAAAATACATATTATGATAGAATACATCAGAAACTATAAAAAAAAAATAAGCATAAGATTTACTGGACTAATAAGTTAGACTTCTCAAGATGTTGAAAATAATAATAATATTCCATGGAAAACCCTCATCACTAGTGAAGAGTACAGATGTGAGATAAAAAAAAGCACAATTACCAACACTGAAAAATTAAATGAGATTTATATTGAATATTAGGCTTACACTGTATTTTGTTTCTTTGCATTGTCTTGATTTAAGCCTTGAGGATTATCAGCGGACATGGTGTGGCATCAAAAATCCTTTCTCTTTATATCAATGTAACATATTGTTACAGGGGAATTGATTGTGATCAGTAGAGGTAGATACGTACACATTATACATTTAATCTACAGTTCGACTCAATTAAAAAAAATACCAATACCTCTCCTCTGCACATGGGCACCTTTCGAAATAGATAAAAACGAAGATATGAAAAGAAAATGATAGAAAAAAGAAAGAAGAAAACAAAATAAAAGTTAACCTTATGTTTGCCCGACATTAAGATTACATATAAGCGCATCAAAAAGAGGCATTTGGCAATACACGTTTGCTTTGTCATCCAGGAAACTAATCAATATTTCAGGTATTATATAATTTTGAGTTCAGATATTTCCAAATAAGTGTTGAATATAACAGTTGTACTCATTTTGACCCTTTAAAGTATAAATAAAAGGCTGATATGGAATGTGTGTATTGCAAAATAAATAAATATAGGCAGCTTGAGTTCAGCATACAGGTGCGCTTGTATGTTTTACTTAAAAATCATGTGACAGGTCCAGTATATTTGTGCTCAAGCAAGAATTCTGTTCAGGTAGCTCACTGTGAAAAAAAAATGGCACTTGAAAAGTAATTATGTCTCATGTACTGATATGTGTTTTTGTATCTCAGTGTTTATTTAACGAAGCATCTACCTCTTCCCTTCTCAGTTGACATGATTTCATAGTAGTAAATGAATGGGCCAATATGGCGGAGGGGCGTTTCTAACAGTGTTGCCATCTACATGAATATGCCTCATTGTGTGAATTCGCCTGCTCATTTCTAATTCTCGAATTTACCAAAATTATCTTTCTGGTCCGAAAATAAAACCAATATAATTCAATCAGTTATCTTCAATAAAAGTAAAATGCTTGCAACAACACGTTCTGATAAACCTACACCAAGATTGCATCATGCTTCTTTCGTTTCATTTCCTTCGATCAGTTTACAACATATCTTAATGATTCATCCCAATATTACAGTATTAACTTTTGAGGTTTAGCTTGCCGCGTTTGGGGAGCAATTGTACAATTATGTATATATATATATATATATATATATATATATATATATATATATATATATATATATATATATATATATATATATATATATATATGTATATATGCATATGATATAATTATTTTCTTATGTCGGGTACGATGTTTCATAATATAACAAGCATTGGTTAAGGTCTATTTCACGCTGGACTCCTTTATTTCGTGGCTCCCTATTGACACTTCTCCACGACAGCAGAAATATTTCTTCACCAAGCATTTCACCAGAGACAGAAATGTTTTGATATTTCCAATGTGTTGGTTGAAAGGATAGTGAAGTTTCCACGATATTTTTGCATCTTTAAAGAAAGTCTCTTTCTTTTTGACAACAAAGCGATTGATTTTCCCCCCAGAATCAAACTAACCTTTGTAGATGCCATGTTTACATCTTGTGTCTTCAAAAGCAAACACATTCCTCAGGGGCTGTCCACATAACGACGAATTCGAAATCGTGTCATAAAACGACATTGCGGTTTTCAGCGAACTTTCAAAAACTGAAGGGCATTCTACAAATGAACTTTCCACGCAGCAAAAGTAGTTCATCAAAAGCCTGTAATCAAATGACCATATATTGGTATATGGATAAATATATATATATATATATATATATATATATATATATATATATATATATATATATATATATATTTGTGTGTGTGTGTGTGTGTGTGTGTGTGTGTGTGTGTGTGTGTGTGTGTGTGTGTGTGTGTGTGTAGGTTTACAAAGTCAACTTGAATATCAAACCAAATTATGTGCTGTAAGCAAATGTCAATTACGACTTGATTGTATTGCTCTTAAAGAATAAAATAAGATTTCCATTTAATAGAGAATATATATCTCCTGAAAAAATATATTACATAGACGTTTGATAGAAATTATCAACTGTTTGACGGCAAAGAACTGAATTTCGTCTATGTTGATGAAGTATACTTTGCTGAACAGATCTCCTACAGAGAGGCTAGGAGCCCATATCAGAATAATTAGCATGGAAATGCATCAGGTACTTGATTATAGTGACTCTTGTCCAGAGTTGGGCCTCTGGTGTCCTCCAAGAGTTATTGTAAGGGAGTGTTACATTCATGCTCATTTTAGGCTTTATTGAGAGCCGTTGAGTCTAGGGCTGGCCACAGCAAAGCCTCTTATTGCCTTGATTCCCTGATCAAGTGTGCATACTTATTCCTCGATAGTGTTGTTCTGTGGAAAAATAGGTTTCCCCTAGTTTACGAGACTTTGAGGTATTCAGTTGGTCTCTCCAGCCGGTAAAAAAATTTACACCCTAGTAATAAAGGTGCATGTTCTGTTGTGCAATTGTTATGCGTATCACGAGACTGCATAGTGCCTGACACATACAAACATTTACGAAAACAAGTGCAGAGTTACATTCCTTGGTTAGTTTTTGCCTACATAAGCACCCTCAATGGCACTCAAATAAGCAACATGATTTTCAAAAGTAGATGCACATTCGTGACATCCCTTTGCTCTGCAAATTACTTTAGTGTGAATTTATAATGAAGGTATCTTTGAGTCTAAAGAGCCCAGCGTAAGTATTAATAAATAGAAGGAATCCACACTGTTCATTGATTTACTTTGAACACAATTTATTTTAAAAACAGAAAATCCATTTTTCTGTTTTTTGGCTTAATTTACAGAAATTGGGAACCTGTTGCTGCGAATTCAGGATCCTGATACCTGTCAATTCTACAAATCTACATTTTATATGAGTGGAACCACTCACTCTGTACAAAACCTTGGAAAAAAAGGTCCCAACTGAGTGGATCCACTCACTTTGGACCTGCTGCACAATGCCATCGATGAGTGGGGCTACTCATTCGGTGCAAAATATCCAAAATTAGGCCCAAATGAGGGGAACCACTCACTGAGACTAGCTACATCAAGGCTTTGGTGAGTGGAAACACTCGGCCACCTGGCACAAGAAATTCGAAGCGGGGCCCACACGAGGGAAAACACTCATCTGGGCCTTGTGTGGCTGCATGAAAGCTTAAGGTGACCGGTGAGTGGAGACACTCAGCTGATCCCGAATCATGTCAAAAGGAGGGAAATCACTCACTTGAAAGACCAGAGCTGTTTGTTTTCAATCTTAAAAGCCACTCACCCTTTTCAACATGCCATGCAAAATTGAAATGAATAAAATGATATTTCATTTATTATTATTTTTTTTAATGTTGAACATTTGACTGGTACCCTCGTATACAAAAACAGAGTTTGTATTTTGAGCCCTGGATTTTGAGGCTTTAGGGGCGTTTGATGTAAGTAGCGTATCAGTTGAGGAGTGTGGAGTCTGGGGTTAGGTAAAAACTTTATAAATATTCATGCCAAAAGATTGCCAGTTCATCAAATCATGGCGCTGGAAGGGAGGAGGGTGACCTATTTGGCCCTTAGTCATCTTTCCGCGTCCTGTTAGCGTTCAATCATTATTTAGAACCCATGACAAAATGCGTAAACATTTGTGCCAAAGCTGTACACTTTCATGAGTGAAGTTTTACTTGCTGACATGGACCGACACAGGGATAACTACATGCCAAATATTTCTTCCGTGCGATACACCCAACCTTGTTTGGGGAACCTCAACACAGCGCAAACTATAGACTTTTGATCTTACAGAAATGTCCTTTTCTCCTGGTATTTAAAGTATGCTTTTCAGTAAAATTGCCCTAAATTGGCTAAAACCCATCAGATTCTTTCCATTCGAAAACTGTTGGAAAGCCCTTGTTAGAAGACGAGAATACATGAAAGCATTTACTTTACTACGCATAGTCTGTGGTCTACGAAAGTGCCATTAAAAACTTCGGAAAGTGCATGTATGTAGTGGTCTCTCTCAAATACGATTGCACAGGACCAGCATTACTGTATTTTCCATTCAAGACAACAGTCCATTTTGGTTCCAATTTGGCACCCCTACTAAGGTTTTTATACAGATTATTATGTATGATACATGAAGTCATTACCGCTGCACACTTCATGAGGTTTCTTTCACCCATGCCCCATAATAATAATAATAATAATAATAATAATAATAATAATAATAATAATAATAATAATAATAATAATAATAATCAAATGACTATCTGTCATTTCGATCATTATTTTTTTTTCACGAAAACTACATAACAGATATTGCAGTGGGATTCAGGAAAACCGGCAAGACATATTTGATATTTTGGACACGTTTTTCAGGTCCACAGATATAAATGAGCACAAAGGCGAAGAAATACTGACCAGATGGATGTAGCTGAATTTTCAGATATTCACCCAGGATAAACAATTGCATGAGAACAAACCAGCAAAAATATTTGGCTGTAAAATATGGTCCTCATCAGGGAGTCTTATAAGACGGATCAAATGTGAAGCGTGACAGTCTTGTAGGCATGTTTGCTACCATGTGATCAAATCAGCGGCCACACAACCTTCACCATGGGGGGGGGGGGGGGAAGCGGGGATTTGCCGTGAGATATTAATTCCTGCTGCAGATTTCTTGAACCCATTCCCCAGCCCCAGCCCATAAATTAATCCTTCTGTTGTCAGGATCACAAAAGTATGTGGTCGCACTGTCATGGCTTACTAATCCATAACTTCAAGAATTTTACGTGTACTTTGCACACAACTGACCAAGAATTATGATTAAAAAAGCCACTGGTGTCTGGATGGACACTTTATGTGATAAACAAAAACACAAGTGCCCATCCCCCTCCCCAGCTAGCTTTTCTCAATATTTGATTATGAAACGTTAACTTAAATATATATCAATCGGTATACATATCACTTTTAAGATGCGTAGAAAGGATAATGAAATACTTGTGGTTCCCCTTAGCCTGGCATCCCCCCCCCGCCCCCAAACACACACACACAACACACACACACTTCCTGCCCATGTGAGCCCGAGAGGATTGATAATGAGAGCAACCACTGGTCAAAAGTTACTAAGGCGGCTGTAGCCCTATTTCGCTTTATAACAAGTGCCTTGTCAGGCCAACCTGGGCAAAGAAGTGGGTTGAGAGGGGAGGGGGTGGGGCAGATAGAGGAGCATTTGTACAGCAATCCTTTGATAAAACAGCCTAGGTCACTGTTTCTGTATATTCTGCTGGGGGCCTTTGCTGGTTCCAGCATCCCATTTGGCTACCCATTCTGTGCAAGACTGACCCCAATCACCCTACCAATTTATGAGTGGCCTGTGAATTCATTTTATTCCAGCTGGCTGGGGGGGGGGGGGCTTGTGTTTGTGTGTTTGTTTTCAAGCCATAAAGAAATTCTTACGTGTAAGCGGTGTCTTGATGCCTGTGCATACGACTAGCCGGGCATTCCATCCTCACATTGAGTATGGAGACCTGACACCCTCCACACCCTCCACACCCTCCTGGGACCACTGCTTATTACCTTATCACTAGACAGTATCACACTGCCGATTAATGGACAGCTGGAGATTGTTATGACTGACTAAGATGCAACCCAACCCTGTGTAGGAATGTAACCAACCACTAGCACTATTTGTAACACAGCGACACAGAAGAGGACGTATTCTCTGTGTTTCTGGTCAAAAGACTCAAAAAACACAGGTACTCACCAAATCTGAAACAAAAACACATAACGTCAACAGAAGCTTCATGTATTTGTATTTGCAAATCATGAATAAATCACAGACATGTGTAGTACATAATATACATTTTATATTCCAACATATTCATTTAATATGTCAATTGTCCAGTCATACCACTTTAATAGGAACAAGCTGTAGAGCCAAATATAGACTCTCTTTCAGTCAATAAAATTTTACTACTTACTACTACTATAACCGGCCTTGGATGCCTAATACAATCGACACGGTTCGTACACTGTCTGTAAACACTTGAAAATTCTGGGATTCCATTGGAAAAAAATATGGACCTTGAAGGTCTGAAATTCACAGCCATTCTTTTCAATTCTTGAAAAATCCCAAATTATCCTTTTGCATTAGTTTTAAAATGGACCCTATTTTATATTTTTTTAGCTTGGCCGACTTGTCAGCCATGGCTGAGCTGATAAGATGGTCCTTTGTCTGTCATCCGTCCGTCCACAATTGACATTTTCGGCTTCGTCTCTGTAACTGTCAGCCATGAAATTTCAAATTTGGTGGGATGTACCTTGGGTAGGTCTTCACCAAGTTTGTTGAAATAGTCATGCTCCAGTGATTTTTGAATTTTTCATTTTTTATTATATTTTTTTGGGGGGGGGACAAATCTTTAAAAAATTTCTCTGAAACTGCTCACCCAATTGCTTTGATATCACACAGGGGCACTCCTAGGGACCCTTAGTTGTTCACCACGTGGTGCTACAATTATATCTGTTTTGTGTGTGTGTATGTGTGTGTGTTTTGCTATTTTTGACTTCTCCACAACCATCACTCACATTAAGCTGAAAGTTGGAGGATATGTGCTTGTGGAAAGGGCAAACAAAACTGCTCACTAGGTGGCACTGCTGTGGATTCCTGATTTTTAACTTTTTTTTTTTAATTTGGGTACTTCAAGGTAAATGCACCTTTCCTATTGATTACTTTGTAAGGCACTGGGCATTCTAATGCTAATAATGGCCGGGTGACAACCGAGACATTTTGTTTTTCCAAGAATTCTCTCTCTCTCTCTCTCTCTCTCTCTCTCTCTCTCTCTCTCTCTCTCTCTCTCTCTCTCTCTCTCTCTCTCTCTCTCTCTCTCTCTCTTATTTATGTCTGGGTGCGAACCCAGACTTATTGTATTTCCTCAGGTTCTAAAATTTCTTTCTTTCCATGGCATCGAAATTGGTCTGGAGTTTTTCTTAAGCACTATTATTCCCCCGAACCACCAAAGTTGCCATTGTGACTGACCTACCAGTGAAATTGTGCACCTGGTCGGGAATAGTCATGATATTTGAAATTATGCAAATGAAGGGCAATTAAAATTTTGAAAGCTCCATATCACCCAAGCTATTGCAGATAGGCTCAAAATTTCAATGTGCATGTACAGATTTCAGACACCTGCCAATAAAATGGACAGCAAATGAAAGTTGCAGAATTTGAAAGTATGTTAATTAGGGGCACTGAAAAAAGTTGAATATATCTAAAACTGTTATACATATAGATGCCATTCCAACTTCAATCTAAAAGTTTGTGGCAAAGCCGCATCCAATGAACCATGAACCAAAGTTGTAGGATTCTAATTTATGCAAATTAGGTGATTTTGCAGGATTTAAATCATGAATAGCTTCAAAAATATTATGGACAGAGGTGCCATTCCAATTTCAATCCATAGGCTTGTGACATAGCCACACACAATGAACCATGATCCAAAATTGCACAATTTTAATTGATGCAAGTTAGGCAAATACATAAAATTAAAATGTTGAATAGCTTTGAAACTGTTATAGATATTGGTGTCTTTCAACTTCAGTTTATAAGATTGAGACATGGCCACATCCAATGAACAAGGAACAAAAGTTGTAACATTTGAAATTATGCACATTAGGCTAATACACAAAATTTAGATTATTTAGAACAATAGCAACGTGCAACATTTCAAACTGTTCTCATTTTGAAGGCTCCCAGATTTGCTGTGAAGCAATTTTTTTCTAGTTCACATTTTTTACTTCTTTTCTGAAACTTTCAACCAGATTGACTTCAAAATTTGTGACGATCTACCTTGGGTCAGTCGCTACGAATGTGGTTTAAATAGTCACACTCCATTGATAATTTGTACTTTTCATGCATTTTTTGTTCTTTTTGGGGGCAAATTTTAAAAATCTTCTTCTCGGAAACTGCTCACTCAATTGCTTTGATATGACACAGGAACACTCCAAGGGACTCTGATGGCGCTGCGATTTTTTCCTAATTTTTTATGCTTTTTTGTGTTTCTGCTATTTGCGGATTATTCTCCAGAACCGTCAATCAGGTTAAGCTGAAACTTGGTGGATATGTTCTTTGTGGAAGAGTCAAACAAATTGTTCACTACGTGGTACAGCTATGGATTCCTGATTTTTTTTTTTTTTTTAATTCGGTGCTTATTGGTAAATGAACCTTTCCTGTTTACTTCTATGTAAGTCGATGGGCATTCGAATGCTTATAGACACTTTGGACTTCTCTGAAGAAACCGTCTATCAGACTGGCCTTAAACTTGGTGGCAATGTATCTCAGTTGGGTCCCCCACCAAGTTTCTTTGAATGGTTATTTTTTTCGGAAAATCTTTTAAAAAGTTTTACATGGAAATTTCTTGTAATGGTTTAAACTTATAACATGCAACTTGAATTCATATGATGAAAAGGGTTCGTAGGAGTGTAGACATAATTTGTCACTCACAGCATAGATTCAATTGTTGTTTGCTGACTCCCGGGTCGAAACACACGTATGAATAAAATATTGAATGTAAAAACGAGAGAATGGCGGAATTGTGTACAGTGTACTGTCTTATGCATGGGGAGATTTTAATGAAAAGGATTTAGTATTTCTTGGCGGGACACATTTATCATCTCATAAAAAATGGCACCATGGATTAGATGCAAGTGTGCCTAAAAATATATTCAGGCTTGTCTGTATGATTACATTTATATTTGTGAAACGGAGATATTAACAACTCAATTTGGAAAACCAACACTATCAGAAGGACTTTTCAATTGATTGAAATTAAAGTATCCAAGGTAAAATGTTCACCATATAAATGATCATGTAAGGATGAATGTTATAACGCATCAGATAAAGATTTAACTATCAGAGTGGTTTTAATGTAGAAAACTGATCTACAGTCTGTCTTAACTCGTTAAGAGACCTATGACCCTACAGATCATATTATGTACAAAAATTTCAATATTACATGTTCATGGTATCCTTATATGACCATATATGCTTTCACATCAATGTGAGCTTCTTTTTTTTTTTTTAACATCACGAAATTTTCTTCCTCGCACCAACTTAAAACACTGGTTATTTTACGAAACTTTATTTTTCTAAAAGCTAATTATTGCGCAATGATGAACCAATAATCTCACACATGAGTTGATGTTAGTTTATGAATCATTACCATTAGGTTTATTTTGAAGTATGCTAGTTTTATTTTTGATGATTAAATTCAAAACTGATTTTTGAATATTTTCAGTAGTTTTTATGAAGTTTTTCTTGGTCCAACAAAAAGTCACAAGTATTGGGCTGTCATCAAAGGCAATAGCAGAAGCAACTCACATTGAAGTTATTGAGAATAATATGGCAAAAAAAGTTCATTTCAAGGGTCTCATTAGGTCATACAGACTGTAAATCTAAACAGTAGTGTGATAATAATAAGAGGGCCGTGTGAACAGCCCATGCTCAGCTGATGTAGAGAATCATCACACTTGTGTTTTTGTAAACTTGGGATAAGACAAAATAGGGAGACACTTATCAAAGGTACATCCCTACCAAGTTCAACATAATAACCAATAGGAAAGGTGCATTGCAAACAAATATGCGAATTGAAAAAAAGTCACTAAAAATGAAAAATTCACAGCAATGCCACCTGGTGGACAAGTTTGTTTGTTCTTTTTACAAGGAACATATCCACACAAGTTTCAGCTTAATCTCAGGGACGGTTCTGGAGAAAAAGTTGAAAATAACGAAAACAGTCAATAAATCATTATTTTGTTTTAGATACAGCGCTACCTATTGCACAAATTAAGAACTCAGAGTCCCCAGAAGTGTTCCTGTGTGATATCAAAGCAATTGGGTGAGTAGTTTCGGAGAAGATTTTTTTAAGGATTTGTCAAAAAAAAAAAAAAAACCAACCTAAATTTATAAATAAAAAAAATCAAAACTAAAATAAAAAATCGCTGGAGCGTGACCACTTGGACAAACTTGGCAGCGATCCACCGAAGGTAAATGGCTGCAAAGTTTTAAGTGAATCTGGTTGATGGTTCCAAAATGTAAATTAGCATTAGATCTAGAAAGCCCTGTGACTTACATAGTAATCAATAGGAAAGGTGCATTTATCTATAATTACCTAAATTGAAAAAAATCAGGAATCCACAGCAGTGCCCCCTACTAAACAACTTTCTTTGACCCTTCCACAAGGAACATATCCACCAAGTTTCAGCTCAATGTGAGTCACGGTGCTGGAGAAAAAGTCGAAAATGGCAATAACACATTAAATCATAAAAAATAGCAAAAAAAATCGCAGGGCTACCTGGTGAATAAATTCAGAACGAGGAGTCCCTAGGAGTGTTCCTTCCTGATATCAAAGCAACTTTGTGAGCGGTTTCAGAGAAGAAGATTTTTAAAGATTTGCCACCCCCCCCCCCCCAAAAAAAAAAAAATCATTAAAAAAATTCCAAAAAGCAATGGAGCATGACTATTTGAACAAATCTGCTGGAGACCGACCCTAGGTACATTGCAACCAAGTTTGAAGTCTATCTTACTGACGGTTTTGCAGAAGAAGACAAAAATGTGAATAAACATTCGAATGCCAATTGACTTGCATAGTCATCAATAGCAAAGTTGCATTTATCGGTGAGTGCCCGAATTGAGAAAATCGTTAAAAATCAGGAATCCGCAGCATTGCCTCCTAGTGAAAAACTTTGTTTGACCCTTCTGCAAGGAACATATCCACATAGTTTCAGCTTAATCTGAGCGACGGTTCTGGAGAAGAAGTCGAAAATATTCATAACACAAAAATCATTAAAAAAAATAAGAGAAGACTTTTTAAAATTTGACCCAAAAGAGAACCCCAAAAAATCATTTAAAATATCCAAAAATCACTGGAGCATGACCAATTGAACAAACTTGGTAGAGACCCACCCAAGGTACATTTCCATAAAGTTTGTAGTGAATCTGGCTGACGGTTTTGGAGAAGAGGTCGATTGTTGACGAAAGACGACGGACAAAGGACTATAAGAAAAGCCCAGCTACTGACAAGTCAGCTGAGCTAAAAAGCTGGTTGCAATACGGGAGTGATCTCTTTATGGGGGATTTCAAATGCATATTCTACTGTATTATTAGTATGTACAATTATATGCATGCCAAATAACAGTCCTTGGGGAACAAATGTATACAATATATATTATTTTGGTTTGAATTTCGCACCTGCTTGTATTTAAATTCATACAGTGTAAGCCACCTAAACTAAAACATATTTTGAAAGTGACAAAATGATCCAAAAGAGGAGGGCATTTACAGCAGAAACAATATGTAAACTTGTCAGTGTAACATATTTATTGTTTATCATTTGGCACAATTCAAAGTAAGAGATGTAGGGGTATAATGCAGTATATGCAAAGTTTTACCTTTGTCACTTTAGTAATTTCTTATTACCTGCATGGGCATCATAACAAGTTAACAATTTGAAGCCTTTCAAGATGATCTACACAAACAATGCTTTTAATGATAGCCTTCTTTAATGTGTAAACAAGGCCACATCATTTTTCTTTTTTCAATTTACGGGCCCTTCTATTTTCAAAATTGGCAAAAAATAGGGAACATGAAATTTAAAATGGGGATTTTTTCTACATTTTTTAAATCAGTACATAGACCCATGGACAAGTCATATAACATCCTGTTAATTTATACTTTTTTCAGATATACCCAGCTCTCTGACGTTTTTGGACTCCCGCCTGTTTTCAAATTTTGGTCATTTGGCCCGTAAACCGAGAAAAAAAACAAGGGGGGGGGTAATTGAAAAAGATTAATCACATAGTTACTGTTAGTTTGTATGACTTTTGGAGGATTTCGATGTTAAAAGTGTTTTATTGGTTGCATTTCGATTTAAGTCTATGCACAAAAAGTTCAGAATAATTTAACGAATGCATTTTTTATTTAATGAATTGCGTTAACATGTATATATCTATTACATAAAATGACTAAAACAACTGATTCAATATTTGAGTTTCACTCTCTACCCTCCACGGTTACAGACTGTCAGCATGGACAATATGATAAGAATACATTATGATTCTCATTTTTTCCAAATGTTGATTAAAATCTAAGATCAGACATTGTATATTCTCAGTGTAAGCACTGCATATACCTCAATTGGCAACAGTCAATGTCACATGAAAGATAGAAGAATGAAAAATACATTTTGCAGTATATGCAGTGATAGTATGTGCACTTGGTAATGTATATGAGCGGTCGGCTAGTCAGTATCACACAAAGGTTGCCATCACTGGCTTAAATTTTGATAATTTACTGTTTATGGCTGAAGATTGAGGATAATATTATGGGTATTGGTGGTATAAATGTTTTGATATTGCACAAGAAAGGCAGAAAATGTAGCTTTATCTACAGCACAAAATTTGACCACGTAGACATAGAAAAACACTTGAAATTGACATGTAAACTAGCGGAGAGTATTTTAATATTTTATAGTTGGGGTCAGATATTTTTTTTCAGAAGTAAGCAGTCCTGTATGCATGTGCTCAAACTCTGTGTGAGTTGGCTGGGGGTGGGAAGTGAGGTTCATGTTCATACCATACCAAATCTCGACAAAAAAAAAAGACCTGAAACTAGGACCTGTTTTTTTTTTTTTTTTTTTTTTTTTTGTTTTTTTTTTTTTAAGCTTTCTCCTTTGTGACACAGGAGGCTGATTACATTAAAACCAAAATAAAATTTTATCCATCCTAACATCGTATTATGATCATGTCATAATAAAGCCTGGTTTACATACAAGGACCAGATATTAAAATACCCCTATTCCCTATCACCATATTGTTACTGAGTAGCAGCCGGAACCTATTTTCATTTATACATAATGGACAGTGTGTACATGGCTCAGATCAATGCAATACCAAGAATATAGGCAGAGGGTTGCTTATTTTTGCTCCATTCACAAGCACCTTTCATAGGATTTTTCATAGTACTTCATGTCTGACTCAAAATTTATATTTATAATTGCAGAGAGTTCATGGGGTTTCTCCCCATACATTTTTGGTGTGTGCGTGTGTGTGTAATGTATGTAGACATAGATCTACTTTATTCACAGTGTACATTCTCAAGCAGGCTTCTAATTATAGATTTACCCAGCCTCGTTCTGAGTTTGGGGTGTCCCAGCATATTCTTTGTTGGATGCTGCACATGGCGTTGACCTAGTGTGTGATACACCAGTCTCTTTTAAACTTTTAAAACTGCATTGATGTTGTAAAAACAGTCAAATTGACACGTTTATGCTAGAGTCAGGGGACATGACTGCATATGCAGCCACTTCATTTGCTAGATTATCTCTGTATCAACAGGTCTGCTGATGCCCTGAACCCATGTCATACCCTCATTCTGCAGTCATTTTGGACTTTGATTTCCTTTATGGGCGGGTCTATTAAGCATTCAAAGCTTGTTGATGTACCATTTGACAGGTCTGACCCTCCTTTTCCTGAATATATACATGTATATATATATGATACCCATACTTCAACCATAAAGGCCTGGGATTGGCTGAAAGGCTGCCTTGTCATAGACCCCTAGAAAGACACTATGCTGATTGATGAGGAACAGACTGGAAACCGGAAGATTCTAACACCACAGGAATGTTTATTGAGGCTATCTGATGTCATGGAAGTGTAAATTAGTCAGTTAATAGCAAAAACATGCGTTTCCTGGGTACACTACCCTATGATCAAAGCAAGGTCCTTCTGTTGGACAAGGGTCATTTTGAATTTCTTTTCTGCTTGGTCCAAGATGGCTTTCCACATGATTATCATTCTAAATGATGCTGAACGTCATAAACTTTTGATAAAATAAAGTTTGATAGTCCAATTTGCTTATATATCAAAGCTGAAGGCCATTTTTGTTTTGTTATTGTTTGTATGGAATTTTACAGTGGAGGAGCAGTCAGGGAGTTAGGCTGGTCACGTGACCACCACCCTGCCTGCTGATTGGCTGTTAACTTACCCTAGTACTTTGGCTGTCTGCTAGTGCAGCACATGCATGTGGGTTTACCAGTTTCAATCAGGTACAATGTTACAGCAATGAAAGCTACCTTTGATGTCCATAAGATGTATACCCTTTTGACAGGATGCTTGCCAATCCCATCCTCCGACAGGAAATACCCTTTTCCAGCTATTTTGGAATGCTGATGGGGCAGGTGACTGTATTAAAGAGGGGGTACTACCTAATATTGACAATTACAAATATTTTTGATAGTATGTAATAAGCATTTCTTTATCATATTCTTAGAAAGAAACATTTTTATAGATTTATTTTCTAATTTTTTTTTCAAGGAATATTTGTACGAGGATAGAACTTCATAAAATAAAAGTTTACATCTTAAACCTTTTGTTTCCAAAATGGACTGAATCAATAACTTGTTTTATATGTGAAATAAGTTTCATTCAGTCATACTACACAATTCTTTGTAGTCTGTATCTGTGTATCTTCATATGCAATGATGAAGGTAAACTGGCTTTTGTTTATGTCAACATTTTACTTTTGTACTATCATCTGCCAGTCGACAACTATTTTGCGGACCGTAAGCAATGATTAAATGATCAAATTATTGCCATTGGAATGTGCAGGAGAAAAGTATGAGGCAAAGGGACACTTGGTGTGTCATGTTTCTGTACCCAGTATGACACTACGGACATACATTCTACCACAAACTTTTCTGCTTGAACCTGTCATACGGAAAATATTGTGGAAAACAAAACATAATTTTGATGATTCACATGGAACTTCAGAGAATACCAATATTTATGCTTCAGTCTTCTGGATTTTTTTTCACAATTTTTCCACAGTCTATGTCATCATTCTTTTCCATTTTATTCTCATGAACCAATTGTCTTCTAAGCATGATACAACTTGCATACGAAAGTCTATTCATATTTGTGCACATTTTGTTTACATTGAACACTGACCTAATTCACAGCGATGAAAACTACAGCTTCCTGTGGCTTTCAGCTGAATCTTTTATGTCTTACCCTATTCATGAATTATGTGTTGCTCCAATTTTCTAAGTTACACTTTGTCTATCTTGTGTAAAGACGGCAAAAACAATCGCACACTGCATTCTGTGCGCCACTCGAGGGACACACAGAGAGACAAGCATGCTGCCGGCAGCCTGATATCAAACCGAGGCTCTCTTATCTTGGCTAAAAGTATCAATTACCAAAGTGGGTCCCAGAATCTTGACTGTCATCTGTAGCTCTGTTCAACATCTGTCGGATCTCTCAGTGTCCAACTTCTACAAATCTGAGATGCTGGTTATCATGTAAACTTTTCTGCATACAACATACAACTGGACAGTGTTCTGTGGTCACCCAGTAAAGTAGCTTATGTGTGCCCCTGACCTAGGAAACTAAATGTTACGCATCTATATGTAATATGTCAGGGAGCCGAGTATGTTTGTGTTACCGCTAACATGTGTGCTGTTTTATTGCCATGATAGGACTACATTTCAATTAGCAGTAGGCTCTTGTTTCAATGATAGAATTTTGCAGAGGAAGGGGAAAATTCGGGGCTGGTCGTATGACTCGTGGTGTGATCAGTCGAGATGCTGACCTGGGTTTAATGAGATGCGAGATTAGGGGTCAAATCAGCAGCCTCGTTCTCGGTTCCATTGCTGGGCAGTGTTTATGTAAACAAAGACGCATGGGCACATCTTGGTCCTTGCTATTTGGGCGTGTTGAGGTGTTGGCGGATCACACGAAAGAGGTGTGATAAGTCATTTACCACTTACAGTAAAACCTTCCTATACCGAGCACCCTTGGGGCCTGAAAAAAGTGTTCCATAAGGGGAGGTGTTCAGTATAGGGAAGTTTGCTAACATTGGAAGTATACATTCGGGACCAAGAAATGGTGTTCAGTATAGAGAGGTGTTCGGTATATGGAGGCGTTCGGTTAGAGAGGTTTTACTGTATATAACAGTCAGTGCATTTATTGGGTTACGATTAATGGTCATTTTACGAGCATCCTGTCACCCGATACCCCACTGAAGACACAAGAGATGCCTGTTTGGAACACCCACCAACCAGATACTGCTCTGGCATTTTAATTTAAAACAGATCCATGACCCTTTCACGCTGTAACTTGACCAACAAGTGTTCATGCTTTTCAAGAGGGTATAAATTTGGGCTGGATGGGGTTAAATTTTCAAGATACAAGTGGTCCAATTTGAATAACAGAACAGTCCATTTTATCAGAAGTAATGGGGGTTTAGAACTACTGATAAAATAAAACATTTTCTGTAATAACATAGATTAGGCTAAGTTTCATACTTACGGATATTTTAAGTTGTGAAAAAAATATATTTGAGCATTCTGGGGCAAATTGTACAGATTTGATCAAAATTCAAAGGGCCCTACCCCCTAAATATGTCATTTTGGGGTTCCTTCCTTTCTGGCTGAAAGGTGGACACAGGGTTTTCACTATCCCACCACCCCCATTGGATTATGGATCTGTATGCTTTGGCAGTGCATTCTTGGTGCAAATTGCCGGTAATAGACCACATGTTACAAAAGTGCAGCTTTGTAGAAAACGTGGATTTTTTGGCAAAATGGCGGATTTTAGAGGTTGAAATTCAAAGTCAGGTCACAAGATTATTTCTTTCTAATTTGGACTTACATCTTACTGCTTGCATCAGGAAAGTATTTTTGCAGTAGATGGCAAAATATTTTGTCATCACATTGCTTGTACAAAATTTGATCAAATTACATGAACATGACTTCTGGATATTTGGGTCAGCAATGGCTGACAGATCAGAAATGAAATGGACATATTGGACTACCATGGCCCTATTATTAGACTGGAATAATACCATAATGTGGATTTAAATCTGTGGAAAGAGGACATATAAAGGTAAGAGATCATAACACATCTTTTGTACCACTTTTTACAAATTTCTTATTTGTATGTGATACCAGTTAATATCATGGCCGCCATGTTGGATTTTGTGTATCTTGGTGACGTCACAGCCTAAGGCTTAGCTTGGAACCGAGGCAGGCTGGTAGCCAATCAATCTCATTCATGTCTCAGCATTTCGACTGGATACTGACTGATTGCAATGAGGGCGGGTGTCACTTTCACCTGGCTTGATCTAATTGCCATTATATGATGCCCATATGTGTGCGCGCGCGCGTGCACGTACACACACACACACACACACACACACACACACACACATATGTATCGAGGTTCCATGCCGATAACATGACACCCTATTGGGAACCACTGGCTGACACCAACTTCAGAGCAAGAATGCATAAACAAGCGGATAGCAGGGGGGTACTCACAGAGCACAACCCTGCCAGAAAGAGCATCTTCCTCAACAATCATAGTTTGTCCAGTCCACTGTTTCGATCACTACAAATGACGATGTGAACCCCTGGCAAAAGTCATATTGCGATGAATCTCAAGACTTGTAGGCCTATGTACCCAATGAGAGTGCATGGGTTCAACTTGACACCCTGCATGTGAGTATGTGAACTGGATGGGGTTGGATGCGGTGGGATGGCAGGGGGGGGGGGGGGTAAGTAGGGGGATCCCACGCAGTTAGAAGAGGATATGTGCTGCATCATGAAAGTAAGTTTTATCTATCTGTCATGGAATATTTTCACAAATACTGACGTACATGCATGTATGTGTGTTCTGTGCCATTTGAAATGAATTGTAACAAGAATAATAATGCTACCAAAGCAAATAGCCTAATTTAGCTGATGCACTAAGAGTTTTTGTTGTTCGGATGCTGTTCATGCATGAAGATTGAGTATATGGGGGTAAGGTAGGTGGGGTCCCATTGTGCTGGTAGAGTAAATTTTTCCCCCCAATACAGAGTACAGAAAATAAGAATATTCCGAAATACTGGTCAGTAGGGAAAATTAGAGGCCTCCAGTATGATGTTGGTACTCAAAAAAGAATATGCCCCAGTGCCGCAGTGCAGAAATACACTGTACCTTTACCCTCCATCCCCCAACGCCCAATATATTGCTGTAGTTTATTCTTGAATTCACATAGTGATAAAAACACCAATAATTTCAAATTGGGATCTTCATCAGATTGAAATTACTTTGTACCATTAAGTATGTTTTATCATTTGCGTGCAAACTAAACATCAAATTTTCAATGTATCAAATGGAAATTTTCATTGATCTTCATTTGTTCATTTTGCCACTTACAATTCTATACTCACTGGTTGGGCCTCTTCACACTCATATAACATGGTGGGCTACTTTTTAGACCAAGCACGCATTCAGAGGAGTATTTACACACGTTGCGATGTGTTGTCTGAGATTTTTTGGTTTATGTCAGCCTGGTCAAATTTTGTGCTGTAGACAAAGCTACATTTTTTTTATTTTTGACAATATCAAAACATTTATACCACCAATTTCGATATTAACCCCTCAATCTTCAGCCATAAACAATGAATTGTCAAAATTTTAAGCCAGTGATGGCAACCTTTGTCTGATACTGACTAGCCGGCCGCTCATATACATTACGAATTGCACATATTTTAGATTTTGTCACTGCATATGTGCAAACATGTATTTTTCATTCTTTTATCTTTCATGCGACGTTGACTGTTGTCAATTAAAATACATGTAGTGCTTACGCTGAGAAAATACAAATCTTAGATTTCAATTAACATTTGGACAAAATGAGAATCAAAATGTATTCCTACCATTGTCCATTCAGACAGTCTGTAACCAAGGAGGGTAGAGAGAGAAACTGAAGTGTTGAATCAGTTTTACATTTTGTAATGGGTATAAAGATTTTAGTGTATATTTCATTTAATAAAAATGCATTCGTTAAATTATCAGTGCTGATCTTTTGCATTGAGCATTATCTTAAAATTAAAAGAGAACCGACACTTTTACCATTAACATTGAGATCCCCCCCCCCCCAAAAAAAAAGTCATACAAACTACTAGCTGTAACCAGGGAAATGCCTCTCTGACACTTCCCTGCCGTAACTATGTGATTTACCTTTTCCAAAAAGCCCCCCCCCCCCATTTTGTGTGTGTGGGGGGGGGGGGCTTACGGGCTACATGACCAAAATTTGATAATAGGAGGGAGCCTGAAAAGTCAGAGATAATGTAGACTGTAAAGAATGTTCGTTTGGTTTGGATCTGTCAAGTTATGTAATTTGGATAAATCATAAACGTTGTATTCTAAAGCTTGTGTATGATGAACCACTAACCTCCTGTGAGGTTAGTGGTTCATCATTGCACAATTATTAGTTCTTTAGAAAAATAAAGTTTCGTTAAATAACCAGTATTTTAAGTGGTCATTAGGAAGAAAATTTTGTGACGTTCAAAGAAAATCCACCCACGTCTATGTGGAAGTTTGTATGGTCATGTGGAATAACATAAAATGTAATATTGAAATTGTTGTACATTAAGGGATATCTAGTGTCATGGGTCTCTTTAAGAGCTAAGACAGACTGTAGATCAGTTTTCCACATTAAAACCACTCCCAGTTAAATGTTTATTTGATGCGTTGTAACATGTGTCCTTACACGATCATGAATATGAGGAACATTTTACCTCGGATACTCTAATTTAACACAAAATCTAGTAAAAGTCCTACTGATAGTGTTGATTTTCCAAGTTGAGTTTTTAATATTTCAGTTTCACAAAAAAATGAAGCTGGTTGCTCGTCAAAATTGAAACGGCAAACTTCATTCTAATCCATTGTACCATTTCTTTATGAGATTATAAATATGTACATGTACAGTCACGAAACACTAAATCCATTCAATTAAAACCTCCCAATGCATAAGACAATACACCATTTCGCAATCCTCTCTTTTTATACTTAGTTTTTATTCATAAGTGTGTTTTGACTGGAGAGTTAGCAAACAACAATTGAATCTATGCTGTTACTACCAAATTATGTTTACAATACTGCGAACCCTTGTCATATGAATTCAAGTTGCACATCATTCGCAGCCCTGCAGAATGGTTTTTTTTTTTTTTTTTTTTTTTTGTTTTGTTTTGTTTTTGTTTTAATTCCATATTCTTGTGCATGAAATGTAAAGTTTATGATTAAAATATACCAATATGCAATACAACACATATGCATAGAGATGAAGGATGTGATTCATAGTCCAGTCTGTGCAATATAGCTGATAAGCGGGGGGTGGGGGCAGGTAAAACTGCTGCTATGTCTTTTATTTCTTTTTTAATCTATAATCCTACAACCGAAGGCTACGTCTGAAGTTTAAAGTTTTTTTGCAGAAGTCTGAGTCTTAATTTCATGAGTCCATCATTTTAATCTTTAGTTGATTATTTTGCTCAGGATTATCAACTTTAGTGAATAGGTTATGTGCAAACCAGCAGAACATCGTATATAAATATAATTAAAAGGCAACCAGGGATTGCTAGATCCATGCCCCCTCGCTTCCTTTATAACCTTGTTAATTACAGGTCTCGTTTTAGAATGACTGTAATCAATAAAATAGGCTATCACTGTGACCCAGATACTTGACATACTGACCTACTTTATGTATGACACACTCTTGTGTCCAAGTACACATGTGTGTCAAGTTTCATGATTCTCAGTCAAAGGACAACTGAATTATAACCCTGGAAGTGTAATGTAGTTTTGCATAATGTATCGCCATGACCCAGATACTTGACCTACTGACCTACAATTGTTTCATGACACACTTTCAGGTAAAGAAACATGTATGTGTGAAGTTTCATGAATTTAAGTTAAATAGCAAAGGATTTATAGCCCTGATACGATTTTACAAAAAATTGTCACTGTGATCCAGATACTTGACCTATTGACCTACTTTTGGTACATCACACACCCTTGTATTCAGATGCAGTGTGTGTAAAGTTTCATTATTATAAGTTGAAGGACAAGCGAATTGTAGCCCTGACACACATAGATGATACCCAGATACTTGACCTAGTGACCTAATATTGCTTCGTGACACACTTTTTTTGTCAAGATACATGTGAGTGTGTGTGTGTGTGTGTTTGTGAAGTTTCATGAAACTTAGTTAAATAATAAAAGAATAATAGCTTTGGCACGATTTTACAAGGATATGACACCGTGATCCAGATACTTGATCTAGCGACCTACTTTTGGTTCATGACACACTCTTTTGTGTAGTTGCACCTGTGTGTAAAGGTTTAGCCATCTAACTACAAGAGCAGAATTACAGCTCCGCCATGAAGTGTTATATAGTTTTACGTGATTTTGTCACCGTGTTCCAGATACTTTATCTGGTGACCTACTTTCGGTACATGACACACCTTTATGTGTAGATACATCTGTGTAAAGTTTCATTAATCTAAGTCACATAAAGTAAATATATAATCTGGACACGATTTTACAAGAACATGTCACTGTGACCCAGATACTTGACCTAGCGACATAATTTTGGTACATGATGCACCCTTAAGTCAGGATTCACCTATGTTTAAAGTTTCATCAATTTAAGTTGAGGTATAAGCGAATTATACACCGGACACAATTGCGGATGGATGGACGGACAGGGACGCATGGACACGCGGATGGATGAAATAAGCGATTTCTGTATGCCCCTCCTCCATTAGGAAAGGGGCATAACGAGGAAAAATAATAAAATGAAGTCGATTTTAAAACTAATGCAATAGGATAATTTGGGATTTTCCAAAGACTCAAAAGACGAGCCGTGAATTTCAGACCTTCAAAGTCCATTTTTTTTCATGGAACTTCCAAGTGTTTCTAGACAGTGTATGAACCAAGTCGACTGTATTATGCATCCAAGGTCTGTTATCTGTCCTATTTATGTCTGTGTGCCAACACAGACATATTGTTTTTCTTTTTCTTTCTTTCTTTCTTTCTTTCTTTCTTTCTTTCTTTCTTTCTTTCTTTCCAGGCAAATTTGTCAGACATTTCATTTGAAAACCATTATACGTAGAAACTCCAAACTTAGCATAATTATACTTCCATACATGAAGTATTGAGTTTTTGTAAAAAAAGTTCAACGGTTTTGAAAATTATGTAAATTAGGGTCATTTGAAGATTTAAATCTTGAATATCTCCAAAATTATTATAGGTACAGAAAACCAATCCTAACTCAATAAATATGTTTGTACCACTGCACATTTTTGTAATTTACATGCAACCTGTAAAGGTAAAATATCAAGGTCATTTGGACCTTTAAAATTTTCATCTAGCCATAATTTTCAACCAATTTTAACCATGTTGGACCCCAATTGTAGGTATTGCAACACAGCATATTTTTGTAATTTACAAATAAACTCCAAAGGTCAAAGGTCAATGTCAATTGGACCTTTAAAATTTTCATGTAGCCATAACTCAGTCCATGTATATCCGATTTTGATCATGTTGGGCTCAAATTGTAGCTAATGTAACACTACACATTTTTGTGACTTACAAGTGACCTATATAGTTCAAACATCAAGATCATTTGGACCTTTGAAATTCTCATGTAGCCATAACTCAAACTCAAAACTCAAAACTCATTTATTTTAGCCAATCAATACAATGACGATTTCAATATCGAGATATATGTACATAATGATAAAAAAATTGATGTGGCTAGGGGGACTCCTATTAAGACAAATACATGTCGCTCTCATAGGAGCCACCTTTAAGTCTTAAACATTTGAAATAATATAGATGGCAGTTACTTTAACAATAAATGTCGAAATAAACTTCATGATATAATACAGTTTACACACACAACATGGGTGGGAAAATATAATTGTTAACTCAGTTTGTATTCAAATTAAATCATGTTGGACTCAAATTGTAGCTATTGTAACACTGCAAATTTTAGTTGTTGTGACTTCCAAGGATCAAAGGTCCAGCTAACCTTGACCTTCGATCCTTGGAAGTCACAACAACCATGACTTGGTCAATTTTCATCCAATTTTAATCATGTTGCGCTCAACTTGTAGATATTACAAAACTGCATGTTTTTGTGATAACAGGTAACCTGTAAAGGTCAAAGGTCAATGTCATTTGGACCTTTGAAAGTTTCATCTTGCTGTGCTAAACTTGGTCAACTTCTCTATGATTTGGTTCATGTTGGGCTTAAATTGTAGGCATTGTAACACTGTATATTTTTGTAATTTACATATGACCTTTAAATGTCAAGGTCATTTGTACCTTGAAATTTTCATCCAGCCATCAGCTTAATGGAATTTGAAGTACCACAGGACAAAAGTTGTAGGAATTATTATTTACAGCTTTTGAAGGCATACAGACAGGTTTGCTTTGAAGCAAATCTTCTTTTCTAGTTGGCTCCTGCATCTTGTTCCTGTCATAGTGGTATCAATCCACAATTGAGATACTAAATGAATACCCTGGGATATAAACTGTATATTAGGTACTACACATGTTTGTTTTTAACTTATTCTTTCGCACATGCAAAAACATGTACTTCTGTTGAAGTTATGTGTTTTTGTTTCAGATTTGGTGGGTACCTGTGGTTTTTTAGTCCTTTGAGCAGGATCACAGAGAAACGTCCTCTTCTGTGTCACTGTGATATAAATATAGCCAGTGGTTTTGGTGCATTCCTACACTGGGTCCGGTTGCATCTTAGTCAGTCATAACATATTCCATCTGTCCATGTAAGCAGTGTTATACTGTTTAGTGATAAAGTAATAAGCAGTGGTCCCAGGAGGGTGTGGAGGGTGTCTGATCTCCATACTCAATGTGAGGATGGAGTGACCCGGGAGGTCGTATGCACATGTCGGCATCCAGACAGCGCTCCTGTTAATTCATTGCATGTAAGAATTCCTTTATGGTTTGAAAATGTTCTGCCCGTGTCCAGTTTACACTAGCCCCTGTCACAAGACCTCTGTCTGATGTGTGGGACCACCCTCTCATGAGAGACTGTGTCTTAGAAATTTCGAAGTCTTTTGCTTTCCATGCTAATTGAACTGTCACGATGGACCATATGTCCCCTTTTTGTTGAAGTGGTAGGTAATCATTTCTGTCTGGTGATAGCTATAGAGGGACTATTGTATACCAATGCCAGATAGAGTTGAATTGGAAATAACTTAAAATTGCCTAATAACTGCTTATTTCTTCTATCTGACACATATCACAATGCGAATACACACTTTTGTGATTTATTGTATGGGCTGGAGGTGGGGAATGAATTCAAGAAATCTGCATCAGGAATTATTATCTCACGGGGGGGGGGGGGGGTCCTTTGGTCATTAACCCCCAACCCAACCGTGGAGGTTGCGTGGCCAGCTGATTTGATCACATGGTGGCAAACATTTTATAAACTGTCATGCTTCACATTTTGACCCAGGTTATAACACTTCCTGATGAGCGCCATACTTCATAGCCAAAACGTTTTGCTGGTTTGTTCTCAATTGTTTATCCTGGGTAAATGTTTAAAAAATTGGCTACAACCATATAGTCAGTATTTCTCATTTATATCTGTGGACTGGATAAAAATGTCCAAAACTAGAAAAGATGATTTGCTGCATAGCAAATCAGTGTGTGTGTCTTCAAAGCATATTGGTATGGCATTGTACAACTATTCCATAACACAGGAGTAGAAGTTGGAATGGCATCTGTATCTATTAGTATTATAGCTTTGAAGTTATTCCCGATTGAAAATTTCTAATGGTGCTACTTAGCATACTTTAAATTGCTACAACTTTTATTTTTAATTAATTACATGCGCAATGCTTAGCAACCCCCTAATAGAAGTTGAAATGACATCTCTATCTATAAAAGCTCTGAAGATATTTAAGTTTGAAAATTTAAAATTCTGCTAATTAGGATAATTTAAATTGCTACAATTTTTGTTTTACATTCAAGATATGCGCAATGGTAAAGAAGTTGGAATGACATCGCAATCTATCATACTTTTGAAGATATTCAAGATTTAAAATTTCAAATGCCCCTTATTTGCATAATTTTAAATATCTTCATTCCTGTGAATAAATAGGTCAAACTCCTTGTATGAAAGTACAATCCTGCCAAGTTTGGAGTTTCTATGTAAAACAGAAATAGTGTCAGAGAAAAATGATGGACAAATTCACTGGTAAAGAGGAGAGAGAGAGAGAGAGAGAGAGAGAGAGAGAGAGAGAGAGAGAGAGAGAGAGAGAGAAAGAAAGAAAGAAAGAAAGAAAGAAAGAAGAAGGAAGGAAGGAAAGAAAGAAAGAAAGAAAGAAAGAAAGAAAGAAAGAAAGAAAGAAAGAAAGAAAGAAAGAAAGAAAGAAAGAAAGAAAGAAAGAAAGAAAGAAAGAGTGTGTTGACACAGACACTTTAAATACAGATATGTCTTGGGTGTTTTCCTGCATCCCACTGCGGAACCTGTTAAGTAGTTTTTATGAAAAAAAACAAAAACAAAACAAAAAAAAAACAAAAACAAAACAAAAAAAAACAAACAAAAAACAAAAACAAAAACAAATACAAAAACAAACAAACAAACAAACAAACAAACAAAACCCCCAGATCATTTGAATTTTTTTATTGCGGGGTATGGGTGAAAGAAACCTCATGAAGGGTGCAGAGATTATGACTTTACGTATCACACATAATAAGCTGGACACAAACCTGAGTAGGGGGGCCAATTGGAGCCCAAATGGACTGTAGTCTTGAATGGAAAATATGGGAATGCTGGTCCTGTTCAGTCGTATTTGACAGAGGTTAAATACATGCACTTTGCTACGTTTTTTATGACACTTTCGTACACCACAGACTTTGCGTAGTAAAGAAAGGGCTTTCATGTGTTCTCGTCTTCTGACAAGGGCTTTCCAACAGTTTTTGAATGGAAAGAACATGATGAGTTTGACCCAATTCAGGGCAATTTTGCTGAAAAGCATATTTTAAACACCAGGAGACAAAGGCAATTATGTAAGAATTTTTGGCGATCAAAAGTCTATAGCAGGGACAAATTTAGAGGGGAGTCAGACGGGTCCTGGATCCCCCCCCCCCCGCCCCAAAGGGGGGTCAAAAAAAAGAGAAAAGGGAGACAGAGACGATAAACGACGTGGGACTCATTAACAATACCAGAAAGAAGTACATAGGCTTACATATTCAGTTTTAGCTGCAAACTGAGATCAGGAAATCGTACAACCCAGCATACAGCATGTTTCAATACAACCACTTTGAAAGTGCTGCAGAGGTAACCCAGAGAGGCAGTTGCATGTGAAACTACTTCCAGATGTGGAGATGGGTGCAGCACTTGACTTCCAGGCCAGTGTCCTGGGCTTGGTCAAAGTTTAAATGCAAGTGTCAGTTAGTGTCATTCGGCCCAGATACTCCTGCGGCCACCGGTGCTTGCTCTTGTGAATGATGCATGTGCATGGAGTCATGACCTAACTTTGACACATAATGATCTAATCCACACAGTGACATGTTTGCTTGCTTTAATGTTGGGCTTAATATAATTGGTATTTGCAATAAATATGGATCGTTTTCTTATAAAGAAGCCAAAACTTGAACAGATAAGGTCTCAAGAAACTATGGATGGACAAAAGGTAAGAACTATTATCATTACGTATAACAAATGCCATGAAGTGAAATGTGTATGCTTATCCACCCCTCCCAGCAGCAGAGAGGCCAAATGTAGTGAATTTTGTGTCTCAGAGAAATCAAATTATCCTATACAGTCTCAAATGCCAGGAAAATGCATCTCAGAGCATCTATTTTTTTTAACCCCCCCCCCCCCCCCTCCACCCCGCTGTGGCCTTTGTCACTTTCACACTCGCGTTTTGTGCTCTGTTTAAGTCACTGATCCCCCTTTCCGGAAATCCTGCATCCGCCCCTGTATAGTTTGCCCTGTGTCGAGGATTCCCAAACAAACTTGGGTGTATCACACGGAAGAAAGATTTGGCGTGTACTGTAGTTATCCATGTGTTGGGCCATGTAAGAAAGTAAACATTCACTCATGAAAGTATACAACTTTGGCATAAATGTTCAGGCATTTTTTCATGAGTTCTAATGGACCTTACCACGACGCAGAAGATGACTATGCCTGCTTATACTCCTCAGCGCCCGATTTCTATTGTTTTCAGCGGAGTCTAATTTTCATAGAGCTCCTCTCTTCCTAGGAGTCTAATTGAATTAGATCCGCTGAAGTGCAAGTGACCTCATGACGGGACTTTGCAATGGAACTTCGACAATTTTTGTCTACACTTTTTAATGAAAAAAATATTTTGTCCCTGGCAGGGTTCGAACCACGAATTCTGTGATCTACGGCTGAGCGTGCTGTCCATTACGCTAAACAGCTGAGACGATGGTCAACGGATTTTACATAATATTTATTCCAGCGTGTCTATTGTTGACCAGCATTGAATAGGGTCAGGGAGCGTGACAGGTCAAGTGTCAAAGGTCGTTACATTATGTACTCTTACTTGTCGCTTTTCTCTTCGAAATCAAGTCTTTTAACTTTGTTTCAAGTAGGAAATACTTTTATAATACCCATCTTTTGGAGTATAAGTATGTCAGACGCCTCGTAGAGTTTTCCAATTGAATTAGAAGACTCGCGCTGCGCGCTCGTCTTCTAATTCAATTGGAAAACTCTACACGGCGTCTAACCTATACTTATACATAGACTACGGGCCAAAGTAGGTCACAGGACGATACATGCGTCTCACTATCAGCATTGAATGTGTGTATTGAACATCACAGGGCCAGCGAGGCATGAAAATCCAATCTGAATCAGTGGCGGTGATTTTGATGTAACTCGAGAACTGTCCCAAGTTGTCCCTCCATCCCTTTCCAGAGCCATGATTTGATGAACTTGCAATATACCGGAATGGGTGTTTTAAAGTTTTGCATTACCGGGAACCCATTGTCCAGACCCACCAACTGATGATATGCTTACGACGAACGCTTCTAAAACTCAAAATCCAGGGCTCAAAATACGAACTCTGTTTTTGTATGAGAGGTATCAGTCATACGTTCAACATAAAAAAAAAAAAAAAAAAAAAAAAAAATCTTTTAGAATATCACTTTATTCATTTCCTCAATTATTCACGGCATCTTGAAAAGTATGAGTGGTTTCACTCAAATAGGATTAAAACAAACAGCTCTGGTCTTTCAAGTGAGTATTTTCCCTCCTTTTGACATGATTCGGGATCAACTGAATGTCTCCACTCACCGGTCACCTTAAGCTTTCATGCAGCCACACAAGGCCCAGATGAGTGTTTTCCCTCGTGTGGGCCCCGCTTCGAATTTCTTGTGCCAGGTAGCCGAGTGTTTCCACTCACCAAAGCCTTGATGCAGCTAGTCTCAGTGAGTGGTTCCCCTCATTTGGGCCTAATTTTGGATATTTTGTACCGAATGAGTAGCCCCACTCATCGATGGCATTGTGCAGCAGGTCCAAAGTGAGTGGTTCCACTCAGTTGGGACCTTTCTTCCAAGGTTTTGTACAGAATGAGTGGTTCCACTCATACAAAATGTAGATTTGTAGAATTGACAGGTATCAGGATTCTGAATTCGCAGCAACAGGTTCCCAATTTCCGTAAATTAAGCCAAAAAACAGAAAAATGGATTTTCTGTTTTTAAAATAAATTGTGTTTTTGTTAATTTGGCCACCTAGCAGCTCACAAGATCTATTAATATTAGGGTTTTTGCCATTTTACCTGATGTAAGTTTCGATGAGTGGGCAAATGTTTAAGCCAAATGGTGTGGCTTGAATGTTACAACAAGTGCTGCTGGGTATCTTCTGGTGAGAAGCCAATATCGGGTATACTCACAGGACAGTTAGGTTTGGGCTAGTAATAGACCTGTTCATACCGAGTTGTACCGAACTTTTCCGGACCGTAATTAATTATGCATTCCATTGTTGGCCTGATCGTCCAATCAGCAAGTAGCCGAGTCGGGCCCACGCCCTCATATGTTTACAACGGATGCCACGGCAAAACCCAGTGATAACATCATGGATTGTGTTAAACAGTGCAAACCTTTTACCTAAATTGTCACATCAGTGGTGAAAAATGCATTTATAGATTGCTGACGGTTTGGTTTTTCGTTAAACCCAAGCACATCCTGTGTTTTACTTTCTTATGCTTCCCCGTGTAATCTGGCCGGCCTGGTCGAGCACAAAATGCAAACAAAGCAGGGAGCGCTACCCGAAGTGAACCGAATAAACCCGAGTACTATGAACTGGTCTATTGTTTTCCTACTTACTGACAGTATCCTTTTCCAGACGTCGCTGCTAAACCCGCTGTGTGAAGGGTTAAGGCACATTGCAGAAGTTTGGAGGCATAACTTGTCCTACATTCACCTACAAAGCAATGCCATGCCATAAATTCGGTAAGCATTACTTTCTGTGTGTGCATGACTGCGTGCGTGTGTGGTTGGTGTGTCTGTCTGTGTGTTGCAAACATTGTGATGATTTTATTATCTCCATCTTAGTTTAAATTGAGGGCTGGCGAAATGGAAAGAATGCCTTTTGACTGACAAGCCAGGAGAACTAACAGGTGACAGGCCCACCATGCCTCGTTTTGCTTTTGGGGCACAGGTGATGAAATGTTCCAGTTGTTAGACTTATATGTTTTGGAAAAACTAAAGTCTGTAGTACATGAAAAATATTTCAAAGTTGACAGGACCGGTTTTAAAACCATCAATTGCCTTTCATGGGTGACTGCCTGTCTCACGTCAGGACTGAAATGTACACCTTCACATTGGTATTAGAAGAAGACCGTTGATGTTTTGGCAACTCTTGGATCTCTTTGCTGTCATTTGAATTTTATGGATATAGATAATGTGTTTCTGAACCATTCAACTTTTTCAGTGCCAGCTGCAACAAAAATGGAACTCCTTAACCCGTTCCCCCTCAAACCGACCAAAACCGGCTGGTGGTCAAATGTCGTCTGCTTCGGTGTTCAACTAATTTCAACAGTTATGAAAAACAATTTGACTGAGAAATATACATGAGACTTATCAAGATCACATGCCCCTGGTCAACAGCTTTCCTTGGCATGGGTTGGGCACTTAGTACCCAACCCATGCCAAAGGAAGCTGTTGATTCCGTCTTAATCTAGGGTTAAAACAACTTCTTACATATAACCAAGGTGTTAAATTCGTGTTCCTTGTGAAAAGATCTTTCAATCAAGTAGCCGAATGACTACAATTAAACAGTATTAATAATTTAATGGTTGGAGTGGACAACAGCTCATACAAAGGAAGCTATATTCCACGAGGCGATTGTGAAATACAACTTCCTTCGTGTGAACTAAACGCTGGAGTCCAGTCCATACCATTTACAATAGCGAAATACAGCTTCCTTCGTATAAGCTTTATACTGTAGTGCACTCCAAACCATAGACTGATGATTTTTCCCATTTTTAGTTTATCTTAAGGAAGACAATGAGACGAGCTTTATAAGCACAACATTTTTCATAAACTGATGTCTTAGACAAAGCTTAGAACAAATTCCATATTTGCCTGCAATTGGTTTCACAGATCAAACATTTTGGTAGTCCAGGTATTGCAGACAATACATGGAATCAAACAGACAAGTAGTTAACGCTCTCTCATAAACACATATAAAATTGATTTATTGTTCAATAAAACCTGTTCTAACAAGCTTAATGATAAATATCAATCAAGATTTGACATAGCAGTGATAATATTTTAGTTAGGCCTGGGCCTATTTTAATACAAATGTTTATATTTTGAATGTTGCAAAAATAAAATGTAATAGTCCAGGTCAACAGCTTTCCTCGGCGCGCTTTGCCAAAGGGCATGGAAAAAGCTGTTCACTCAGCCCAAAATGTGGCACTGAAAGAGTTAAAATATCGTGCTTACATTTTATTCCTCCATATCCACTTGGGCAATTGCACGTGTATGATGAGGCGCTGAAGGCAGTGCAGATGCCCCCGTTAAGACACGGGTTACTAAGACATGGACTTCTGGTACCACCTAAACAAGGTGAATGAGAAAAGAAAATATTACGTAGCATCAAAAGCACACAAAGCAACAAATGACTCTTCCTTTTGTGATCGATACGTGTACGCCATATATGGTTTGAGTTTGTAATTTTGGTATGTGGCGAAGGAATGCAATCGTTGTCATCTGTAGAATGTTTTTGATGAACGTGCTAGTTCGCACTAATGAGTTTCCAGTTTTAGTTTGGCTTATAATCCATCACAAAATTGCGTACTTTTGCACGTCCATTTGAGGAAATTGGTTAATACACTTTTGAAATAAGGTCAAAGATTTAGATCAAAAGTTTGATTAAAACACGTTAATTTTGTGCAAGTTATTTACATCCGTGTTAGGAACACTGGAGATTTTGTCTGAAATTCCGACAGAAACGAAATTAGACAACAGTATACAAACATTGCCATGGCCAGGTCAGCCTCGAATTCTGTTTTCTGTGTGGGACGCAGCGGATTAGTGGATATTGGCGGGGAGAGCTTTTTAAATCAGAGATTTCACACCATGTCGCCCATCTTTGTTTACTCGCAGAAACTAACGAGTAACGTAGTTTTCATACTTTTATTCTGAGCTGCGTATCCTACAAATTTGGGGCCTTTGATACCTGAGTGGTAAGCGCGGACGTACACTTAGAGCATTACGCAGATCCGGATTCCCAGATTTGAAGCTAAGCATGAACACCTCATAAAGTCATCCTGCGCTTTCTTGTCACTTAAAATATGGAAATATTAAGCCAACTTCACAACATATTTAAATGAAACCTGCAATAACACAGGATAGTAAAAGAAAATACGCTGCAGCCAAATTGTTGATTTTGTGGATTAAGGACTTCAGTGTAAAACTTTGAAAATACAGGTACATGCACACCGGAAAATTTCAAATTTTCCAAATTGTAAAAAAAAGAATAATAATAATAAAATATTATCAAGTTATATTTACTTCAAAAAGTTTTAAAATGAAAATGACGGGTCACATCCCAACCAAAAGGCAAGAAACAAGGTATGTACAATGCTTATAAATTTTTTTTTTGTTGGCTCGAGAAACACAAACAAGCACGTCCTATACTTTATATGTGAAGCGAAGACAAGTAGCCTTAAGAAACTTAATACTTGGGGACGCTATGTCTGGTCCGTACCACTTGAGAACAAAGAAAGGTCGTCAGTAGCGCTCTGTGACTCATGTAAATATACGTGAACTATTCTACTGATTCAGGATTACTCGTAGAAATACATGTATGAAATATTAAAACTTGATAAAGAAATTAGGTACTTTGAAAATACAAAACTACCAATTATAATGTCTTGAAATCAGTCTTTGTATGGCATCACGATGTCACGTGGCTAGCAGACGCCACAGAGGAGTTCATCCACAGTTACATTTCCCCCGTTTTAAAATATTGCCATATGATTCTGTCTAAGGTAATATAAATACATCTGATCAGTTTTAAGCTTAAGTCACAGGCGATCTTGCAATATCTTTCGAGTATGTAAAGTATATCTTCGTCAGAATGGCGACTTGAAGATGTCCCTAGCCAATTATACTGAGTGCTTTAGGTGTGCCGAGGTAAAATGCCTTATATCTAGCCATTAGGCTTGCTTAGGTAAAATGGTTCAACGATAGAAAATAGTAAACGTAGTTGCATATCAGATACTTTACGAAGTGCAGTAACTCTCTCAGGGTCACGTTTTTTACAAAGGCATCAGCTTTCATCTGTGCGTTGTGAGGCGCATTGCCCAATGTGCACTAATTAAATTAAAATGGATAGTCCGTTGAAATGATATTTATACGATATCGTCATGTCATGTCAGAGTATATTCACTTCTATGGAGGCGGATGTGATGTTATTTGGTGACGGAATATATAAACCTTCACGCCTTTCAGATAAACATAGCAAGATACTCTGAAACAAATGTAAAGAGCTTTTAAATATCGACTGACGGGACCATGCATGGAAAAAGACGACAATCAGTTACTAGTCAACCACGTGGTATTTTGGCAAAGCAGGCAAAAGGTGGAGTAAATGGAAGTGTGTAGCTGCTTACTCCTCATTATTTTGGTGAATCACTGTAGCAGGTAAAATGACACAAGAAGGGTGTGACTCGACTTGGAAAAAGTTGGCTGTAGCCAAACTATAAAATATCATATAGGAGCACAATCTGGCTGTGACCTTGCCAATTGAGTCACATACAATCACATTCTATAATGTTAAACCACACAAAAAAGGTAAAATATCTGCAATATGAAAGTCCCAGCTCAAATGCTTCTTGACTTTTCAACCAGACATACATTCACCAAAGTTTCATTTGCTAGCTTTGGAACTGGCTCGAGGCTACATATATAAAGAACTGTATATATTCAGTTGATATATATTCTATATCGCCACCATTGCCTTGAATTTGAAGGTAATGCTCCATACTTATATGCAGGAAACACATCATCTTTTTCGTGGCTAAATTAGCACTCTGTGGGCCATATAGGACAGCAAATACTCCGAGCTCTGCTCTGCTGCGTTTTATTTTTGTGCGTCACGTTGGCCTTTATCGGTTCAATGTCTTCTACTAATCAGCGCTCATAATAATACATTCATAAGCTCTTGTGGTTTAAAAAAAAGTGTGCAGTTTATATATCCATGGTACATCTACATATGTAGACAGTGACGAGCAGTTCAGTGACAATGATTACCGACCCAGGACTATAGCCTGGTTATTAGTTTATCTCACATGTTACCACTATGTTTGCAAAATGCCATGACCTGTTCAGTAATAAACAGTTTGCAGCACCACCCTGTTGCCAAGGTTACCAGCTGGGGGACCTGGGTTTCCTTATGAGCAATATACAGGCGTTTAGATGATAAAAAATTTAACCAAGAACTTTGTGTTTTTATGGAAATATAATGATAGATCCATTAATTGTTAGTAATTAATCGCAAATTTTAGGGACGTCACCTCTAAATGACAAAACTATCTGGGGACGGTAACATAGTTGTTGACAATTAGAAAAAAAGTAGAGTTTATTTAGGACAACTGATACTGGCCAAGACCGTTATGGGAACAACTTACAGTTTCGCGTCTGTAGAACACCAGTAGCCCGTACCTGATGACATTATGTAAATTTCAATGGAATTGTAAACATTCGACTGCGGCAGAATTACATAATTTTAAACTTTATGTGGCAAATGTTGCATATAAATACAACGCACTGCAACTGTGAGAATATAAATAGTGCCCTTTTATTGAAAACGGGCCACCATGGAAGCGTTTGCCCGAAACGACGGTAATGACGACAACCACTTTTTACCACCCACCCCCCCCCCAAAAAAACAACAAAGAAACAAACAAACAAACAAGCAAACAACCAAAAACACAACAAAAAATAAATCGTCGGAAATTTACATATTTTTACCAACAAAATTCGTTTACAAGTGGTGTTGCTTCAATTACCATAATACCCCGTATTGACATTGTCATCCAAATTTCAACAATAAATAATATCCTGCATTTTTAATATATTTTAGGGTTTCTATGGCAACAGGAGTCTGAGTCCGCGTATAAACACATCACGACGGGAATGTCTGGTGCCAGGGTTCCGTGTTTAGCCGCAGGTTGACATGAAGGTGTTACTAAAATATACCAAAAATGATGTCGTTCTTTACTAACGAAGCCGCAAAAATTATTCAAGTGTTACAAATACTATATTTTGTCCTGTCTAATGTATTTCATCCAAACATGTGGAAGGCAAATTGGGAAGTGATTATAAAGTTGACTGATGGATCTTGAGTCATCTTTCAACCTGCAAACAAAATATATGTCTGCCATCCTCAATCGTCTGCATTGTACATTCTCTAACTTGTGGAAAAGGTCTCTATAGTGTTGTGTTTGCAATAATTATATCTCAAGCAAGGAAAGGCAATTTTTATTAAGTTTTTGTTTGTTTTGATCGCATCTTTTGCTATTCGATCCGATCTTTATCAAACTTTACTGTACTGGTGTAACAAGAATGATTCTCAGGCGAGAACATGTTATAAATGCAAGAACTTCGATGCGATAAAGTAAAATGCAGTGGAAGTGTAGCGATTGCATGTGATTTTCTTGTGGCGCATGCCGGGGGGGGGGGGGCATGTAAATACTTACAGGTTGCTCCGACGTACGAAGGTGGGCAAGTACACGTGTACTTGTTATAAAGGGCGAGACACACTCCACCATTTTGGCACGGACTGCCACTGCAGGGGTGAAAGTTACCTGAACAACGGTAGAAGCAAATGTTAAAGAGATACACTTGCATCTGGCTGTCCTGTTTGTGTGTACAGGTTGTATTCTACACTCGTGGTGTGTTTTAATACGATCCTGCTTTCGCTTATTCCCTTTCCTATTAGTTATTTTGAGTTTCAGGGATATTCGTAATTTGACGCAAAGAAAAGGTGTTATCGTGAAGCCAGAAATGTTTAGTTGGAGACGTGTTTAAAAATTTGAGGCATCACTACCAAATAACAGTTTTTTTCCGCGGCTGGTGTGCTTGGAATAGTGTGCGTTAATCCTTCATTCATTATTACTATTATTGGCAGATTTTCCCAGATATGAAACAACCATAAAAAGATGACACATTTCAGGCTTTTACCTCATTTTTTCTTTAAATTTGAGGTATATAAATCATCTTCATTTTATTAAAATGGTTCAAACCCGATAGGAAAACATGTCCTCCAGGTTTCAGGCTGAACAGACTTGGGGTTTATATAACTTAGTCAACGTATTTTACATAGCAATGACATGGAATTTTCTAAAACATTCGACCTTTTAAGATCATTATAAATTTTGGAACACAATCAGTGTTGTAATTTTTCGAACAATAAAAGAGATGTCGCTAACCAAGAAAATCAAAGACATGCTTACATTTGGGTCCCGATACGCCGCTTGGACATAGACAAAAGAAATCTGTGGTCTTGTATGAAAAGCATGTTCCTCCGTTCTGGCAAGGGTTAGTCGCACATGGATTGGTTTGACCTACAAAAACAAAAACAAACAAACAAAAAGCACAAACAAAAAAGGAAAAGAACAGAAAACACAAACACAATATATTTTTTATAATTCTGTAACATTTTAATCATGTTAAAGCTCACACACAAGGGCAAGCACAGCAGGTTCAAGAACTACCTAAAAGAGGGCACTGCAGTCAGTGGAGGGCTAGGGTTTTGTATTCTCATTACTTTACATTGCAATTTGCAACTTACTGACTTGAAAAAAATTGCATATAGAAACAGCAAATTTCAGACTGTAAATCTAAATGCACGACTAAATACCTCTTAAAAATCATATAACCACAGCTACAAAAGTAACTGGTTTATTAAAGGCTGCTTTAATATACAAGCTAATTGGAATACACAGCTCTAGCCCTCAACTGTTTGTGTATTAAGGTGAATACACACCATAGAGCTAATTCCGACCTTTCCTATTACGCACTTGATCCAATGTGTTTCACACACTGTCGGCCACTGTATATGTGAACATATTCACCAACAAAGCTCTTCTACCTATCGAGTATGGGGCCAGGGTTGACTGCCGTGATGCCTATCACATTGTAGTGACATTCCAGCATATCTTGGGTATTGGGTATTCAGAGCTGGTTTCTGACAGAACAAAGCAAGCCAATTCTCAAATTCAAAGAGATTCAGCCACGCTTTTATTTTTTACATGTGCATGTTCAGAACAAACCACCAAACAAGCCAGGAAGCAACGAACCATACACACATACAAATATACATTATTGTAATGCTTTAGTGCACAATACGTCCCTGAAAGAGGTTAAAAAAATCTCTGTGTTTGAATAATCCATATCACAGTCATTGCTAAAATCAATGATGACCACGAGTTGGGGTATCCACAGTAAAGAAAAATTACCACGGAATGGAAACGGTTGTGCTTAAACGTGAATATCCCTAGGTCTCCCCAGACGTCTGTCGTTTGAGGTCCATCATCTTTTTCCTCAGCCTCAATATTCTATTTTACTGATTTTTTTTGGGGGGGGGGGAGGGGGGTAGGACAGCGACAACCAGCCAGAGAGAATCAAGATTAGTAGTAATAGTAGTAGTAGTAGTAGTAGTAATATTTGAAAAAATTATGCTGTACAGTCGTATAATTGACGTGACGTTATTCTCATTCTAATACTGAGACTGTCATATCAGCAAGCACACATACACACAACACACACGATATATATATATATATATATATATATATATATATATATATATATATATATATATATACATATATATATATATATATATATATATATATATATTTATATACATATATATATACATATATATATGTATATGTATATATACACATGTGTGTGTGGGGGTGGGTGGTTGGGTGTATGCATACACATAGTTTGTCTGCTATTTGTATTGGTACTTTACCTGTCATGGTCATATGTCGTAAAATACACACGGTACAGGAAGCCTGTTGGTAAAGAAGGTGCAATTAGTAACCTGAGACTCTATCTTCCCAATCGCCAAACCTAGTATTAAAATACGTTCTAGCTGTAAAACGATAAGACATGCTTGATGAAGGCCAAGATCACCTGATCTGGGCTGATGTTGGAAATATGCCCTGAGAAATACTTTTTATATCTCTAGATCATATCCCAGTCGTTTCACCGAATTCCTCCGGTCGTTGTGAACGCAATACGCAGCATGCATATTCCTGTGGCAATCGCGGGTCGGCATTTAGCCCCTCAGAAAAACGCAATTAAAGGATGGCTTTTAAACACCACTGAAAGTTTTTTTTATTCTCATCCGTCAAGTAGAGCATAAAAATGAATCAACCTGCATCGTCAGTCCTTGTCATTATAGAGACCACGGTCCAACCCAAATTACCAGCACGTGTGGCTTGCGAGTAAAGTGGTAGCAACCCAGGTCCACCGGTGGATAAAACTGACAACTTGTGTATTTTTATTCTCCTTTGCCCCTATACCCCTAAATGCACACACACGCACACACGCACACACACATACACACACACACACTCTCTCTCTCACACACACACACACACACACACACACACACACACACACAAACACACATGATGAGGCAAAGCGCATCAAATCTTGAAAATGAAAACAGAAAGCTTGGTCCAAATTCAAAAATATCCATGCTGCTATACATGCCCGAAGAAATACATTTGAATTCACAAAAAGGAACAGACACAAAGTGCTACTACTACTACTACTAGTAGTACCACTACTACTACTACTGTTACTACTACTACTGTTACTACTACTACTACTACTACTACTACTACTACTACTACTACTGCTGCTACTGCTGCTGCTGCTGCTGCTGATGATGATGATGATGATGATGATGATGATGATGATGATGATGATGATGATGATGATGATGATGATGATGATGATGATAATAAATAGGGAATAGACATTAGAGAAGTAATTGAGTGTACAATACACAAAAAACGATGGCATCTTATGCATTACTTTGCACTGGTGGGTAGGGCAAACAACCAAAACAAGAAGGGTAAAATTGCGTCACTCTGGATTATGGAACTACAGCGTCCATTATGTCGTAATATATATGATCATCCAGATTACACCAACGTGGTCCACCTGACTGCTTGGACTGTATTTTGGTCATTATCAAGTACCTTATGATGCCCGAACATGTCGAAGAAGAATATTTTGTAGGTTTTTTTTTTTTGTTTGTTTTTTTTTTTTTACCCTTACCTCCAACTGCCATACCTAAAACAAAATGCACGTTGTACCCTTTGCTCGCCTATGGATCTCAGCTACTCTCTATTTCAAGCATTGTGCTATTCCATATTGGCCCGAAATTAGGGGGTTTTGAGGCAAATAGCCCAAAATGATCTAGGACGTGAAAATTTGTTATAATTTATGACTCAAGATATATTATAAGACTGTGGATGTGTGTAAACTCTGAAAGATCGTATATCAAAGTATAATTCAGGTAATGTCTGAGGTTCAGCACTCATTTATGGATTCAGTTTGGTTAAGGTATTGTTATTGTTGGTTATTTTGTTACTCGCTGGAATTATTAATGCCAAATCAGGATAATGTTTAGGGGCATGAATATAGATAAATGGCAAGATGGGCTTTCTAGGTTACTTCTTAATCCAGTAACAAATCAGGAGCATTGAATACAGTAATGAAAACGGTTCAGCGTTAGCTCCAAGTGCTGACTTTGGAACATATTTTGACGAAAATTGTAACTGTCTTTTCTGTAAACAAAATTTCATCAAGAACAAAGAATTTCACAACAATGTTGCTAGCAAACAAAATCGAATCGCAAAACCAGTGCTCGGAAAATTCGGTGTGATCTTGTGAGTCTTCCAAAGTCATATATTTGATACCCTGCATCAAGTGTAAATCATAATATCTGGGCCTAATTACTCAATCAGTTAAAAAGAGATTTAGTGGACACAAAATTAGAATTTAAAATCACAAACCAAACACCTTCTTGTCAAACAATTTTAATTTTCAAGAGCATTCACATTTGGATTGCCAGGTACAAATTATTGATTTCATTGAGCCAAATTTGTCAGACCAAGACAGTTATGCTCACACAAGTAATCATTACACATGGAACATTCCTGGATCCATACACTAAACTCACCTTTTCTCTTTGGACTCAATGACAACATTTTAGGTAGGATTAAATCTTACACTGTCGAAACTTTAATAGATGCTACAAGAATTCTTTAGGAGAATACTTTTGCTCACTTTGTACCATTGGTTTTTCATCAAATAAAAGGTATTCCCAGTTGTAGCATCTGGTACCCGTTACTCGCTGATTTATATTTAACCTGGCTTGAATTTAAGTACGTGGATAAATAGAAAAAAAAATCATTTGGCTACAAAATTATCAAACAATGCAAAATATATTGATGATATTGCTTGCGTGAAGGTGCACATTTGTAATGAAATTGCTGAAGCAATTTACCCAGCAGATATCCCGCTGGAAGGTAGCAAGTCAGATGAATTCAGAGATATGTGCCAGGATTTGGATATTCGGGTTTCAAATGACAAGTTTGGCATCAAAGTCTATCCCAAATTGATGAGTTTAACTTTGAAGTAGTCAATTGAGCTTTGTATGACGGTAATATTTCAGAAACTATAGGATATAATACAATTTTGTCACAACTTTTGAGATTTCATCCAATTTGTTTTGTATTTCGCGACTTCGCATCCGGAACCAAATTTATTTACAACAAACTTGAGTCAAAAGGATTCAAGCATGTATTTTTTACCAAATACTTCCATAAAATTTGTAGGTAAATGTCCAGCGATTAATAAAAAATGCTGTTACAATAATCACAGACATTTCAAACTTGCCTGTTTTGCTACTAAATTTTACATTTTGCCATTAATCTGTTTTAGTATTTACCTTTCTGACATTTTAGGCTAACTTGTGAGTGCACATTTACTCAATATAAAAAAAAATAATTTGGGTGCTCTACACAAAGGTCAGGAGTCAGTCATAGGCTGTCCTAGGCACTTGACCAGAAAATGGCAGTTTTTACTCAGTTGTCACAAACTCGATCCATTCTTTTGAAACATAAGCTAAGAGTGGACAACTAAATAGAACTTGATTTTTGGAGACTTTCATTCTGAGCAGTAGGTGTCATCATGGATTTTGTTTTACATTTGTGGCACAGGAGGTCCATTGTTACAGTACTTGTTAGGAATTCCCCAGGTTTATACAGGTATCTGGGTGTAACTGTTTATTTTATAATCACTGGCACTCAAAATATAGCTCCATTTTGTTTATACCTCTGATAAACACTGGCAGGTGATTGAATTAATGTGACGTATACATCTAGAAAGAGAACATACTAGTTCAGAGGAAAGTCTAATTATTCGTAAATGAACTTGTTCTATACTATTTACTATTTGTGTTTGGTTTGATAGGTATGCTGTATTGATATTGGTGCTCTGCATTCATAAGTAAAACTTCACTTAATTCATCATTTGCCACTTTCATATTTATTCATTGTTAAGTGGGTTGACTTTGCTGAATATTTAGCTTAGACAGAGTGTCGCTACGCAGAGACATATACGGGTACAGGTTCCGAAACATGTTCTGGGTAGTAACCTAGTGAAGACCCTTTGATTTATTAAGGCTAACTCAGCCTATGTCAAAATTCTACAGAATAACGTGACAACAGCACTCCAATGTGTATACAGGTTAGGCAGTGACAGGTTAGCTTATGGAACGTAGAGGTCGGACTACGGAATAGCGTAATGACTAGCAGGATGCAGTTGGTTGTGGATGAACAGACACAAAAACAATACTGTTTCTTTCTTTCTTTCTTTCTTTCTTTCTTTCTTTCTTTCTTTCTTTCTTTCTTTCTTTCTTTTCTTTCTTTCTTTCTCTCTCTCTCTCTCTCTCTCTCTCTCTCTATATATATATATATACATACACACACACATACATATTATATATATATAACGTACATCAGAATGTGTTTGAGTCTGTTTGTGCCCTTACAAGTTTATCCGAGCCACATAAGAGTTAAGTTGTGTATTAGGTAATTGCGACCAAATATCTGCAGTGCGTTTTTTTCGTTGCCACTTCGGTCTCGATGTTCCGGATCATTGTGATCGATTAAACTATGTTTCATTAAACTGTTGAGAGGCACTTTTATGCCCCGCCTCCTGTATTTTGCTTTCAAAAAAGTCAAAAATACAACACATAGCTGAAACAAGCAAGGACGAAAAATTGATGACAATATAGTATTCAGACAACAAATTGTTAAGAATAACAATTCAGTGTAGGGTTATAGACCACATATATATATATACATATATATATATATATATATATATATATATATATATATATATACATATATATACATATATACATATATATATATATATATATATATATATATATATATATATATATATATATATATATATATATGTATGTATTTTTCCATGTTGCCATTTTTACACAAACCCAACCAGGAGAGATTCAATTTGGCCGCCAGGTGTTAGACCATCCCAATTTTGCTCTCCCGTGATTCGTTCCTTGGCTTAAAGTGTGTGAACATTAGTTTTTGAACCAAAATAATTCTATTCTTATAATGTTTTAATGGAACACTTTCTTCAAAATATGTCAACATGCATTTTTGATTGACTTTGAATGACAATAATAGTTATCTCGTCACAATATATCAGTTCACATGACTCGGGTTTATTCGGTTCACTTCGGGAAGCGCACCCTGCTTTATTTGCATTTTGTGCTCGACCACGCTGGCTGGATTACAAGTGGAAGCACAAGGAAGTAAAACTCAGAATGTGCTTGGATTTAACAAAAAATCAAACCGTCAGCAAACTATAAATTTAAATTTCACCCCTGATGTGACATTTTAGGTAAAAGATTTGCACTGTTCAACACAATCCATGCTGTAATCACTAGCCTTAGCCGTGGCATCCATTCTAAACATATGACGGCGTGGGCCCGACTCGGTTACTTGCTGATTAGACAATCAGGCCAACAATGGAATGTATAATTAATTACGGTCCGGAAAAGTTCGGTACAACTCGGTATGAACGGGTCTATTCGCATTTAATGCACATGCGACAACTACGGGATCCCAGAATAATATTTGATCGTTAGAGGTAATGGGCTGTTAAATAGTTGTATATGAAGTACTTAAGACACCATAAAATATCCAATTCAGTTATTTAAAAAATTAACACCTCGGAGATTCGCATGCACTAATGTTACTATGTAACGGTCATATTCCGTCTTTTGCTTTGTAATTGTACGTAGAGTCACTTTGGATCTTATATATAACGTTTGAGTCACGCGGTGCTAGGATGGAAAGTATAAAGGAACAGTGCAGTGCATTTATTAGAATATCGCCAAAAGTCTTGTATGGAATTATTTGTTTTGAAACATCGAAATTGTTGTTCCATGATTATCAATATCCTGCTAGGTGATGCATATATAGTGTAAAAACGAATAATTCTTTTTTATAATCTTGTTTATGCTCGATTCCAAGGTAGAAGATTAGATATTAACAGGGTTATTCATGTCGTTGATTATTTTCCAAGAGTGAACTATTGCAATCCGAACTGAATTTTCTACAAGAGTGGTGTTATAATTATAATCGGTAAGCTGGGTAATCTGACAGTAAAATCCTAGAAGAATGGAGGACTATTTTCTTTCGTGTCGTCCAAGGTACAATAAGGTTGGAATAAAGAAAGTGCTTATTTTCTTTAAATCTGTGAAGCGCCAGTGTATCAACATTCATTGGGTGTTACATAGTTCTTCATGCAGCTGGTTTGCCTCCTGTGAGACATCACTTGTATTTTCGTACCATATTCCAAAGATATCTTAAGTAAAGATATGGCAAATTCTGTGCACGCGGCATGTGACGTTCGATGAGCGTCATATCTCACGTGCCGCCGTGTTGTACAGCTTCACTGTACAAAATGGAATCCTGCATGTCCTATCAGTACAGTTTAGGGCAACGTAGCGACAAAAAAGGGGCCTCTTTTTCTGTGATCGAGACCCGCCTGGCAGTGATGCCGTGATGCACAAAAATAGAAAAGAAATATCAATAGATATATGACAATATTTAAATATGCTGTGTGTCTTTCTTTTTTTTTTTTTAAATAATCAGTGGGCCCATCGAGTACAAATGTGTGAATATGATAAACATTATAACCCATGGCCTGTTTCACATCAGAGTCGTATCAGCATTCCATACTTTCAAATCAGTACGAGCGATAGGGTGTAATAATATACAACAGGCCATGCATTAATATATACATATGAGTGAATATATCTTTACCGTCCATATCGCAGCATGCCTGTTCCTGGGGCTTTAATTTTTCTTTCCGTCTGTTCTCTATTGATATTATTTTTTCGCAAGAAATGACAGTTTACACAGTCAGCCTCAAAGTATGCGCTTTCGTTTCAATCAAATTACACGCAGACAGAAAAGTTAAACTCCGAGAAACACTTATGCACACGGCTGAGAGGTTCCTAAGGTTATTGCTTCAAAACCCCGCCGTTCCGTCGTCAGAAAAAAAATCGTATTGACCGGTATTTCCTTAATGCTGGTGGAAGTCCCTTACTGTCATTAGCACATATCTATTCTTTAACTAAGAATGGGCATGTGACCAAGTGGATATTTGCGTTAGAAGAAAAAGAAGCGGCATCCTAGTGCATTCATCCACGCTTCACATGCTGCAGCCTCACCGATCAGACACAGTCGTGTGACCTTGCGCAAAACAGACATGACACACAACCATAAATTGACCGAAATGGCAGTTTGCTTACGCAGGGGCGCACTCTTTCTGATCCATCTGAAAGCATTCATGCGGCTATTAAATTAAATATTAATGTCACATTTATAATTTGCATTTTAGGACTTTTCCTTCTATTCGAGATACTGGCGAGAATGGCAATGATGGTATATGGGTGAGGGAGAGAGAGAGAGGGAGAGAGAGAGAGAGAGAGAGAGAGAGAGAGAGAGAGAGAGAGAGAGAGAGAGGGGGGGAAGAAGAATAAAGAAATACAGATGGAAGTAAAGAATCAAAGTCTAGTCCAGATGAATCAGGGTATGAGAATCCTGAATAGGACCCTACAGGTCATATTGTTCGTTGCAATTTCTATATGACATTTTTCGGTTATTTAATTAGATTATACATACCACCACCCCCACCCCTAATAATAACTAAGAGAGCTCCGAATTATTTTTTCTGAATTGAATTTAAAAAATTATGTGCAAAAACTTCAGTGACAAACAACCAAATCTTCCAGAAATGTTGATAATGGTCCATGAATTAATCATGTTTAATAGTTGTCCGATTTTTTTTCTGCACACATGGACAGAATACCATCGCGTTGCAAAAGATTGTCTGCATATAATAGGGCTGCTTCAAAATTTTCCCGAAGAGCGAAAAAGTGTTAAAAGCCCCGAAACTGGTTGAAGGACGAAAGCAGTTAGTTCAATAAGGGCAGGACCATGCATTGCAGGCGACATGTAATTTGCTATTGTCGTTTTTTAGAACAACGAAAAAAATTTGTTGATTACAGACCTGTAAAGATATAGCATTATCATTAAATCGATAAGTAATAATAAATTAAAAGACATTCTTAATGACTGCTGTATCTGAAAGGTGGATTCATGTGCGTGGCAAATAACACTCAAGCGTAACGAATACTTACTCCCATGTGGTGCTTAATAGCCAGTCACCTATAAGGCATAATGGCTAGGACGGTGTACGTTAGAAGTATGGGTGGCGCGTTCGAATAACCATGCGTTAGAATGCACAAGGATTTTTTTCTTTTCTTTTGGCTTCCATTATTTCTTTATTTATTTATTTATTTATTTATTTATTTATTTATTTATTTATCTATCTATCTATCTATCTATCTATCTATCTATCTATCTATCTATCTATCTATCTATCAATCTATCTATCTATCTATCTATCTATCTAGCTATCCATCCATCCATCAATCCATCCATCTATCTACATGTATCTATCTATCTATTTATTTATTCATTCATTCAATCATTTATTTATTTATTTTCTTTTTTGATTAATTAATTTATTTATTATAATAATTCATTTATTTACTACCATCAAGAAGTCTATTATTATACTCTGGAAAACGTACCTTCAACAAAATGACGGTGATCCTTATTATATATTATTAGATCTTTTTGCTGTATTTTATTTTCCCAAAAAATGGGTGTGCAATAAATTATTATTATTATCATCATATATTCATTATCATTTTTATTATTTTTTTACACTTATTATTATTATCATTACTATAAGTAGCAGTAGTAGTAGACGTAGTAGTAATAGTAGTAGTAGTAGTAGTAGTAGTAGTAGTAGTAGCAGTAGTAGTAGTAGTATAAGCATTATTATTGGACTTGCGTCGCATATTCTCTCTAAATCGTTATAAAATTAAAGTGTTGAAAAACGGATGTGTATGTTGTATATTAACTGAATTTTCATAGTCATTACATGATCTTCTTAGCTCTATGGTATAGCAGCGATTATAGCACCACGTCCAATTGTCTGTCAACTGACCGAAAGTGTCTAGGACCTGTGTGGCACAATGTTTAGAGTGGGTAGCAAAGGCGACGGGTTCGAATCCATGTGTCTCACTTCATTATAATACAATATACTTTAACAATACAAGTCTTATTGAGCAGCTCAACGATGTGAAAGAAAGAAAGAAAGAAAGAACGAACGAAAGAAAGAAAGAAAGAAAGAAAGAACGAACGAAAGAAAGAACGAAAGAAAGAAAGAAAGAAAGAAAAAGAAAGAAAGAAAGAAAGAAAGAAAGAAAGAAAGAAAGAAAGAAAGAAAGAAAGAAAGAAAGAAAGAAAGAAAGAAAGAAAGAAAGAAAGAAAGAAAGACACTGTCCACATCCAAGCTGTGACCCATAGTAGAAACAACAGATGTTCTGCTGTATGGACGGGTTTAAAGTCGTTGAATTTAACAAGACAGTCAATTTTAGAAATAAAAACATTTATACATGTGCCATAACGTGTTCATACCTGTAGCTTTGAGCTTATATTGAAACGTTATCAGTCTTATTGGAACATGTAGTTTTATACAGAGTACGCTTTAATTTATTTTACGATCAACTTGATATGACCGTGTCCCACATTTATATCTCTGTTAACCAACCAACCCACCCACCCCCGATAGAACGTATTGAAGTACATAAATAAACGCAACATTATATACACGTAGAATAAAGTGTCAGATATAAGAGGAATGAAAAAGTAGGAAATTTGTGAAATACAAGGCTGCAACACATTTTTTTTTAAAGAAAAAAGCAGCTTTGCATTTTAGTGAATGGAGACGTTATAGTGTCCCATCTGGTGTAAACGATCTTATCCTTAAATATCCAGATATGTTTTGAGTGTCTGACGCTAGTTAACGCCTCAATAGGATCTTACAGGTCACAATTCTCAGTGAAAGTTCAGTTATGAGGTGCCTCAAATATTGCAATTGACCCTAACAACTGTTCCCAAAAATAAGGTGGCTTTGAGTTGAACCAGATTTAGTTTTTCTTCATAATAACTACTAATACCAGACACTTTTAAGATTTTTTTTCTCAAAATAATTTACATGTCGAGAAAAAAATCAAATCTTGCACACGTGTTGATCCTGGCATATTAAACACTAGCAATATTATTTGATTTTGAAATATTCTAAACAACAACAACACACAAAAAAGAAAACTTAATTTAGTGAATAAAAAATTGATATTTTTTAGTAACTTTAGTAGTTCTTATGTGGAAAAAAATTCCATGGTTTAACCTAAAGCTACCTAGTTCTTGTGGGGCGTTGGTATCGTCATATCGAATATTGTGGGCATCTCATCCTGCAATTACAGCAATTATTAGGACCGGTCGGGTCCAATTCGCTGTCATACACGCTGTACAAGCCGCCACATTCCTGGCAAGTGAGTTTTGCAAGTTTTGTGATACACATATTAACCATACCTGGCTCGTAAGAGTCTTTCTTTGTTGAATTCAAGACTGGGTAAGTATCTTGCTTGCCTCGGTGCAATAATAATGATAACAGGAAACCATATCATTATACAAGGGATGAGTTTCATTGGACACTTAACATTATTTTAAACATGCTTTTGTTTGAAAGTGCAAGAAAAGAGATTGGGAAATAAGCGAAACCTCTAGTAATTCTGCTCCCAAGCATCATATATCACGAAGTAACTGAATGCAAAATAAAGTTCTGTTTTGTTTAACATAGAGCTGCAATACGGGATAAAATTGAACGCCTTTTATTCGCGAAAAAATGTCAGTAGCAGTCGATAACAGCACTTTAAATTGTATTAAAACAAAAATTGGGGAACCGTCATTCAATGCAAACAAAATAAATAAATGAACGGACGTACAAACGACCAAACAAATAAATAAATAAATAGGTAAATAAATAAATAAATAAATAAATAAATAAATAAATAAATAAATAAATAAATAAATAAATAAATAAATAAATAAATAATAAAACGAATTTATAAATCTGCCATGACACGCAATTTTTTGTATAATTAGTAAACAACAACAGATAAATAAACTTAGTTAAAATGTGAAGATGGATTAAAAACCAAAGTTAAACTTGTGTGTCCCCCAAATTATATATGCAAAATTATGTTTACACATTAAGTTTCTTGATGTAGGTTCAAACTTATTTTATTTATTATTAAAAACGATCGAGGAGTAGGCAAGACCTCTCTCGTGATGTTGAAATTGATTTTAAAATTTTGGCTTAAGTTAAAATCAGCTGTCAATATATATATATATATATATATATATATATATATATATATATATATATATATATATATATATATATATATATATATATTTCACCTTGACATTTAAAAAATAAATATAGGCCCTTTAATGGAAAAAAAGGGTGACCACTAGATTTGAATTCAGTACCTTCTGTTTCAAGACACACGCTCTACCACTACGCTGACAGTAGTTCTACATGTCTATCCATATTGTGTGGCTAGGATAAATCTACTCAAGACTAACATTGCTCGTTTACTTTTCTGTATTCTCACACTGCGATGCAATTCATTGAAATTTCGCTCTTAGGCAACCTAACTTATAAATGCGTTTCACTGGTGAAATAGAAAGAGCCGTACATGTCATAAATGCTAACGCTTAGATATGAGCGAAATTATGGAGAGGGGACTCCAGTGTTTGTCAAACATTCAAGCAGATACATGGGCATAAAATTGGTTGGGCAGCACACTACGATCGAGATCTTAATTGCATCATAATAAACATTAAGTTTGCTGTACGTTTTTTTAACAATAACCAACAAGGAATATTCTTTTGGTAAATGTAGACATAAGTGAAGTGCAAAACTACAGTCTTCTTGTTTCCTACAATTGGTGACAATGAATGGTCCCAAATCCTTTGACGTTTCTCGTCTCGTTTCGCTCTATTTCGCCATATGTACGCTTTTTCGCTTTTTTCCGTGAAAACTATGAAGCAGCCCCACAGTGTCCAGGACAAAATATATAGCCGTGTCTAGCCATACCTAAACATGTCCCTATACTTACCGTATACATTTGCCACAGCCAACAGAAATCCGAATGCTCTAACAATGCAGTTCTTCATGGTATGCTTATTATGGACAACTTCTTTGTCCAGAGTGCCAGAGATGCTTACTGGCTGGCGATATCAGCTACGGAAATGTACACTTTTTGTCCGCTCACTGTGGCACGTGAACAACCTATCAGGTGTACAAATCACCCAACAATGCAAAGAATCATAATAAAATGAGTTGCAAGGTGCAGAAATGCACAGTTTTTTGTCCGTTCACAATAGCACTTAAAGACGTTCGGTACACCGCGATATGCGCAACCATTTATGGTCCGATGCCTCCATACGGTTAGAGCTGGTATTTGTCGATACCTGCACTAGCTGCTGTTCGCTTTTCCTATTTTGCACAGTTCCGTTTAAGAAACATGGCTTGTTTACGAAGAGTGAAAAGGAAAAAGAATGGGCGGTTTGTTAACAAATGCCAAAACAAAGGACTAAATGCTTTTAAACAAGGCAGAATACGTCGAAACACGGCAGTGGTAGACCAAAACGCATGTACACAATCAGCGAACGCTGACCAAGCCACCGTCGAAAGTGCCACGCCCACCTCCCAAATGCCACATGCACATGTAAACACTGACAGTTATAACTGGGACGAAGGTCCTAGAATAGTGGAACTAAGTGTACTAGCCGATAATCTTTGGCTTGGCCAGTGTACTTTACATTTCTTGTGAATGTGGTACGATAAACGTTGTCCCAACTGGGGGCTGGGTGGGTGGGAGGGAACCACAGTTATACCCCAGCGTCAAAAAGTGGCACAGGCATATTAGATAATGTGCTGCCTCTGTTACCATTCGACAATGTATTAAGGCAACCATAATTTTGATATGCTTATTTTTACCTCTTTTTCCACATTGCTGCATTGCACTATGGAGAGATTTTTAAAATGTTTGCCTCTTCTCAGTATAACTATGAAAGTATATATTATGACTGGAATATACAATTAACAACGTACTGCCGTTTATTTAACCTACATATATGGATATTGATATGGTATCGAAGTAAGACAATGAATGGATACCTTGTACCTATGAACTTAGAACAAATTAAGTCAACATGCATGAATTCTTTGTACAATTGCGGAAAAAATAGCACCGTATGATATCTGTTTTTTTTTTTTGTTAATCAATGAGATCAGTACATATTTTGGAAACCCCCTACAATTTTTCAGGGATTTGCAAATATTTTTTCTATTTCAAACTTAAAAAATAATGTGAGCACTTATACAGTTTTGCAAGACGAGATGAATTTAAAGTCACATTCCAGCATGTTTTGTCTACATATTTGTTATTAAAAGGCTTGATATACATTGCATACACTCATACTGAGTTATATGATGCATATTTTTGCATCCTTAATTTATTATTTTTTTTTTTTTTGCTTTTACCCACATATATAATGTTTGCTATCAAATTTCTGTAGTCGTTACATGTAGCGCCACCTAGCGACAAAAGTAGCACCGTGACATGCCAATTTTTTGCTTGCATTTTGTTTCAAATGCCAATATCTTGGTTCACACCAAAAACCAGAGATTTCTAAATTCTTTTGACCAGTGTACCGAACGTCTTTAAATATTCTGTCAGGTTTCCAAATTACCGTACCATACAAAGAGTCATAATGAAAAAGAGCTCCAATGCAGACATTTTCTCAGAACTAAGAAGGTGATGATTCCGTATTCTGTACTCTCAAGGCTGTCCGCTGATTCTGTCATGATTTTGTGTTTATAAAGCAACTGTGCAGAATTACCTTCTTAATTGCACGGAAAATCCTGATATTAATCTCTATAGTTTCTATTAATGAATATATATATATATATATATATATATATATATATATATATATATATATATATATATATATATATATATATATATATATATATATGCAATTTTGAGTACATATTCTCATTTGAAAAAAATTCACTTTTGTTCCTTGTTTGCGTTTTTCTCGAGTGACGAGCCTTTGAGAATGAAAAGACAGCGTCTCAATGAATCATAATAAGGTTCTGAGGTTTTGCTTGCCTTTTTTCCGTTTCCCCCTACCTTCAAATGAAGAAGAGGATGGATAGGGTTCTATTCCTACTTCCATCGGTTGTTCACGACCATACATTATGCTTATTATGCTGATAAACACTGGGATTGCCTACTATACCGATATGGTAGACAAAGCAAATGATTAACATGTGCTGTTATCTGCTACTGGGTCATCAACGAAATGCCGCTCCACTAAACCGTTTATCGGTGATAAAGCTCCAAATTCAACTTTATTTAAATTTTCGTGTGAAGAAAGAATACTAAACAAGTAGTTACTTAATTTTACCGATTTGCTTTTCAAATATGTATTAATATGGCCAGAATCACTCAGTGTCCTTGAGAAAACGATTCTCATACGACTTGCACTCGACCAAGAAAGAGTCTCCTAACCTCCATCGTTTTTCTGCATTCAGCCGCTTACCTATTACCATTACGTTGGATTTGTTGCAATTAAAATTCATTCCCCATTTTGTGACAAACTGGTTCGCAACATTTAAATTTTTTATCAGACACTACTGGCTGTCTGCAAGCAGGCATATATCGTCTGCATAGAGAAGAGACGGAATACGTGATGAGTTAAATGGTATTCCCAAGTTTTGTTCATTGAGAGAGTCCACCAGATCTGACATAACTAGTGAAAAGAACGTCGGTGACAGAATGCAACCTTGCTTCACACCTTGGCTTACTTCATACCATGAACTTTCGTAGGGACCAAATATCACTTTATTACTTACTTTACTATATAAATTTGTTACTAGTCTCCATGCCTTCCCCTGTATTCCTTTTTTCCATAATTGTAAATATAGTAAATTTCTATCAATCGTATCGAAGGCTTTCGAAATATCCAGGAATCCTAGCCATGTTTTTAGCTTTTGTTGTTTTCGTAAAGTGCATAAGCCCTTTAAAGCAAAGAACTGGTCCTCTACCCGACGCTGTTTCCTGGAAGCCCCATGCAGCTCTCCAAGTGTCCCATTGCTCTCAATAAAACACATCATTTGCCTTTTAATCACATAAGTGAATAACTTGTACACATTAGATTCCCCGATAATTGTTTAAATTTTCTTTGCAACCTTCTTTATGAAGAGGCCTCACGAAACCTTGATGTCTTGGTCAGGGAAGCACTCAACTAACTTACAATAATTAAATAGATCAACCAGTGAGTGTATTAGGGTAGGGCCACCATACTTCAGGAATTCATTCGGGATATTATCAATGCCGCATGCTTTTCCATTTTTAAGTTTTCGAATCGCATTTTCCACTTTTACAAAATCTATATGTATGTCCTTGAATACTCCAGGTTCTCCCATATTAGCCCTTACCTCTTTAACTCTGTGTCCCAAATTATCATTACAATTCATCTGGCCAGCACTTAACTCTTTCCAGTAATCCCGAATCACTTATCTAATTTCGTTTGGATCATCAATAATTCTCGTGTTATCTTTCGGATCTATGACATTTTGCTGTGTGATATTAAGAGAGTAAAGTGTAACATTATTACATATCCCCGCAACTCCTTACTAATTGCCTCAGTGATGCATTTTTTAGGAAAAGTTCTGCCCATGTTTATAACAAAGGCTGTTGTAACAAATAATTCCAATAGTATTTCAAATTGCTGCATGATAAGATACCCTGCATAAAAGAGGCAAACGGAATAACGACGCGCGTGACTACACTGACTACACCCAATTGCACGAACATACATGGAATTGCTGTCATCCTTATCTAAAATAGGAATTCAAAGAGCCGGATTCCCCATCAACGAGCCGATATATAAATCTACAGATGATAAGTGGTGGAATTGCAGTTTTTTTTAAAAAAACCATAATGCATCGGTGTTGTATTTTTCAGCAGTTCTTTGAAGAAGAGTTGTCTTTCTCAGAAAATGTGTTGATATAGAGTATTTTCATTGTTTCTGCAACTGTGGGTATGCTGATGGTTGAATACAAGATTGGTCAACCGATAATAAAAAACTGTTTTAATATGTCAAGTTCATGCACATTGACCTCTGTGGAAATTGAAGATATATAAATTCAATTGATATTGATTACATTGGAAGTAAAAAAACGTGATAAGAATGCGATAATGCTATTCGTGTAATTTAAGGGGGAATCGTTTGCGAAGGTTAACAAAAGGTTTCCTTTAATTCTTCTTTCTTGTAATTGTTAGCTTAAAAGACCCAAAAAAATGAACTTTTTTTAAAAGGGACGGAAAATAGAACATCTTAGAGTAAGTTAGTTTTGTTTGCATGCAACTAAAGGAAAACTTGAATAACCTGCCAAGAATAGATATTTCACTGTACTTTGATTTTATTTGATATAACCCTCTGCGTGCATTATAATAAAACATTTATTTTGGTGTCGATAGATAAAGTTACAAATGTGTTCTAAAGCAAATATTGTTATCTAAGTTCGAGGCACATTGTACATATTTTTTATTTCCACTGGGTTGTTTTATTGTTAAATGTATGTTTATGTGTAACACAACAGAAGGTTTTATACAAGGTTATTTAATGAACTGACTCAGATCTTTAAAAACAAGAAAACAAAAAGAAAAAAGAAAAAGAAAAGAAAACGTGAGTTTGTGTATTTTTCAGATTTATGTCTCAAGAGTTCTAGATCTTGAACCCGCCAAATTCAATACATTATGTATTCTTCCCCTTAAGAATGCCTTTCTTGAAACGTTGATACGTGTCCGTTCACAATTAGCAGAAAATTTAATATCTCCGAATTACATATATAGCCATCTGTTCACCTTGTGGTCACAAATTCTTTCAAAGCTAACGTCCTCACATGTCTCTCCTATACACCCTGAAAGACTGACTCTAGTGGCCATTATCACACTGCACGTCTTTTTCACATGTACAAGCCAATTCCCTGATGGTTTCTATTAATTTTAAATAAAAGTATACCCCGGGTGTCAATAGGATTAATCAAGGTAAACTATCGGGAAACAAATTATATGGGACAAAATGTGAACATCCCTCGGTGAAAAACAGAAATAAGTACGACAATTATATTAAAATAAATTGCAAAAGTGTATCGCAGAGACAATATATACAGACAATACTATTTTGTGTCCAAACCGTGGAAATTGTGTGAAAATCGTTATTAGCAAACGTAAACTATTCAAAGCTACACACATATTTTAAGACAGGCCTAAGCGACACACATATTTTAAGACAGGCCTAATATGTTTTGTAGATTCAAGTCATGTACATGAACGGTAACCCTAAGATCTCACGAAGCAACATGATATATCTAGTTGCAAAGAGTCCAAGGGTGCATACAAACCATTGCTGAGGAGGCTGTCTGTAAAGTGTCCAGCCACGAACAAGAATGTTTCAATACAGGAAGAATGTAAATATCGATGAATTCACGTGCAACTTGTCAAGTTATATCACCCGATTATGCTATTGCTAGGGCTAGGGCAGCAGTGCTCTAGCAACCGTTTCTAAACGTTCCAAAGGAAAAAAGTGCGATGCATCTAATATCAAAAGAGTAAAAAAGTTCTGAGTTCTGAAATGTGTTCGCGCCTCTCAATCAGCCATTCACACGTGTGTGCGGGGACCTGTCGTGAGTGCATTTCTCATAGCGGCCACTACTGAGTCAGGGGACTTGCAGCCTCCGTCATCGCCGCTGACACAATCAGGCACAGGTAACCCAAACATGTCCTACTAAGCCTATGAACAGTTAAGTGGTCACTGCATGTGAAGAGCCAGGGAAGAATCCCTTAAGATCGGCCGGGAGTACCCCTCGCACACAAAGGGAAGACCGTAGCCAGTTGGCCATGGCGGCTCTCTGGGGGCTGATGGGGGTGCTTACTTCTGGCCTTTCTCAAAGACATTTTTGCTGAGTTTCCAAAAACCTCACTGAAACTGATTGATTGATTACTTAATTTATTATAATTCAAAAAAGGCGAAAGTGCTCTATTTTAAATATCATAAAAATTTGTAGACATCTCATGTGCATTGTTTCCACAGGATTGGAAAAATGTGATTGTAATACCTTTAAAAAAATGAAAGTAACAGAACATCAGTGCCCCAGAGAGTTGGGGCAGCAAGATATTCGGAAGATGTGTTTTCAAATTTATTTTTTATTACTGCATGAAATCTAACATAATCAAACGATTGCAATCTGTCTACCAAAGTGGGAATTTATCTATCTGTTTATTACTAGAAGTTTCCAACACAACATTCGAAGCAATGGGCGAAGGAAGACTGCCGAATTCGCCTTTCGGGATCTTTTTTGCAGTTTCCATACTTTATGGCATAAAGCTGTCCTTCATAAACTGCATTTAGTAGATATATATATATATATATATATATATATATATATATATATATATATATATATATATATATATATATATACAGTTGCGACTGAAAGTAACTTAACCAAAATTTGCGCGCACTCGCAAATTGCTCGCACTTTGCTCACACTTTGCTCGGGCTCGCACCCGCGGGTTGCTCGCAGTTGTTTTCTGATCTACCCTCACCCTTGCTCGCAAGCACCCTCACGCTTACCCGGGAGTTCCATGTGCTCGCGGGTACTGACTAACCCGCGGGCACACTGGAAAGACCAGCAGGGCCAGCCTTTTATACACAGACTATATTTCAGTCTTTAAACTTATTCATTATCTAACTGGAAATGTACCCCCCCCCCCAGCACATCTCAACAAGTCACCCCCCCTCCTCCTCCCCCCCCAAAAGAATGATAGTGGCTAGTATCCGTCTATAGATATCCATGTAGATATAGGCTTATTTGAGTATGTCTTTTTCCGTTAGCCACATAATTATTATTTCTGCACATATGTTGGGCCTGCATGTGACTCCCGGGGAAGTAAATGTCACACTCAAGTCGATTTTATTTTGCTGGACATTCGAGAGAAGAGTAACTATTGAATGTGAATGGAGTAATTTACATATTAATTGTTGAAAGAAATACACTGCTAAGAATAGCTACAAGATGCCCCCGGATATTGTGCTCTGTTATGACCAGGTCCATGGGTCTATGAAAAACTGCAAATATTCCATGTACTTGTGAATAAAATCAGACCAGATTGTTCTAACGTTAGATCTACAAGTGATCGATTCGCACTCAGTACAGATAAGCTGGGCTAGCTTGGATGTGTCAACGCTTTCAAAATTTGAAGCCAAACCGGGAAATAAGACTGCAATCGCTACAGATTTTGACCATGTTCGTATACATTTACATTAGAATTCAATAGCCGTGTTTACAATATTTTTGCCAAATCAAACAAACACTAGCATTTGGCTTAAGGCACCAGTGATTCCTGGCTGGTAAATTCGATAACGAGACAAGCCCCCCCCCCCCCCCCGACGTTGGGATAAAGTTGAAGAATGTGGATTTCTGGAATTTTTTGGACCCCATGGTTGCATGTATCCAGTCTCTAATGCTGCATACATGTTCATGTAAATGTGAGTTTTTGTTTTTGCACTGTTGGCATTCATAAAGACCGATGAATACTTTTTTTCTCCCAGACCTCATTACTATGTACTTAAAATGCAAGTCACTTCAATATGGGCGATCACGACTAACTACCATCCCCCCCCAAAAAAAAAAACTTATGCAACCACCCCACCCCCGTCTACCAATTAGCCCCAGGCTCCATTGTTATTGGAAGCTGGTCAGTGTGCTCAGCAGAATTTCATTACCCAGGGGCTGTGGGCACGCATGGAGCATTGGAGGCAGCATCACTTTGGTCCGACAGGTTGCATCTCGGCAATAACCATGAAGCGGGTATCGAAAAATAGCAGTGCGTATGGCAGTCATGAAGTACTCGAGATAAGGAAATTAGCTCAATTAGACGGCAATCAAGTCGTGTACTGCACTGGACTTACTGATTGAATGATTCATACATTCATATTTCTTTATTTAATGGGGGCGGGGGTGGGTGGGTTGTAACCACCAGACATGTTGTATCATCTCAAGTGTCAAGAAAAATTTATATTAACTGCGCAGAAACAAACTTTGTTTCCATGAACATACCACTTTTCCTTTTTTTTTTTTTTTTTTTTGTTTTAGCGTGGAGCGTCACAGGAGCAATCGATTAACACCACAAGATGGACACTATGTCACGCCACGGAGCCCAGAATGGGAAGGACTAACTACCACCAAAAACAAAAACAAAAAAAAAAAAAAACAAAAAAAAAAAAAAGAAGAAAAAAAACCCCCGCAACATAGTACCTTTTCAGTATCAATGAAGCAAATTTGATTGTCCTGCATCCAAAATTGTTCAAATTCCAATTGAAGCACTGATGGCATGAACCATCACATGCCCAGACGGGTATATAGGTATATATGTTAAATTCATTTCACGGCAACTCCTCTCGAAAGTTTAATGTACTTTTTCCACTCATGGCAGTTTCGAATTGAGTGAAGTCAGGTGACGAGGGAAAGCCCAAATTTGCCAGTGTGCAAAACGTATATTTTATATTCATGATTTTTGTAATATTATGCTCTCTTTGCATGTTGGCGCGCAAATGGTAACAGAAATTAGCCTCAGTCTCCATTGTTATTGGCAGCTGGTCAGTGTGGTCAGCAGAATTTCATTGGTCCACCAGGTTGCATATCGGCAATAACCATGAAGCGGGTATCGAAAAATAGCAGTGCGTATGGCAGTCATGAAGTACTCGGGAAATTAGCTCAATTAGACGGCAATCAAGTCGTGTACTGCACTGGACTTACTGATTGATTGATTCATACATTCATATTTCTTTATTTAATGAGGGCGGGGGAGGGGGGTTGTAACCACCAGACATGTTGTATCATCTCAAGAGGGGTTCTCTCAAGTGTCAATTAACTGCGCAGAAACAAACTTTGTTTACATGAGCAGACCACTCTCCCCCCCCCCCCCCCACTTTTTTTTTTTTTTTTTTTTGAGCGTGGAGTGCCACAGGAACAATCGGTTAACACAGCAAGATGGACACTATGTCACGCCACGGAGCCCAGAATGGGAAGGTGATAGAACTTTAAAATTGGCAAAACTTGTTGCATCTGTACTTATTACGTTCCTTTGTTTCCAAGTCCACATTCAAAGTGACATAAAATACACTTGTTTTGACAAAATCAATACAATCCTAGTGTTTATAAACATATTATTTTTCAACACCTCCTTCACATGGAGATTTTGCGTCACCCGTATAGATTGGGCTTGACTTCAAGGAAATGGGTTTTGTTTATTACTTACCTATAATACTTATTCAAATATAAATATTTGGCTCTTGAAAATATTGACTTGCTTTTTTCAATTTCAACAGGACAAGTTAAAAAAAAGTATATTACTACAGGTACAGTGACATTTTCATTTTCATGTACATGGCAAGGAAGATCGCAACAGTTTACGTTTGTAACGATATGCACGATGTCACATAACCGCGGCATAAAATAGATACACAAAGGAGCCAAATTACCTTTTTCCTTTGTACTTTAATAGCTTTGATCGTCTTCATGATTGACCATGGATGGTACATGCATGGCAATTCAGACATTGATTTGATTATTTTTTAAAATTGATCACCACCTGATTGTAAAAGATATACTAGTCGGGAGGTTCTCCATTAAAAAATTGGACACAGGGCAGTTTTATAAAGGTACATCATTACTTATTGCACTGAAACCTCATAATAACGACACTCAGATATCCGACATATTCTGACACCGGAAAATGTTCCTGAAGGTTATGGACAAACCAACTGATCAAAAACAATTTCGCGGATGTTTTTAATTTGAGACCCTATCAGACAATTACGCGGAGATTACTTGGAAAAAAACACCCCTAAATTGTAAATTTCCCCGCCGCGAAGTTGCTCTAAATTGACCCCCTTTCTCCCAACTAAACTGGAACGATCATGCGTACCCGTAGTATCCCCGAGTTAGGGGGCAGGGCGGCATCGCTGTTGAGCAAGTTTGTTGGCGCTCTGCTCATGGAGGTATTACCGTTAATTTAATACGTCCATGCTCTACTGTAACGGGGAAAAAACACTCTGGGGGAGCCACAGTCTATCCACAGAGGCAACAACAGATGCAAACTGAAAACAGCAGTTATTTTACACTACTACATTGTATATCTCAAGATGTTGGTTTCTTCCTATCTGTTAATAGCAAGGGATAGGCAATTCCACAGTGATGCTCGACCAGAACGAGTTACATTCAAGGTTGCCTGCCTGCGAAGTCATTCAGCCGGCGAAGTACCTGCATTACAGTGTGAATGTTAAAGCCCGTCATTAATGTGTCAGGAAGTACAAGGAGGGGTTTGCTTAGTTTTTCCTTAAAAATTACGCTTTTACTTTTGGGCCATTACTATTGCCAAACATTAGTTAGGGTATTTCTATAGCAGACGGTGACTGAGTTTGCCTCCTTAGCTGACTCATGCCATTCTTATCTGCTGCTGGACCCAGTCACCAGTCCAAGGCGCTTGGTCTTCCAAGCAGGTTGTCTGTGAAGCAGGCCTTCTACCTCCAGGAAAAATTTATCTGTACTTAAACATCAGCACATAAAAAGTCTGCTTCTCAGGCAACCAAATAGGCAGTGATTGTAGAAACTTGAAAGAGCCGAAAGTGCCTTATCAAGGTTTCATGCATTTAGCACACCTTGGGCACCGATCCGTGAAGATAAAGCTACAGCATCAACACAGTCTCGGCGCCGACCTGTTTGTACATGTAGATAGGAACGGTGTCCTAATGTAATCAAAGATCTGAATAGCAGAATTCCATTTACATGCAAGTAGTGGATCTAGAATGCAATATGTTTATTCTAGTTTTACCTAAAATTGTATAACCTTAAACTTAACAGACTTGAAATTGACATTAAACAAATTCCTTTCCCCGCTCATCGTTTTCCTTGCATTTTTCAAACTTCAGTACTTCTTATAACTAGCGTGACAAAGAACTAACCGATGTTGCCTCCCAAATTATATTCTCTCCCCCGGGGTAACACAGAGCTTGATCTGCTTCAAACAATGTTTATAACAGTTCAGTACTAAATCGCTGAAACTAGACAGTTTTTATTCTGATCCTTCCAGTTCCTAATTAAGCCTACCCACCCCCGGTGGGGGGTGGGGGTGTAATCAAATGTAAATTGGATAGGTGGTGATGTAATTTAACTATTTTCTCTCATTTTCTGGTCATTAGTCGACACTATGTCATTATTTTGTTCTCAAGTTATTTACTGATTGATTATCCAACAATCTGTGTTGATACATTCATTGGTGTAACATACGCTTACGTAATTTTGTGATGTCCCTTGAATGCTGTACATATTCTGTTTTGTCGCTCCCTGTCTGGAGAACCCATTGTATTAGTCAACTTTTTGTACTGTGGGGCTATCCAGAATGAACAAAAATGTCTAAATCAAACGAAATAAAAAAAAAAAGAGAGAGAACGATGCTATTTTCACCGTACGGTGAGAATAGCGTTTGGTCTATTTTCACCGTGCGGTGATAAAAGCGTTTGGAAGGAGTTTTGTCTATTTTCACCGTACGGTGAGGATAGGGTTTGGTCTATTTTCACCGTATGGCGGTGACGGTAGAGTTTGGTATGTTTTCACGGTGAGGATAGAAGCGGCTCTATTTTCACCATCTGGAAATTGGAATTCGGAGCCTTTTCGCAAATTTATGGTTATGGCTTGTTGCATAGAACTGAGGCAAATTAAGATTGGAGAAATGCTTACTTAAGGGAGATAGCTACCTTTATAGTATAGTCAATAGGAAACGGGACCAAAGCAAAGTGTCCACTTACAGAGGGTTTTGTTTGTTCCAATTCTCTTTGTGCACATTATCATGACACAATGCTTTTCCAAAATATTCTTCCCTGGTTGACTTCTTTTCATCGCCGTACGTTAGAAATAGAGCAGCCCCTATTCTCACCATTAGATGAATATAGACCAAATTTTATCATCACCGTACGGTGAAAATAGACAAACACTATTCTCACCGTACGGTGAAAATAGACAAAACGCGATTCTCACAATACAGTAAAAAGAGTCACTCCGAAAAAGAAAACCTTGCCCCCACACTGTTACCTGCTGAGTGACTTAAAAATTTTGCTACATCATATTTTTCAGGACAAGAAACAAATACCATTGAAAATTTGGGTGCGACCTAGTCCATGGTCTAACGCTTGCAACTGAACTAGTAAATAGTAAATCGGGGGTGAAATTATGACTAACAGTCTTTTACATACATCAGAAAATTAGAAAGGGGCTAGTTCCGTGCCTGCTTAGCCTCTCGTGCCATCTTTCTATCTGGCTAAATAAAATGTCCCTGGAAAGAAAAAAACTATACCTATTTTACTGAATCCCCCCCCCCCCATGGACAATAAGTCAAGAATGAAAATAGAAACTTCTTATACAACTATGCTTGTGTGTTGTAGGGTAACGTGACGCAGGGATAATATCTGGAATGTTTTATATATATATTGATGGGCGAATGTTTTATACCTTTACTTATACCTGATACTGTTGCATGTTTCTTTTTATATGTATATATGTATAGAGAGAGAGAGAGAAATCTATTTTAATTTTTGTGTATATTTTATCCAGATATGAGTTTTAGGACCACCATGGAAATAAGTTGTTAAAACTTTCTGGTGCCATCCTAGGTTCTTTTCAACATTAATTGTATGTATTACAGTCCAATGTAATTATATGAACCTGAATAAAATCAATCAATCAATCAATGGCTTGCTTGGGTCTGCTAAGGCCTGCTAAGCAGACAAGCCAACAAAGCAAGAACACGAGACTTTCGCTGACATTGGTATTAAGATATGCTCTGAGAAACCGGTCAGAATATTTATATATATCTAATTTAATGTTGGAGAAATGCCTTGCGCTCCCATAGGACCACAGTGGTTGACATTTGCCAGGCAGGGAAGGAACAACCGAGCTGCTGGGTGCAATGGTGGCTTCACGGTGGCAGCGTGTGTGTGCCGCCATGAGTGCCTCGGCCGATCCAGTGGTATGCATTCGTGCATCATGTGTTGCCTGACCCCCCGGCGGGCCATGCCGCGGAACACCGGGAGCGGGAGATTATGGTCGGGCCAGTATCTCCCTTTCAAGTCACCACCTATGGTCATCCCATATCATGAGTGTGTAAACATGTGCGTAAGCTTGTTTGCATGCATCTGTGTACACGTATTGTTCAATTGTTGTATCAAGTTTATATTAGTATTTGTAGTCAAATTTATATCATGCACGGTCATCTCATAGTCATAATATCATGATTTGTATTGTCCTGTGAGTCTTGTATATATTATTGCACGTCTCCGTCTCTGGAGAACCCCTAAATTAGACAATGTTTGTACTATTGGGCTATCCAGTATAAATAAATACGTTTAAACTAACACTAAAATCAAAGAGGGTAGGAGGCTACCCTCCTTGCTAAAATATACCTCCTGGGGATACACGTGCAAGCATGTGTACGTTAGTGTGTGTGTGTGACAGTGTAGGTTTGTAACACCCTACGATTGGGGACACATTTCTGTTCTTTCCAAACTAACTGGGGCTATTTTTTAACCGAGGACTTCTCCACTTCTCTACTATTCTGCATATGAAAAAAGTCACACATATCTGTTATTTAAACACCATGTTAAAATGGCCCTACTTGGATAATGAGGATTGCCTCTGTTCTGCGGAAAAGAACATTGATTTGTGTCTTTGGTTGGACAGTAAGGAACGGGAAGTCCCCAGTTAAAAGTGTGTGTCCCCAGTTGTAGTGTGTCACCGCTTGATGATGTTCCCAGTTATGTCTTATGAGGTGAAAAACGATGTATCCCCACTAGTTACACGCTACAAGAGTTTGTGTGTGTGTGTGTGTGTGTGTGTGTGTGTGTGTGTGTGTGTGTGTGTGTGTGTGATACGATACGATAAGTTTATTGTGTATAGGCCCCGGGCCGATACAACAAAAAAGGAAGAAAAGCAAGAACAAAAAAAAAAGAAAAAAAAAACCAACAGAACCACCCCCCCTCCCAAAAAAAACCAAGAAGCACAGCACATGCTCCGTCAAGATTTTGCAATGTTACCTTTTTATGCCTTTCATTGACTGTGGTCAACATTGCTCCTGTATATACAGTCTTGTAAAATAAATGTATAAAGTGTTAATACTTGTGTGTCATTTATAAAAAAGGACGTGTCAACATATTAAATAGCAACTAAATAATGTAATCAGTTGGGAAATTCAGAGCTGTATACTCGGATTACATAACAGTAATGTGTGTGTGTGTGTGTGTGTGTGTGTGTGTGTGTGTGTGTGGTGTGTGTGTGTGAATATGAGACATCTGCTACTCATACTTTTCTGAGTTTAAGAGAGAAGCAAATGTTGGCTTCAATGAAATGAAAAAAAAAATGGAAAGGTGAGTAACGATCCTCATCATACTCATTATATCGCCCAAATGTGAGAAATATATAACTGTACATGTACATGTACGTACAAACTGTATAATATCATGCAGGTATATAGATGTTGTCAACTTAAATCCTGGCGCAGCTGGGCTCGCGGGCCAAACGGACACGCATTGATGCTCGGGGGCAACCCATGCCCGCACCCGCACCCGCCCGCTCGGGCACCCGCATTAACCCACGGACTGAATCTGTAATTAACCCGCGGGTTGCTCGGGGGCAATTGCTGGCCGTGCTCGCAAATTGCTCGCGGGTTGCTCGCGCGCAGAGGTTAAGTTACTTTCAGTCGCAACTGTATATATATATATATATATATATATCTTTATTCGTACTCAATAGGTACACAGTATTCAGTATGAATATGAAAAAAGGGAGTTTTAAATATATATCTCCTCAACTAAAATTCCTGGGGCAGGAGAGAAGAAAGTCCCATTTCATATCCATGAGGCAGGAAGGCTCTTACATCTTGCAAAAGTACTGATAGCTTCAACGATTTCAGTTCTTGTGAGTATTGTGATCAGCTGACCACCGCTTGGCAAAGTTCCCTCACAAGTGCCGCAATAATGACATATTCGTCAGTATAATTACCTTCAGCTGTGATTTGCATTTGTTTAATACACTAGATAGACTTTGCTTATTGAAAGCCACCGTGTTAAGTTTGTATTTTGACGCCATGACATTAAATGAATTGCATGCAGAGGAGCGACTTCCGTTTAAAGCAAGCAATCCACAAGTACGTACCATTTGTTTTGAACCATTAAGAACATTGTGAAAAATTTTAACGAACCTTTCGTGAAATTTAAGTTCATCAGGCAAGTCGTTACAAATTAGATGTAATAAATTTCTATGAGTATTATTCGGTAGTCTCCAAACAAAGCGAATTGCTTTTCGCCATGCCGTAAAAAAGGTGTCTATTTCCCTACAAGAAAGGTCCCATAACCGGGCTGCATATATGGCCATGCAATACAATCTGGACACTTTGTATCTAGTCTCTGGGAAATCTGTACTGAATTGAGCCATAAGTATATTTACGTTGCGTTGGGTTTTTTTTTTTTTTTTTTTTTTTTTTTTTTTTTTTTTTTTTGTGGAATGGTGAACCTTTTTATCTCTTGACTTGGGACTTATCATAACCCCGAGATGAACACATTCTTCAACCTTATGAATCGGATAGCCTTCTAGCATTAAATCTTCACAAGTGCCTTCAATACCAAATATGACATGCTTAGACCTCTTAGGTTGAAAAAAAAAATACATTGTAATCTTTGGCAAATTGTGCACAAATTTGTGATAATTTTGACATACATCTGCGCTAAAAAAAACAAGTCGTCAGCATATGCTAGCGCACCAGCAAGAAGATTACCCACATGACATCCCAAGCCCGACTGTTTGAGCCTGGAAACTAGCTGATCCATGTACACACAGAAAAGAATGCGCGATAGGACCCCGCCTTGTTTGACGCTATTCTTACACTTGAAGGGCATGGACGTGACGTTTTCCTATACAACGGATACATGTTGTTCTATGTTCATGTTTAATAGGAGCCTAGCTACTATCGGACATAAACGTCGACTCAACAGTGGAGAAAACAGTTTCACATATTCCACCCTATCAAATGCCTTAGTACCACCCAAAAGTACAAGATGAGTATTTGACCCATTGCTCAAATAGTAATCAATGCATTCATCCAGAATAAATGAACATTGTGTTGACCCATTGCTCAAATAGTAATCAATGCATTCATTCAGAATAAATTGACATTGTGTGGTAGAGCTGTTCGATTTAAACGCAAATTGTAGATGTGAGGAATTCAATTTGTCATAATTTTTAATTAGAACTACCCAATCTAAGACTTTGCCTACGGTACTACTCAAGGCAATACCCCTATAGTTTTCTGAGTCACTGAGTGACTTTCTATTACTTTTGGGAATTGGATGTATTGAGATATGGAGAAAACCATCAGGGGCGTAACCGTGATTCAAGATGGTTGTGAATAAGAGCCACATATATACGTCACAAATTATATGGTCCGAATAGCAACCAATGTCGGCGTCACGTTTACCTGATTTTAAATGAGACAAAGCATTAACCAAATCTTCAACAGAGATCGAGTGCGATATATTAGACTCCTTATCATCACCACACTGCAGCTTAATCAAAGAATCTGTTCTTCGTTGCAACATGATTATTTCATTTTGGCCATAGGGAACCGAGGTGTAGAGATCTTCAAATTTATTAGCAAACACGTTGGCAATGTCTTCAGGTTTGGATATATCGTCCACCACCTTCAGACGTGAGTTGTGACTGCATTTCATCTTTCTAACTACATGCCAAAAATCACTTTTATAACCGTCTGTCATGGCCGTAGCAAGTTTTTGGGCCTGCAACGTGTCTCTGTTGTTTTTTATATACCTAAGAGCACAGTGGTATTTAAGTCTGGTCTTTCTTCGAACGTCAGCAATGATACCGCATATCTTTAAATACATTGTGCCAAAAAATTGCCTGTTTTCTAAGTGGGTCCACAAAGTCATCCCATCCTGGAATCACTTTGGCCTGAGCGTTTGAGGAATAAGGTATATGTTCATACCCTACGTTAAGACATGCATTGAGAATATTATCGTGGAATTGTTGTATATGATCGAAATAATTTTCACACAATATACGTCATTGCATTCAATTGCGTCCCATGGTACCTCAATCGATCTAAGTTTATAATCTAATAACGTTTTATATCCAATGAGATTTTCTTCAGTCGCCGTGAACCATAGGGGCTTCGGCGGTGTGTATGCATTGTGGACACATTCATATTCGGGGGTGGGTGGGGGGTATTGAACGTTATACCACCGGAGAATGGCCCGACAGATTGTCGACTTCATGGCGGCATGCGTATTTCAGAATTCTCTCAAATAAATTATCAGAGACTACAAAATGGTCAATGCTAGAAGTATCCCCATTAATTTTGCTTGAAAAAGTATAATCTATATCTGCAACATCATGTTCTAGGACACATTTTAGGTTTTCGGTTCAAAGAAAGTTGTCCAGGTGATACTTGTTAAGCGAATTATTGCGTGAAAAGTCCGTATTGAAGTCACCGCCTATGCCAATGTGATCTGTGCCTATTGCATTACATCTCAGTGAAATTTCACTTAATATATCATCGTATTCATTATTATTCGCGACTGGACGCACAGAGTCACATGGCATATATACATTCACAATGATTATTTTTAATTCTTCTGTTTGCCTTAAAATACCACAGATACGTTTTCATTCAAATAACACAGGCACGACTTTGCAATTAATATCCTTTCTCCAAAGAATGGCACACACGCCAAAAGGTCTACCTGTTATAATTTCATGATCTTCCATGCCAGAAGCTCCAGTCACATGCATATTGGGAATAGGACGTTCAAAGAGTTCAATTTGGTCATTGAAAAGCCAGTGTTCCTGCACTAACATGATATCACACAATTTTGCAACTTTGTTCATATATTCAAACCGGCCTGTCCCGTGACCGTGAGAATTGTAAGTAGCGAAATTCGTTTCTTCACATTGGTATTGGAAAAGAAATGTTGATGCTTTGGCAAGTCTGAAATCTCTTTGCTGTCATTGTTGGGTTTGGAATTAATGAATATGGATCATGTGTTTCTGTACTATTTGAAAATTACTTCATTGGCTATGTTGTGCTGTGGGCTTTGTTCTCCGACTCATAGTTATAGTGGAGGTAGGGTTTGTTTATAATATTCCAGATTCATAAATATCACAAAAACGATGTAGGCCTACTTTACTCTTTTGCTGTAAACTTAGCTGACTGACAGGTCGGGAGAACTAAAAGGTGACAGGCCCAACAGGTCTCTTTTTATTTGTGGCAGAAGAAATGAAACTTGTGTTTTGGGTGGTCAGGCCCATATATTTTGGAAAGAAAACTAGTGTCTGCAGTTAATGATGAATATTTCTAACGTTGAGAGGACAGGTTTAAAACCACCAGTTGCCTTTTATGGGTGACTGCCTGTCTCAAGTCAGGAGTGAAATTTGTTTCTTCACATTGGTATTGGAAAAGAAATGTTGATGCTTTGGCAAGTCTGAAATCTCTTTGCAGTCATTGTTGGGTTTGGAATTAATGAATATGGATCCTGTGTTTCTGTACTATACACAAAGTGGCCATTGAAATATATAAATAGTACTGTGAGTTCATCATTTTGTCTATCAATTTTTATGGAAGAACCTCCATACTCTGCTGTCTTGGAGGAAATACTTCTGTACTTTTACTCTGGCGGGCCATAATGTATAGCAAAATAAATCTTGGAATTGGGAAGCGGAACCTGTAATCTGAAGGATTTAAATTTTGCGCGTGGGTCAGAGATACATTGTAAATCGCGCACTACAAATCCATTCTCAATCATGTAATCACGCAAATCTTCAGTCTGCGTGTTGGGATCTACCCTACAGATAAATAAGTCTCTGCTTGGTTCGGGTGCTCCCTTTAATCGCCCGCTTTGAGAACGCCCTTTGCCTGTTATAATCTTGCGTCTCAAATTTTCTTGCTTGCGTTGTCTCCTGATCTGGTCGGCAGGAAGTTGAAAACCCTGCGACTCAACGGATCTTGTCCTATAAGGTGGTCGATCTTCCCGAGAAAATTGCCATCACCAGCTGCCCAACTAAGTCTGTCAATTTACAAGTGACTGCTGGTAAAATTCCGGTACAACTCTCGAGATAATGAGCGTTGCGCATTTCTTGTGGTATTGACTTTGTTAGAAAAAGTTTCGTGATTAACCTCATGAACATTATTTCCAGTCAAGTTGAGCGGAAAGCCTCTGTTTGTGGCACGATAGCCAGCACGCGCATTGCCACGCCCTCGACCACGCCCCCTTGTATTGTGAGGGGGTATGAAATCATAATATGATTCTTGTACGTGATCTTGTTGATTACACTGATCTTGTTATGGTCTCGGCTGCATTGTGTCCCTCCCCTCAATAATCGCATTATCGGTGGCATTTGTGGTTTTGGGAGCATGACTATACTCTGCCAAAGTTACACTGTCTACTTGTTGCTCTGATAATGGTATGTTGTGACTTGAATCTGAGGCATCATAGCTGGGCAACATTTCGCTTCAGTGTTGCTGCAACGGAAGCATATGTTGGTTTATAAGAAACCAGCCTCTCTTTCATTTCTATATTCTCACATACAGCTTGATCAATCGACGCTTGCATTTGATCTACACGTTCCAGGTATCTGTTCAACCTGTCAAGAAGGGATATATTGTTGAGCTCCTCGAGATGAGAGCAGGGAATAGATCCTAAGCTTAAAGGATCTATTAGGATAACGGGACTTATTCGCCTTATCAAGTTTGTTGAGAGCTTCTATGATGTCTGTCACATTAGCTTCACTTACAAGGCGCAAGTTGGAATCTTTCCGATTCATTAATAATCTTATTATATCTTCAACACATTGACTTCATAACATCTGTTTGGCACACAAGATATCTGATGGAGAAAAGTATCCCTGTATAGCTTTATTTACATTGTCTACAGTGCCACTTTGTAAACTGAACACAGCATGCGCCTGCAGGGATTGTATCCAATGCGTACATGTGGGATCAACGTTATGGATAACACAGTGGTCCATTGTTATAGCAGCGTTCAAGGTGCTTTCATTCTGCTCCATATGCCCATTTGCTTCTTGCCTGTTAACAGGTTGACTGTCAGCGTCTCTGGATATCATCGTCTCAGTCTCTGGTATATTTACGGCTTTTACAAAGCCACATATCATTATAACATTCAAGATGCTTGCCAGACTTTTTCTGCGGGCATGGATCATCTGGAGATCCGATACACTTAGGCATCACAAATAAAGTTCATTTGGTGGTACAATACTTGCAAACAACAACCCGTAAAGCCGATGAGGGCATCAGTACAGTTACCGTGTATATGCGTACACAGGTCCACAGGAGGTGGTTGACAGACGAGCAAACAAAACTCACCAATTGGAGCCGAATTTGATCAATTTCTACGAAATTCCTTGGTCACAAAATCTTTGTAAATATAACCATCTATGTAATATATCCTGGAGATGATCTTGCATGTAGAAAAAAGACAGTATTTGTCAAATAATATATCCTGGAGACGATCTTGCATGTAGAAAAAAGACGGTATTTGTTGGAGCTCAAAAAGGCTCCAACGACCAACCTGTAACGACTTTGACCTAAGACAAAATTAATTTGCCTTATTCAAAAAAACAGACGCTACCGAGTTGTATTGTATTGTATATGGATAATCTTTTTTTTCATTTCACTTTTATCGTTATACATCAATTTGTCTAAAATCAATTTCCATGTCATTTTCTGTGGTGTTGTTTTATAGAAAAAACACAAGGGCATAAACATCAAAGTGCATTCTCGAAATGATTTATCACTGATGCTTAATACCTCAATACATATACATGTCGATTTAAAACATTCATCATGATTTTTATTCTCTTTTGACAGATTTACAAGAAACCTATACTCATAGTACAATGAATGTAAACTGGCCAACAGAGGTGGACAATTGGTACCCATTAAAATAATAAAAAAAAACACTTAAAAATAACAATCGTCTGTCTACAGATGGAATCTCCAGAACTGAAAAAAATGTAATGAATAAAAAAGTTCAACAAATCAACAAACTGATCATATTCAAATGCATATAGGTCTTTCTCCGTATCATTTCCAAAAAAGGTACCTTTATTTTTGTCACATGTTTTACAAATGAGAAACTTGATGTATTCTTTCAAATCAGAATGAGGAATAATATAAAGTGGAGTAGTGTCAAGAAGACATTTGTTTTAAAAGTAATAGATTATCAGTGTCATTCAACTTCCGTTACTGGATCTTTGAACTAAATAAACGCCAGCACCTGTTAATACCAGAAGATGCCTCTGTATATCATTAAACCAAAACAAAGGGTCAAATTTTGGACCACTCTGTTTAGTTTTTTATATACATCTGCAAAAATAAGTAAAACTGAGTCAAATTTTCAAACCGTTGGGTTTTTGCCAATGACAAATCCAATCCATATTTACCATAGCTGATCAAGAAGAAGAGGTAGCTAATTATACCCTAAAAGGTGATCTTGCATACATATATATATATATACATATATACATATGTATATATAATAAAAGCTCTCAACACCAGAGTTCCGTTGCTTTCGACCTCACGGCCTTCCTCAGCGAACATAATTTACAAGACAAAACTGATGTGAGATATATAACACGTTATCTGACATCAATAATCACACAAGGCACGCATAAATCCCACCCCCCGTCATTTATCCTATTCCTAAAAAGGTATAATATATATATATATATATATATATATATATATATATATATATATATATATATATATATATATATATACATACATACATACATACATACATACATACATACATACATACATACATACATACATACATATATGGGGTGGATGGGCAGGTTACTTTTTATCAGTGTCAGTGAAAATAAACCTTTCTTCATGAAATGAAAAATATCAAAATTCCCCTGTTCTTCTCAAATCTTTTGCTTTTTCTGATTCTGAATTTCTTTAACAGCTTGACTGAATTTTATCTTCTGATTGTTTCGAAACAAATTCCCTTAATAATGTATATGTGAAAGCAATGAAACGTGTTGAACAGATTACTGTCATGCAAATTATATTTACGAGAAAATATCTGCAGAAAATGTACTTAGGTATTTGTACGACCCTCGTTAAGGCACAGCGACTTTCTGTTGGACAATTGTTCCCTAGCATATGCCAATAAACTTGAACCAGTGCAATTAGTGGACATGATGTGTCCACTGGTACACAAATCACATGTGAACGGTTATTTTATCAATAAACGCAATGGGAAGCAATAAGAGAGAGAAGAGAGAAGTATAAATTAGTACTTATCTTCAATATATTAGTGGTTTAGCTCCTGAGTGCTTGGGAGTCAGCACTCCAGAGGTTACTGACACCGGCCATTACACAAGGCACAGTGTGTGAATTCCTTGTATGTTCTGTGTATTCACAATACATGGTAAGGTCTATTTCTTTCCACTATTCCCAGCATGGTAAAAACTTCTTTGGCACAAGTGACAATTGTTCTTAAGTTCTACGTGGTTAGGCTTACATTTTTTTTTTCAACCTTCCACAAAGAAATTTTCTTTGTGGAAGGGTGCCAAAATGTGTCACCTGGTGATACTGCCGTGTATTTTTTAATCTTTAACGATGTTTGCAATTCAGGTAATTTGAGGGTAATATACACATTCCTATTGATTATGGCGTGCATGTTAAACACAAAACATTAGGCAATGAAGATTAACATTCTTGATCATATTTTTTGTAGATACCTTAAATGTTGAACGGAAAAGATAAGGCAACAGCTATTAACCTTCCAGATATTGGACTTGTATATACTTAAAATGTTGAAGACAAAACATTAGGCAACAGGTATTAACCTTCGGGATATTGTACTTGAAAACAAAACATTAAGCAACAGGTATTAATCTTCCGAATATTGTACTTGTCTATACTTAAAATGCTGAAGACAAAACATAAGGCAACGAATACCAACCTTCTGAATATTGTACTTGTAGATAATTTAAACTGGGCATTTTATAGACACGATTTGGGGAAAGGAATTATGTAACACTTGTGTCATCTAATGTTTCATGCTAGAGCAAAAAATAGCAATTGGATGAAAACGATAACTCCACTTGTGAGTCCAGATCGATTACGAGTGCTTCCAGAGGTACTGGTGTCAGGCGATGTTGAAATGGTCCAAGGTGTTGAAATCTCTTCCCATCGAATGCGAGTGTTTCCGGAGGTACTGGTGTCAGGCGATGTTGAAATGGTCCAAGGTGTTGAAATCTCTTCCCATCGAATGCGAGTGTTTCCGGAGGTACTGGTGTCAGGCGATGTTGAAATGGTCCAAGGTGTTGAAATCTCTTCCCATCGAATGTGAGTGTTTCCGGAGGTACTGGTGTCAGGCGATGTTGAAATGGTCCAAGGTGTTGAAATCTCTTCCCATCGAATGTGAGTGGTTCCAGAGATCTCCTTCCATATGTCTCTACATATCCCATTGTCAAAAAAAACATCAGCAATAGAGAATCCACAATTCATGTATGCATTTGTAAGGTTCTCCTTTATTACTTTAGCCAAGGGTGATTTAATGGCTGGACATGCTTCCATAGATCTTCTTGCACAACAAAATGATGTCTTCATATATCTGAAAGTGAAAAATTACATTCAGAGTAGATTTGGCTGCTCTTAGCATCTGTTAGGTATAGCTGTTTCTATTTTATGTGTTCTTCAATGTTAAGTAGACAGTGGTAACACAAATGGTAGATCTAAAAATAGTTCTGTCAATTCTTCTCAACAGTGTTAGATTAATCCATTACAAGAGACAGCGATATAGACGTGCGTATCGTAGTTTTGAATACCATGGAACATTCACACCAAGAAAAAATGCTAGGAAGAGTTGTTGCACCTTCCTATAAGCTTCTTGACAATGGTACATGGATGTAATTATCCTGGTCACTACGAACATCTCGGTAAGTTTTACACAATCATTCATTCATTCATTCATATATAATTGCATATTTATTCCTGATTACGCAACCAATGACCTTTATCTTGTTGTTCCTTTAATATATTTTAGTGAAGAAAAACATAACCCATAATTGTACATTTCAATCCATCAATATGACCAAAATTAAATACAGTCAAAGCAGAGATTGAAGAATTACAAAAAACATCGACACGTATCTTCCAATACCAATTTGAAGAAAAATTATTTGGTAGTATCACAAAAGTTATGTTCAGAGGGGTCATTTATGTGCTCTAAAAAGTACGGTTGGATAAAGCCTCAGCTGCTGTCAATTAGCATGTGGTCAAATCATGATGTGTTCCTCCTAGATTGTGATCGATTTACTTTCAGAGTATTTTAAATTAGTTACTGTTCGAAAATACGAATTTGCATTTGATAAACGTTACTATAGTTATTGGAGTATATTATTACTGTTAAATCAGAAATGAATATCATATCATCTTGAGCCAAGGTAACAACTAAAGAAGCCAATTCACCAGACTAAACCCCTGCAGTGGAAAATTCTTTTCTTTTTTTTTTTTTTTGTGCAAAGGGATCCTCAAAAAAGTAGCAAAGAGATTCAAATTTATATAACATGCAATGCAACACTGTACCTGCAAGTCGAGCTTATCCCTATGCGTGCTGTGATGGACCCGATACACTTATTGGTCGTGTACTGTATGAAGCCCAAGTCACAGGACCCAAGCTTGGGAAACTCACCTGAGTGTCAGGTATAATGCAGAGTAAACTCATAATAACTCTCTCAAAGATTTACATGGCAGAGAAATATTGTTAATTGTTTTCAAGTGTGTCTGCCTAGCTTTCTATCTTTCTGTGTAGTTTTTTTGTCATAGGCAGATACAGTGATATAGATAGATAGATAGATAGATAGATAGATAGATAGATAGATAGATAGATAGATAGATTGATTGATTGATTGATTGATTGATTGATTGATTGATAGATAGATGCATGCATGCATGCATACAGACAGACAGACAGACAGACAGACATACAAAGACAGAAAGACAGACAAATATTTGTGTGCGTGTTTGTGTATGACCATAAATAAAGTGATAGAAACTCCCAAATGACGCGTCCTCAGTCTAAAATAATGTAGATATACAAGTAAAATTGGTTTTAATGGTGCATCATTTTTTGTGATCCAGATCAATTATTTTGAAAATTATGATGCTAAACCTATATGTATATTGCATCATACTAGTCCCCTACAGTTTGATTTATTTATGACATTATACATTAATGTTTCATTACAATACCTTGGATTTTATTTTTAAGAATTGACTTGATTAGCTGTTTAGGCTTTTATAAATCAATATATATAAACATGTATATATACATATATTTAATCATTAATAGAATAATTATATGCTTTTGTAAGGAAGTGTTCTTAATATATCTAGCATTGGCTTAGGTCTTTTTATTTCTTTTACAGGATGCCTATAATTTGTCATTTCTTGCTGACAGGATTATATGACAATAAAAATATTATTCCTCCAAGCACTACATTTGATTCTAGCAGACAGACACAACGCTTTTTTCATACTTCCAACGTATTAAGTTTAGAAAACGTTAACTTTTGATATATATTGTTCTTATTTGGAAGTAAAGTTTCTTTCATTTTGCCAAACAAGATGTCGACTGTTCCCCCAAAATCAAAATAACCTGTATAGATGTTATTTTTGCAGCTTGGCCTTAGCAAGGCAATCGCATTCCACACGGGCTCTCCACATAAGGACTCATTCAAAGGCACGCCAGGAATAGTCAGTATCGCTTGAAGCCCACTTTCAAACATTGAAAGGCAGTCTGAATATGTGCTTGACATGCAGCAAAAGAAGTTCATCAAAAGCCTGCCAACAAACAACAATATACATACATATATATTTATATATATATATATATATATATATATATATATATATATATATATATATATATATATATATATATATATATTTATATATATTTATATATATATGAGTTTAAATAAGGCGATAAGTAATTCATGGCTGTTGCAATAATGAAGTCGATTTCGTATATACATGGTCAATTCAGTTGCAAATCTATGTTTTTAATTCTGGTCCATGGGCCTCTAGGGTTAATACATTATGTGCATTTGTACAGATCTATCATATATTATTCACAAAGCTCCATGAAACTTGAAGTGCACCTTCATGTTTATATTAACTTTATCATAAAGTTTGAAACTCAAAATGTCACTATGCTGTCACCACTGTTAATTCGTAGCATTCGCAATTGTACTATTCGCTTTGTTTCCAGCCACACTATCTCAAGATATACATGTATCTAGGTGAGGGAATTTCACTGCCTAAAAGCAGTTCCTTTTAAGAACGACTCATCTATATACATTCCGACCACAAAATGGACCTTGTATCGTCAGATGAACACCACAGGCAAAAATTCAAACAGCAGAAGAATGTAAGGGTGTGCATTCAACAGACACAGAAATGTTAACCTACAAATAAACCCAGAGCTATGCTGAATTTTGATTCAGTTCCAGATGCAGTTTGAACTGGGCTAACACGAAAACTCAGCTTATAATATGTTGTAGGCATAGCCTAAGATGCGAGCGTCAGCATTACAAAGTATCGATAATAACGTCGGTGGATCAGGCAGTACATAGGGTACCTGGCCGTAAGGTCTCTCTAGTGGCCATTTACTAAACCAGTCTATAGGGGCGAAGCCGTACTACCTTGAAGAAATGAACGAAATTATCTGCCGTATAGCCTTTTTTTTTAAGGCACTGTTCCACAAATTTAAGTATTGTTCGCAATATTTTTATATCGCCATTGAACTAGTGCCATATCCTGTGGCAGAGACGCTGTTGAGACGCTGTGCGTGCGGAGAATGTTTGCTGGATTGTTGCTCGATAACACCAAAATCGAAGCAGGCTTTGGCAAGATGGCGTTTTGGGGCCCATGGGGGGATAAGTGTGACTGGAAATTGCGATCTGGGAGGCCCCGGGAAGCGACCTGGTGACTGCACAGTGTGCAGATATTATTAAGGTGAGACCCAACATGCGCAACAAACACTACATACTTTGGGATGTTTAGTTAGGTTCCCCTCACACCTGTCAAGTTTTTCTATTTCACGGAAACCCATTTCCAGCCCCAAAAGTGTGTGTTTGCCAGGTCCACGTTCCATCGAGGTGTTAAAGGTGCAAGTCGGTGAATCGTTATCATTCATTACACTCTGCCGACAACGTTTTCTGAAGCCTAGTTATGAATTATTGACATTATTTCCATAAAGGCCGATAAGTATGAGACTTTTGTGTAAATAAAACTGCGAAAATCAACCGTGGTGCCTAAAAAACGCAATGTCTGCGCCCACGCGCGCATGCGTAGTTGGGGATGACAAGGAAAATCAACTTTGTTGAATAGGCATTGAGTACTCTTCTGATTGGATAATTTACCGTTCTGTTATATTTTATATTCACGTGTGTTTATGGTGAGAGCTCGCTGACGCTGGCTATTAGTTTAGTTGACCTTTTCTCAAAGTAAATCATCCTAGTAACCTGGTGAAACTGCAACAGGTATTTTAGGCTTTATATTGATATTTGTTGTACATTTATGAAAAAGTTGTATGCTTAATGTCAGGGAAAGCTGGAAGTGGGTGTCTTATACATGCATAATATTAGATTCTGCACATATTTTATATATATATATATTGAAGCAACGTGACTCCGTAAGTTTATAAAGTGCACGTGATTTTGGCCGCGATCAGTGCATATCAACGGCAACAGTGATGCGGATAATTTACCCGCAGGGCCGGACAGCACATGGTGTGTAGCTGGATAACTTGGTGTTTTATTACATAACATAAAGTGTCACTAGTATAACTTGGTTTGTCACTGGACAGAGCCAGATTAAGATTCCACATGCGTAGTTTCATAATTTGCCAGTGGTTTATGGCAAAAGTCAGGCAAGGTGATTCATATTTATGACACGCTGTGTCAAGAGAACGAAAGAAATATTCCCAGTAATGAAATGTCAAAACTGACAATTCTTTCAGTTTTATAGCTCCGTTGGTATCGATGGCTTTTTTTTTTTTTTTTTTTTTTTTTTTTTTTTTGATTTGTGGTGGTACATCACGGAACAGTTTCAACATAAGAGTTGTTGCAGCTGAATCCCTCTTACCTCCAGAATCTGGGTCCCAAATAACTTTAACTTTAAAGTGCTTATCATTTCTATAGTCGTTTTCTTCTTACCGTTAAACATATATTGGTCAAAAAATTGAAATCCCTCATGAAGATACCTTTCATTCAAATACCAGCAAGCCTAGTCCAAAGCAACAAGTAGTTTAAGTCAACAACTTCCCATGTGACACTTTGCGCGCATTGCGCACAAAGTGTCCCGAAGAAAGGTGTTGACTCGATCTTAAATCAGCACTTTAAGGGTTAATTTTCTTTGATGTTTTGTCACATAAACAAGCCACAACCTGTTAACAAATCAATAGAAAAACCTTCAAGGCAGTAGCTTATTTCCCTTGTTTGTTTACATATTCCAGGGACGGACACTTATGTTCACCCCGTGCTCGTGACGTCCACTTATACATAGGAACAAATTATGTGTTGCAAACAAATTTTCTTTGCAACTTTATAATATCTCTCTTAAAGAATTGAATTAGAGATACATTTAATGGAAATTATATAACATAATTGTAAAATATATCGTAGAACAATCCATTGGAGACATGTTTAATGAAAATTATCAACTGTGTGACGGTTTGCTCAACAGGTCTCCCACAATGAAGTTGAAGGCCCTTATCAGAATGATCAGCATGGAAGGGCATCGCGTAATTGATCCAATTTTATCTTGCCTCCAAATTGGCCTCTGGTGTCACCCCAGTAAGACGGTAAGGAAGTGTCACAACCATACTCATCCCAGGCCTATTTGTGACCCATTGAGCCTAGAGCTCGCCCGAACACAGCGTCTTATTATCTTGATGCTTCTGCTCACGTATGCATTCTTATTCCTCCATTTTTCAACATAACAGTGTTGTTTTGTGAACTCATAATCTTTCTTCTATCGAACAAGGTCGTGAGATAATCAGTCTGTCTATTACGCAGGTAAAAATACACGTCCTGGGAATAAAGATGCATGATCTGTATATAATTGTTATTCCGATAACCAGACTGTATAGGGCATAGGACATACTTGTATTGATGATGCCAAGTTCAGAGGTGCATTCTTTAGGTATCTTTGTCATGTTAATACCTTAACAGGCAATGCAATGAGGAGCCATGATTTGGAGAACAAACTTTAAAAAAAATAACAATAAACAAGAACAAAATGAAATAACTAAATACAAAAAAAAACACAAACAGACAAACCATAAACAATCGTGACTTCCCTTTTGCGTAATTTTTTTGCCGTGAATGTATTGTAAAATGGGGTCTTTGAGTGAGGCCGAAAATATAAACTCAGCACAAATAAACGAGAACCACACTGTAGTTTGTTATACCTTCTTATTAGGGTTACCTAGCAGCTCGCTAGATAGATAAATGTTCGGATTTTGCCAATGTAACTTTTAGTGAGTGGTAAATGCTTAAGCCAACTGTTATTTCGTTAATAATACATTAAGTGCTTCTACATATCTTCTTGAGCTCTGTATTAACCAATCTATTTTCACTGGAGTACAAAGTTCAGATTCTTGATTGTTTTCCCACTTACTGACAGAAATTTTTTCCGGATGTTGCTACTAAAGCTGCTCTCCTATAGGTTGAGAAACATTGCATGAATTTGGATTGACGGGAGGCCATGGATAGACATCCGCCTACAAAGCAATAAAATGTTATAAGTATTCTCTCTCTCTCTCTTTCTCTCTCTCTCTCTCTCTCTCCCTCTCTCTCTCTCTCTCTCTCTCTCTCTCTCTCTCTCTCTCTCTCTCTCTCTCCTCCAGGCCCTCTTTTACAATTGCAGATACATGCGGTCCCGCTGATGGCAGTGCAGGTACCTCCGTTAAGACATGGTTTACTCAGGCATAGATCTCTGGTATTACCTGAGCAAGGTGAACGAGAAAAGAAAATGTTACGTAGCATGAAATGTACAAGAAGTGAAAAATGGTTCTTTCTTAAGTGGTCAATATGTGTACGCCATATATAGTTTGTATTCAAAATTTTGGCCATAAGCGGAGGAATGGAAATATTTACATCCGTAACATACTTTTTGATGAACGTTAGCCAATAAGTTTCGAGGATTAATATGGCCTACGTTCTTTTGCATAACTGCCTACTTTTTGATATCCATTGGGGAAAAAATGCTGATACACTTTGTATATTAGGGCAAAAAATCATAACACCAGTTTAATTGAAGAACCTTAATTTTGTGCATGTTGTTATCTACAAACGCGTGGTGAACACTTGAAGACCTTGTCTAAAATTCCGACTGACGCATAACTAAACACAGTATACAAACATTGCCATGGACAGGTGGGCGTCGAATTTTGTCTTTGGGTGGGATTACAGGGGGTTATTGGTTATTCGTGGTAAGAGGATTTCAAAGAAGAACTTTTATGCCGCCCATCTTCATTCACTCGACAATAACCCGCGAGTAATATCGTTTCTTAACTTTTATTCTGAGCTTCCAATCCTTTAAATTTCAAGACACTGGTATTTAAGTAATGTGTGCGGACGTTCACGTGACACATGACGCAGATCAGGATACCTAGATTTGAAGTTAGGCGTTAACACCCCGTCACGTTATTCCGTGCTTTCTTGTCACTTATAATATAGAAATATTCAGCTGAGTACACAACAGACTCGAATAAAACTTGCAATAACGTATGATGGGATAGAAACATATCTGAAACCCAAATAATAATTTTGATGATTAGGGACTCTGACGTGAAACTTTGAAAACACTCTTACTTGTAGACCCGAATAACAGTTCTCAGTGGAATTTTACAAATTGTGAAAAAATTACCATAAAAAGGTTTTTAAATGAAATGTTGTGTCACCTCCTCTCCAAAAGAACTAGGAATAAGGGACTTGGATACTTATTAATGCATACATTCTGTTGCCTGAAGAAACACAAACTATCACGGCCCTATACTTTACATGGTAAGTCAAGATAAAGACCCACAAGTGACTTAATGATTGGGGAGGTAATCTAAGGACAGTGCTACTAGAAAATATATAAAAACCATCACCAGCGCCTTCTTACTAATATAGATGTGCATTGATTATTCCCTTGTAGCAGATACAATGATATAGCAACTAAACAGTGTCACCGCACCGGAAAACACAATGCATCCAAACCATTAAACATCATATAGGAGTACAATGTGGCTGTTACCTTGCCAAGTGAGTCACATGTAATCACATTCTATTAGGCCAAATCCCACATACATGACAGAGAGCGTCCAACATTTACATTATGAAAGTCCAAGCTCAAATGCTTTCTGCCGTTTCAACCAGAAATAAATCTATCAATTTTTTTGTTGCGACCTTTGGAATTAGGTCAAGGTCACAAATATTGAGAGCTGAATATATTCAGCTGATACATATGCTACATTGCGGCCATTTCCCCGTAATCGAAGGGAATGCTCCATACTTTTCTATAGAGAACATAACATGGCTAATTAAGCACTGTGTGAGCCGTATGGCACGGTTAATATTTTGCGCTCAGCTCTGTTGCCTTTTCTTTTCCTGTCCGTTGTTGGCCTCCATCGGTTCAATGTCATTTACAAATCAGTACTCTTGATAATATATACAAACACGTCTGTTGGTCTTAATAAAAAAAGCATTTTGTATGTCTACGGTAATTCTTCATTTGTTCACAATGACCAGCAGTTCAATCACAATGATCAACGACCCAGGATCATAGGCCAATCATTCAATTATCCGACATGTTATCACCATGTTTGCAAAATGCCAGTTTTGGACCCCACCCTGTAGCCAAGGGTATAAGCCGGATGACCCAAGTCTCCCTTAGCACAGTACACAAGCCATTAGCTAAAACAACCCCAAGAACTTTGCATTACAATGGAAAGTAAATTAAAGATCCATGAAAGGTCGGCAAATAATCGCAAACTTTGGAATGTCAAATCCAAATAACAAAACAATGTGAGTAACATAGTTGTGAACAATCCAAAAATGTAGAGTATATTGAGAACAAATTTATAGCTGTCAAGACAGCCATGGGGATGATTAACACCTCCCTGTCTGTACAGCATCTGTAGTGCGTGTCTACTGACATTAAATAAATTTAAGTGAAATTGTGAACATTTGACTCCGGCCGAATGTTTTTTTCTGTCTTTTTCACTTTACTTGGCAAATCCTGCATATGGATACTAAGCATTGAAACTGTGAGAATACATGCTGTGGTCCTTTATCTTTAAAAGATCAACATGATAACGTGTCCCTCAAAAAGACGATAGTGAAGACAACCACATTTTACCTACAAAAATCTTTATATTCCTCATGACGAGACAAGTCATAAAAATGTAATACGTTCGCATAATTCAGGTGTACGGCAAGTAACAATTGTTGTCATGAAAATCACAAGGATGACTGCAGATAGAAAATGTGGCATCACATGCGGAATTGACCATGAAATAGAAAAAAGTCGTACATAAAAGCTGACATTTTGCCATTATTTTGCTGAATTATTGCAGCAGATACAATGACATAGCAACTAAACCTTTTACCTATGAAAATCCTTTACAAGTGGTATTGCTCCATATCCTAAACACTCTACTTACATTGACTTCCAAATTACAACAACAAATTATCTCTTTCGTTTTTAACTTACTTTCATGAAAACGAGAGTCTGATTCCGTGTATACACGGACCTTGACAGGAATGTCTAATGAAAGAGTTCTGTGCTTATGTGCACCTCGACATGAAGGTGTTAATAAACAAAGCAAAAATGATGTGGGTTTTAATTACGGAATCGTTACATTATTCAAATATTACAAATACTGTAGTTTGTGATACCGAATGTATTTTATCCAAACATGTGGGATCTAAATTGGGGGCGATGGGGGTTAGAAAATTGA
>OZ026628.1:18269227-18704227 GCA_964020975.1 Hermodice carunculata | reverse complement strand
GCCACATCGCTTGGGCATATACAATAGAAATATTTTGGAAACGGGGAAAGGCATGTCCCTCCATTCTGGCAAGGGTTACTCAAACATGGATTGGGCTGACCTAAAATAAAGGACAAAAAAGGGGATAAGAAAATGGAGAAGCGACAAACATACACACACAAAAAAACAAGCAACATAACTTTTTTTTGGATTATGCTGCAAGATAGTAATCATACGAAAGTACACACAAGTATAAGCTCTTGATAAAATTTTGTTCACACAATGTTGGCTTCTATACGCGTGACCATATTTTCCAACATAGCTCTTCGATCTTAATCACTAGGAATCGAGTATGGGAAGGGGAGTTGACTAGGGTAATGTCTAGCATATGGGCCACAGACCACAGATATAAATCCTTCTATTTTTCATATTAGCATTTTTCAGTCTAAAAAAATCAGCATTTGGGTGTTTTTAAATTCTGTGAACGGCATTTCACAGATAAAAATATCAGAAAAACAAGGATGGATTTTTGTCATATCATTCCCAGCTCGTTAATTTGTGATAATTGAAATACGAAACAACACCTGGATGTCAGCTTTATACAGGTGTATGAACTGTGCTCTTGCCAGGGTCACATCATTGTCCTTCCCCTCTATAAAGTTCCCACCTGGCCTGGAAGGTAATGCACCTATATGACCACCAATGAAGCAACTCTGCGATGCAGCAAACCGGACTTAGCTAACTTTATTTAAACACAAGCTACAGCATGCTGAAAACACAGTATTTTCACAATTACGGACTATCTCCGTTGGGATGCGCAGCCAGCCAATCACAACTGTGGTCTGTAACCTAATAGGCTTATCAAATTTTTAAAACCTGTCTAACTGAAGCCACAACTTGTTTTCTGCAAAGGATTTGCATTAACTTTACCAAACTTCAATATTAAGGACAATATCAACTCTTTTACAAGCAACCTTTAAATCTGAAAAATCAGTTTTTATGACAAATGAAATAATTGATTAAAATTTTGAGGAAAATTATATAATTGCATCCAATCAATTCTTTTCTGTCCAATATGAATACGTTGCACAATGGGCTATGATGCAAACCCATAATCACTTGCCTGCATGTCCTTCCATTACAATGAGAGATAAAATTTCAATGCCCCACCCCTTAATTTTAACCCAAATTTTGAATATATGGCTTAAATTTTATTAATTTTTAGGTGAATTTGGTGATTTTTTTACTATTTATGGATAGATTCGTAACATTTGTCTGCCAAAAATATGACATCTATCACTGCTGAGGCATTACTGGGTGGTAGGGGGAGTATCAGTTACTCCAAGTCAGCATCGAATACCAGTCATTATGGCAGTATTTTCCTTATATAATCTGAATTATGGCAGACAATGGAATATTTTCAGTGTTTAAACATTATTGACCCATTAAAGTGGACAGTTTAAGACCAGTAGGTCACAGATTACAGTAGCAGTATTCAGCAAATTATGTTTTTTTGGTACTAAAATTATGGAATTTTAATGCGCCCATTGTTTGCACATTAGGAGGGCAGTTGGGTGATTCAGCTTCCACAAACCACTGGTGCTATGCCTTTTTTCTGCAGTAGACTGCATAAGTTGTGGTTTTATGGACATGCTTTCTGATGTATGTGCACATATTAGAAAGAAAATGACAAAAGTTTGTACAGTTACTCCAGTACCATAAATACATATTTATATTCACAAGTGCTCTGATTTTAAATTTGATAAGCTTCCAATTATCAATCCAATTATCAGGCATAAGTGTTTTCAGGCAAGTGTTTAATGAAAGCTAACTTTTTTTTACCTTGTTTCACTCTCTGAAACTCTTGTAATTATATGTGGTTGTATGTCGAAGTTCAATTGTTTTGACACCTATGTACACCAGCTTGGTAAAAGTTATAAAATCTGCAGTTCATAAGTGCTGTCATCCATATCCATGGATATAAATTGATTCATTTATGTGAAAATAATATGCTAATGAACTCAACAGCTCAGCAAAGTCAGCATGCCTGATTTTAAATGATTTACCCAGTCAAATGACAAACATACATGACAAGCTTTTGTCTGCAAAAAAATAATAAAAAATGAAAATAAAAGGGGGGGGTGGGGTGGGGTGGGGGAGTAACAAAAACAAAACCAAAAAACAAAGAGATTTACATTTAACCTAAGATTTGTACAGTTCTACTGACAGACAATTCGCATTTGTTCTGGTATGCCCAAAATCACTTTGACATGATTTGTACAGACAGCTCTGCATATGAATGAAGGCTATAGGCCAACAATGATAACACCACAAAATTAAACGTTTGAAACAGTGGGTCACTAAGTTTCATATTAATGGGATTAGCATAATTTATTCATATCATATTAGCATTGTTAATTTCTCATACATACATATGATTACCTGTGTGGTACCTGTGAGATATCGCTAAATACAAAAGGCTATGGAAGATATCTATCTACCAAGCAGTCAGCAAAGGGGGCACGGCCTGTGCACTAGTTAAATGTCTTGCAGTGAACCCCGTCATTATTTATGCAGTGTGGTTCCACCGATAGGTGCAACATGTCTATGCACAATGATTTGTGACATAAATGTGATATTTCATTAATTTTGGGAATATTGATACTGTTAAGTTTGATATTCACAGCCAATCTGTGGGTGTAAAACTTTTTTTATTCCTTTCACAAGCTGGCCTGATGTACACAATACTATAGCCCAAATCCATTTGTCTTGTGATCTACAGTTCCAGGACCATATCTTGCATGCTCCATCCATGTAAAAGTTGCTAGAATCACTCAAAATTGTCCAGGCAGCTGTCAAAAAGTGCTGACTTCCCATTTTTAACTTGCTTGCTGGACGATGATAGAATAACAACATGACCATGTGAGTCCCAATACATACAGGGTATTGGGACTCACATGCCCTAATAGGCCACAGACCACAGTTATAAATCCTTCTATTTTTCATATTAGCATTTTTCAGTCTAAAAAATCAGCATTTGGGTGTTTTTAAATTCTGTGAACGGCATTTCACAGATAAAAATATCAGAAAAACAAGGATGGATTTTTGTCATATCATTCCCAGCTCGTTAATTTGTGATAATTGAAATACGAAACAACACCTGGATGTCAGCTTTATACAGGTGTATGAACTGTGCTCTTGCCAGGGTCACATCATTGTCCTTCCCCTCTATAAAGTTCCCACCTGGCCTGGAAGGTAATGCACCTATATGACCACCAATGAAGCAACTCTGCGATGCAGCAAACCGGACTTAGCTAACTTTATTTAAACACAAGCTACAGCATGCTGAAAACACAGTATTTTCACAATTACGGACTATCTCCGTTGGGATGCGCAGCCAGCCAATCACAACTGTGGTCTGTAACCTAATAGGCTTATCAAATTTTTAAAACCTGTCTAACTGAAGCCACAACTTGTTTTCTGCAAAGGATTTGCATTAACTTTACCAAACTTCAATATTAAGGACAATATCAACTCTTTTGCAAGCAACCTTTAAATCTGAAAAATCAGTTTTTATGACAAATGAAATAATTGATTAAAATTTTGAGGAAAATTATATAATTGCATCCAATCAATTCTTTTCTGTCCAATATGAATACGTTGCACAATGGGTTATGATGCAAACCCATAATCACTTGCCTGCATGTCCTTCCATTACAATGAGAGATAAAATTTCAATGCCCCACCCCTTAATTTTAACCCAAATTTTGAATATATGGCTTAAATTTTATTAATTTTTAGGTGAATTTGGTGATTTTTTTACTATTTATGGATAGATTCGTAACATTTGTCTGCCAAAAATATGACATCTATCACTGCTGAGGCATTACTGGGTGGTAGGGGGAGTATCAGTTACTCCAAGTCAGCATCGAATACCAGTCATTATGGCAGTATTTTCCTTATATAATCTGAATTATGGCAGACAATGGAATATTTTCAGTGTTTAAACATTATTGACCCATTAAAGTGGACAGTTTAAGACCAGTAGGTCACAGATTACAGTAGCAGTATTCAGCAAATTATGTTTTTTTGGTACTAAAATTATGGAATTTTAATGCGCCCATTGTTTGCACATTAGGAGGGCAGTTGGGTGATTCAGCTTCCACAAACCACTGGTGCTATGCCTTTTTTCTGCAGTAGACTGCATAAGTTGTGGTTTTATGGACATGCTTTCTGATGTATGTGCACATATTAGAAAGAAAATGACAAAAGTTTGTACAGTTACTCCAGTACCATAAATACATATTTATATTCACAAGTGCTCTGATTTTAAATTTGATAAGCTTCCAATTATCAATCCAATTATCAGGCATAAGTGTTTTCAGGCAAGTGTTTAATGAAAGCTAACTTTTTTTTACCTTGTTTCACTCTCTGAAACTCTTGTAATTATATGTGGTTGTATGTCGAAGTTCAATTGTTTTGCCACCTATGTACACCAGCTTGGTAAAAGTTATAAAATCTGCAGTTCATAAGTGCTGTCATCCATATCCATGGATACAAATTGATTCATTTATGTGAAAATAATATGCTAATGAACTCAACAGCTCAGCAAAGTCAGCATGCCTGATTTTAAATGATTTACCCAGTCAAATGACAAACATACATGACAAGCTTTTGTCTGCAAAAAAATAATAAAAAATGAAAATAAAAGGGGGGGGTGGGGTGGGGGAGTAACAAAAACAAAACCAAAAAAACAAAGAGATTTACATTTAACCTAAGATTTGTACAGCTCTACTGACAGACAATTCGCATTTGTTCTGGTATGCCCAAAATCACTTTGACATGATTTGTACAGACAGCTCTGCATATGAATGAAGGCTATAGGCCAACAATGATAACACCACAAAATTAAACGTTTGAAACAGTGGGTCACTAAGTTTCATATTAATGGGATTAGCATAATTTATTCATATCATATTAGCATTGTTAATTTCTCATACATACATATGATTACCTGTGTGGTACCTGTGAGATATCGCTAAATACAAAAGGCTATGGAAGATATCTATCTACCAAGCAGTCAGCAAAGGGGGCACGGCCTGTGCACTAGTTAAATGTCTTGCAGTGAACCCCGTCATTATTTATGCAGTGTGGTTCCACCGATAGGTGCAACATGTCTATGCACAATGATTTGTGACATAAATGTGATATTTCATTAATTTTGGGAATATTGATACTGTTAAGTTTGATATTCACAGCCAATCTGTGGGTGTAAAACTTTTTTTATTCCTTTCACAAGCTGGCCTGATGTACACAATACTATAGCCCAAATCCATTTGTCTTGTGATCTACAGTTCCAGGACCATATCTTGCATGCTCCATCCATGTAAAAGTTGCTAGAATCACTCAAAATTGTCCAGGCAGCTGTCAAAAAGTGCTGACTTCCCATTTTTAACTTGCTTGCTGGACGATGATAGAATAACAACATGACCATGTGAGTCCCAATACATACAGGGTATTGGGACTCACATGCCCTAATAGGCCACAGACCACAGTTATAAATCCTTCTATTTTTCATATTAGCATTTTTCAGTCTAAAAAATCAGCATTTGGGTGTTTTTAAATTCTGTGAACGGCATTTCACAGATAAAAATATCAGAAAAACAAGGATGGATTTTTGTCATATCATTCCCAGCTCGTTAATTTGTGATAATTGAAATACGAAACAACACCTGGATGTCAGCTTTATACAGGTGTATGAACTGTGCTCTTGCCAGGGTCACATCATTGTCCTTCCCCTCTATAAAGTTCCCACCTGGCCTGGAAGGTAATGCACCTATATGACCACCAATGAAGCAACTCTGCGATGCAGCAAACCGGACTTAGCTAACTTTATTTAAACACAAGCTACAGCATGCTGAAAACACAGTATTTTCACAATTACGGACTATCTCCGTTGGGATGCGCAGCCAGCCAATCACAACTGTGGTCTGTAACCTAATAGGCTTATCAAATTTTTAAAACCTGTCTAACTGAAGCCACAACTTGTTTTCTGCAAAGGATTTGCATTAACTTTACCAAACTTCAATATTAAGGACAATATCAACTCTTTTGCAAGCAACCTTTAAATCTGAAAAATCAGTTTTTATGACAAATGAAATAATTGATTAAAATTTTGAGGAAAATTATATAATTGCATCCAATCAATTCTTTTCTGTCCAATATGAATACGTTGCACAATGGGTTATGATGCAAACCCATAATCACTTGCCTGCATGTCCTTCCATTACAATGAGAGATAAAATTTCAATGCCCCACCCCTTAATTTTAACCCAAATTTTGAATATATGGCTTAAATTTTATTAATTTTTAGGTGAATTTGGTGATTTTTTTACTATTTATGGATAGATTCGTAACATTTGTCTGCCAAAAATATGACATCTATCACTGCTGAGGCATTACTGGGTGGTAGGGGGAGTATCAGTTACTCCAAGTCAGCATCGAATACCAGTCATTATGGCAGTATTTTCCTTATATAATCTGAATTATGGCAGACAATGGAATATTTTCAGTGTTTAAACATTATTGACCCATTAAAGTGGACAGTTTAAGACCAGTAGGTCACAGATTACAGTAGCAGTATTCACCAAATTATGTTTTTTTGGTACTAAAATTATGGAATTTTAATGCGCCCATTGTTTGCACATTAGGAGGGCAGTTGGGTGATTCAGCTTCCACAAACCACTGGTGCTATGCCTTTTTTCTGCAGTAGACTGCATAAGTTGTGGTTTTATGGACATGCTTTCTGATGTATGTGCACATATTAGAAAGAAAATGACAAAAGTTTGTACAGTTACTCCAGTACCATAAATACATATTTATATTCACAAGTGCTCTGATTTTAAATTTGATAAGCTTCCAATTATCAATCCAATTATCAGGCATAAGTGTTTTCAGGCAAGTGTTTAATGAAAGCTAACTTTTTTTTACCTTGTTTCACTCTCTGAAACTCTTGTAATTATATGTGGTTGTATGTCGAAGTTCAATTGTTTTGACACCTATGTACACCAGCTTGGTAAAAGTTATAAAATCTGCAGTTCATAAGTGCTGTCATCCATATCCATGGATATAAATTGATTCATTTATGTGAAAATAATATGCTAATGAACTCAACAGCTCAGCAAAGTCAGCATGCCTGATTTTAAATGATTTACCCAGTCAAATGACAAACATACATGACAAGCTTTTGTCTGCAAAAAAATAATAAAAAATGAAAATAAAAGGGGGGGTGGGGGGGGGGGAGAAACAAAAACAAAACCAAAAAACAAAGAGATTTACATTTAACCTAAGATTTGTACAGTTCTACTGACAGACAATTCGCATTTGTTCTGGTATGCCCAAAATCACTTTGACATGATTTGTACAGACAGCTCTGCATATGAATGAAGACTATAGGCCTACAATGATAACACCACAAAATTAAACGTTTGAAACAGTGGGTTACTAAGTTTCATATTAATGGGATTAGCATAATTTATTCATATCATATTAGCATTGTTAATTTCTCATACATACATATGATTACCTGTGTGGTACCTGTGAGATATCGCTAAATACAAAAGGCTATGGAAGATATCTATCTACCAAGCAGTCAGCAAAGGAGGCATGGCCTGTGCACTAGTTAAATGTCTTGCAGTGAACCCCGTCATTATTTATGCAGTGTGGTTCCACCGATAGGTGCAACATGTCTATGCACAATGATTTGTGACATAAATGTGATATTTCATTAATTTTGGGAATATTGATACTGTTAAGTTTGATATTCACAGCCAATCTGTGGGTGTAAAACTTTTTTTATTCCTTTCACAAGCTGGCCTGATGTACACAATACTATAGCCCAAATCCATTTGTCTTGTGATCTACAGTTCCAGGACCATATCTTGCATGCTCCATCCATGTAAAAGTTGCTAGAATCACTCAAAATTGTCCAGGCAGCTGTCAAAAAGTGCTGACTTCCCATTTTTAACTTGCTTGCTGGACGATGATAGAATAACAACATGACCATGTGAGTCCCAATACATACAGGGTATTGGGACTCACATGCCCTAATAGGCCACAGACCACAGTTATAAATCCTTCTATTTTTCATATTAGCATTTTTCAGTCTAAAAAATCAGCATTTGGGTGTTTTTAAATTCTGTGAACGACATTTCACAGATAAAAATATCAGAAAAACAAGGATGGATTTTTGTCATATCATTCCCAGCTCGTTAATTTGTGATAATTGAAATACGAAACAACACCTGGATGTCAGCTTTATACAGGTGTATGAGCTGTGCTCTTGCCAGGGTCACATCATTGTCCTTCCCCATTATAAAGTTCCCACCTGGCCTAGAAGACATTGCACCTATATGACCACCAATGAAGCAACTCTGCGATGCAGCAAACCGGACTTAGCTAACTTTATTTAAACACAAGCTACAGCATGCTGAAAACACAGTATTTTCACAATTACGGACTATCTCCGTTGGGATGCGCAACTAGCCAATCACAACTGTAGTCTGTAACCAATTGTAGTGACACATTGATACCTACATACAGACAGACAGACTAATACTCTATTTGTGTCTTTTTGTCAACAATCACTTTCTACTAGTCAATTACCCTATTCCCCAGTCCAAACTCTTTTTTCCATAAGCTAACCTGTCACTGTCTAACTTACATACAAACGTATCACTGTCGTGGGCTGCTACTTGCTACCGGTAGTCCCCGGGGGTTTAAGCTGGCGGGAAACATGTAAGCCGAAAATGTCTTAAAGTGAATGTTAAAACAAAATTATGCAAATAGGTAAAATCAAGTAGCAAGGCAGGCAACTCTAAAAACTGTAAAAATATTGCAGCCAAACTTTCTATTAACTTTTGAAATTTATCATGATTTGTAGGGCAGGTCAGAAAAGAATGAAAGTCATTTGTATTTAAGTCAAGAGAATGCAATCAAATTTTACAATTAAGCAAGCTTGTAACCATCGTAGGCCTCTCCTTGCTATCGATAGCCCCTCGGGATTTAACGTAACAGATAACAAGTTCGCCTAAAATATCTGAAAGGTGAACATTCAAACAGAATGATGCCAAAAGATAAAATTAAGTCGCAAAACAGGCAAGTCTAAAATCTTAAAATTATTGAAGCAAACTTTGTAACCATCCCTGGATATTTACTGCAAAATTTGTAGAAATATTTGATCAAAAGTGCATCTTTGAATCCTCTTAACTCAAGTTTATTGTAAGTAAATTTGGTTTTAGATGCACAGTCCAGCTGGCAGGGTACAGAATTATTGGTTTTTTATTTGCGTAGAATTTTTTTATATGACTAGAAAAACCGTGGCATGATTGGGAACAAATTTTGCCAGTTATACAGGAAGATGCAATGAGAAGTAAACTTGGAATGTTATATCTTATGCAATCTTTTGATCTGTTTTTACTGGGCATTGTGAGGGGAGGCATGACTCTGGTACGAAAGTAATAGGTATGAGTGGGTTGTGTAACTTGATAAATGCCTTTGAAATAATAAGGAAGTTCGTCATGTGAATATATGTTGTTTCAGTGCTTTCAATTTCATGAAATCCGCTCTTTTTAAAAAATTTAGCTGCTTAAAACCCGGGCGGTATCTGCATAATAAGTAGCATGACAAATTGTGCGGATAACCTTTTTTGAAGCATAGAAATACGGTCATATGAAAATCCCCATACAAGAATACCATAGTTTAAATGTGATAAAAACAGTGAATTATAGAAGGCATGTGACCCTCAGTCATGAATCTCGTTTCAGTCTGTTCAGGAAGGATGGTTGTCAATGTGAGTATCATCGCCGTGAGGAGTGCTATTCTAATGCCAATATACATCAGGTAGACCGCGCAGGGGGTGAGGCGGGGGATATGGCGTGGGGTGCCATATCCTTTGGCTGGAAGTCAGACCTTGTGCTGGTGGAAGGACACATGACCGCTGTCAGATACAGGAACACTATACTGACTCAACATGATGTTCCAAGGATACAGCATTCCGCAAATCTGTTCATGCAAGTTGATGACTCACACTCAGAACAAATTTATTTGACATGTAACCAGATGAGCACAACAATATGTAACAATACACATCAATCAGTTACAGACAAAACATCTAACATATAGGTCAGGGATGCGTCAGGATGACCCTAGCTAATGATTAGATCCGCTATCGCTGGGGCCACCTACGGAAAGTTGCTCATTTATTTCATAACCTTTAATAGTTACACTGTAAAAGATAAAATATACATGATAACTGTACAACAATAGGGTAGAAAGTAGTAATTTCATTATTTGTTACATAGTTACAAAACAATTAGGAAGAGTACAAATTTCTTGATATACTTGTTTTTAAAGAAAATGTTGGCCGGATTGGGAAAAAACTAGTATGATAGTGTGTATATTTTAGCAGTTATACAGGAAGGAATGCTTTTAAGCCCAAACAGGACATAGTATCTTATACAATATCCGGATATGCTCCTATTAGGTAATAGGTTAGGAGGGTTCTCTGTATTATAATCTTCATAGTGTGACGCTTTCACTTGAATCAAGATACACGCAGATAGAATAGTAAAAATTCGAGGAACAATTATGTACATCGATGAATGGTGCCGAAGGTAATTGTTTGAAGGCGGAGAGTATTCTCTGGTAAAAAAAATAGACATTGTCCGGTATTTCCTTATTGCCGGTGGACTGGAGTCCCTAATGGCCAGTTGTAGACGTATGAGTCAGCTTCAAGGTTAACTTCAGGTTAAGACGGTCAACCTGAGGTGGTCAAACTACAAGTTAAATGCAAATTAACTTCAGGTTGGGTCAATCCAACTTGGTTTGCACAGGATTTGGTCAAGTGCAGGCTACACAGCCTAAGGTTGAAAACCAGTCTTCTTGATTTCTACCTTCTCAAAAACAATGGGGTTCTCTCTGTGATTTATTGTGCAGGTTTTCCGGACGAGAACCGCTACCCCAGTTCTGATGTTTTTCATTGAATAATTTAATTTTCATGCTCAGGCGTGGTAGTTGTGTCACTGGTCTTGCAGAAGCGTTCATCATGGCGCCAAAGTTAAAAATTAATGTTACCCCCGCCCCATAAAAAAACAAACCACCTTAAAGCCGACAGAGTCATTTCTAGACATACTGGAGAGTAAAAAAAAATGAAGGATGAATTATACAGAAATATGATAAAACCTGGGATATGTTAACACAGCAGTTTAATGGCAGGCAGGGAGTAAACTAGCAAAGCAAGAAAGAGCGGGAATACGCCAGCAGAACTTTTAAAAAAAAGAAAAAATTGCCCAAAAGAAAGTCGCGAGGGATAAATCCTCATCGTCGTAATTTCCAAAAAGGTTGCTTCTTGCGCTCGTCGGGTACGCGGATACCCGTCAGAAAAAGCGTGAGTACCCGGATCGATAGCTGTTCCTCGTGGAATTAACGGGTATTATATATTTTATATGCATATATATATATATATATATAAATGTATATATATATATATGTGTGTGTGTGTGCATTTATGTACATGTATATATACATATCAGATACATAATATATATTTCAAAAATAATAGAATACATAACTAGACAGACATCTATGTACGTATGTATGTATGTGTGTATGTATGTATGTATGTATGTATGTATGTATGTATGTATGTATGTATGTACGTATGTGTGTATTTATCTATCTATCCATCTATCTGTCAACCTACCTGTCCACCCGTCCGTCCATCCATCTATCTATCTATCTATCTATCTATCTATCTATCTATCTATCTATCTATCTATTTATCCATCCATCTATATGTCTATCTATCTACCTACCTATCTACCTATTTATTTATCGATCGATCGATCGATCCATCTTTGAAATCCATAAGAAAATATAAAGAAGAATTTTTCCTGTCTTGACATATTTGCATAGTTGTAAAATGACACTTTTAAGTGACTGAAAGACAGGAATACAGGAGAGCTATCTATTTATTTATCTATTTTGTTTTGTTGTGTTCCTTTCTTCATGAAAACGCATAAGTTAAAGCCATAAATTCTTGACTCAATGCAAAACTGTGACCCGCTGGTGCAAGAAGGAAAAAAAGATCCATTGTAGTTTATTCATTCGCTTGCTATTTAGCCTGGGGCCACCTCACCGTCCAGACACAGAGTCATGTGACCATTGGCAATAATAGACATGCCAAGAAATGTGAACTGAATAAAATGAGTTTGTCCGAGCGGAGATGTGCTCTATCTGGTCCATGTGAAACCTTTTAAGCGGCTCTTAAATTTATATGTTTTTCACATTGAAAATAAGCATTTTGGTATCCTTCATTCTATTTAGTCCAAGAGCATTATTTGTATGATTTGATCAAGATGCAGAATTAATAAGGCACAAAGCTAATGTTTTCATAATAACATAAGAAAATAATAAGCTATAACATATCAAAATATGGCAAATTTCAATATGGGCACTAACGGGTCCAAATTTCACGGTAGCCATAATGGAAAATGTGCCAAAATGCTATATTGTGTTGCAAGTTAGAAAAGATCTTACATAAGGTAAATTATCATGGTACTTGACGTTTTATATCTTTGTATTTTATCAGGAAGATGAATAAAATGCCCCCCTAGAGGCTTTATACAACTGCTAGCAGTGGTCTTTTAAATTTGGCTAATGCACTTGCACACCTATGCATATTTTCCCAGTTTTTCTTGCAGTAAAAGTTTCATTTTGTTGTATAATCCACTAAATTTTGCCTTCAATGAGGTTTTTTTGCACAAAAATGACTACGGAAGTGTCCGGATATGACACTTCTGATGGCATATAATTTGCGGTTTCTCATGTACACTGTATTCAAACTTACACAAGAAATAAATAAATATGTTGAAAGCGTTTTACATGCGTCCGATTTTCTTTTAACAATATTTACCCTTTCCCTGCCGCTTTTGATATTTATTAGTCCTTATTAATTGATGCGACTTCTCCGTATTAAGCAAGAAGCACAGGTGTGTGTGTGTGGGGGGGGGGACCTGTGGACTTTAAATATGTAATTTCTGATGATATGCTGACATGATTCTGAAAAAACCTGTCTTATATATTGGCATCTTCAACATTAATAATCCTGAACTGATTGGAGATACTTGCAAGAATACCAATGATGCTCTTTGAGTCAGACAGGGGAAGAGAGAAAGAAAGAAAGCAAGAAAGAAGGATGGAAAGAGAGGAAAAAAGATAGAAGTTTATTTTATCTATCTTCCAAATTAGCAGTGTCCCGCACTTACCATATACATTTGCCAAAGCCAACAGAAATCCGAATCCTCTCACAATGCAGTCCTTCATGGTATGGTTATCATGGACGACTTCCTTGTCCAGACTGCTAGAGAGCCGTTTTGGTTGGCGATCCCACCTGCCCTAATGCACACATTTTGTCTGTCCACGCTCCTTCAGGGTATGCTCATAAAGGACGACTTCCCTGTCCAGACTGCTAGAGATGCTTATTGGCTGGCAACCCCAGCTACAAAAATGCACACATTTTTTTGTCCGTTCACTGTTGCACGTAAATGTTCTGTTGATCTGATGTATTTTTACTTTTTCTGCAACTGTAGGTTTACTGGTGGTTGGATAAAAGATTGGTTAAGTAATACTGGATAAGTGCATTAATTAGTCAATTTAGGGGACATTGACTGCAGTCGGAAATGGAGATTTGCATGCTAAATTGATATTGACTGCATTGAACGTAGAAAAGGTCATAAGAAACAAAGATAGTGACATTTGCAATACCTAAAGGTAGCAATCTTTTGTGAAGGTTAAAAATGTTTTGCTTCAATATTGTTAATTTACTTGTGAACTTTAGCCAAAAAGACACAAAATGTACTTTTTAAAATGGCCCAAAAATTAAACAGCTTACGATAGACAAGTTTTTTACACGCAACAAAGACAATGGTTGAACTAAAGAAGCCTATGATGACCACAAATATAAAAATAAAAATCAAATTCGAATTTTTGATATTTTTTTTTCTCGAAATTTCGACTGTTAAAATCTCGTAATTTCGGGATTTTTGTCGAAATTTCGACAATAAGTGAATTGAAATTGTCACCCTTTTTCTCAGAATTTTGAATATTTTCTCGTAATTTCGACCTTTTAAAGTCAAATTTCTAGTAAAAAAAAGTTGAAAATTTTGACAACAAATTCCGAACTTACGAGATTTTATTGTCGAAATTTAAGCTTTAAAAGTCGAAATTTCAAGGGAAAAAAATCTTGGAAATTTCGAGTTTTATCTACTTTTTTGTGGTCCTTGTAGGCTTCCGCATTGAATAACCTGCCCAGTTAAAATGTTTCACTATCCTTTGATTTTAATTGACATAACTTTCGGCATGCATATAGAACAGTTGTTTTGATGTCGTTTGAAAGACTAACAAGTGTATTCTAAAAATAAAAATTCTAAAATCATGTACATGAATAATAACCCTTAAATCGACATTGGTTAACATAATATATCTAATTGCAAAGGTTTTAAAGGTGCGTAGAAACTATTGCTAGATAGGCTTTCTATAAAATGTCAACCTATGGACAACAAGTCTTAATTACAAAATAAGAACAGTTTTAATGACGATGAATTCACATGCAAGTAGTCAAGTTATATCAGTCCATTATTCTTTTTCTAAGATAACAGTTCCCTTACAACCGTTGCGAGGGAACAATTCCCACGATGCGTCCAATCTAAAAATACAAATACTGTTATGGATATTTTTGCGCCACATTTCATGCTTTTATGACGAAATACACAATGTACCACCCATAGCCTGGACTAAAGGTATATGTTGAACACAGCAGAAAGTTCATTGGTATCACATTTTAGGCCTACACCTAGAGGGAGCATAGAGCTGTGCCATTGTCCGTCCGTCCCACATCAAAATAGGTCTGATCTGTGTCGTACGTGTCTAGAGAGCCATTCCAATTAAAACCATGGAACCTCGTGGGAACATTTATCAATATATGAAAATGTGTACCACAGTTTTGATGTCTAGCAGATTAATTATTCTGTTTTACTCTATCATTAATTCATTTGGAAAAATAGTGATTCGACATTAGACTTGTCAGATGTGAGTCGCATGTATCCCGAAAAGTATTTGAGGTACACCTGTGAAACTTGATGGGAACATGAATAAATATATGAAAATATGTACATTGGGTTTTGTTTGCTTCTTGGATTAATTATCATCTGATAATTAATCATTAATTAGTGATAATGTTGATTCAACGTTGAGCTTGACAGATATGATTCGCGCATATGTCAAGAAGTTTTTTATATACGGCTATGAAACCTAGTAGAATAATAAATGAAAAATATAAGGATGTGCATCTGGGGATTTGTTTGTCTCTTGCGTTAATTACCCTCTGTTCATTTTTGTTTATCCAACTTGGTGAAAATTTCTTTTTAGTGGAAATGTTGGCTCATGTCAAGGTTATGCCATGTGTATTTCACAAAGTGTTATGGGGAACAGCTTTGAAACTTGTACGCATGATGTTTCTTTTGTCTCTTGGGTTATTTATCCTCTGTTGATAATCAATAATTTACTTAGTGAAAATGAATGACAATTCCAGGAATATGAGTATTGGGTCTTGTCCGTCAAAGTTATGCCATGTGTAGCTCTTGAAGTATTTCAGGTAAAGCCGTGAAATGGTTTAGAAATATCGATCAATATATGAATAATTATGTGTGTATAGTTGTTATCTATGTGTAGAAAATATACAAATACTTTGAATTGTTACACCAATTACATGGTACTTTCAATGCTGATAGCGGCATGACAGCTGGGGACATCCGTTTCCTTTCGACACCTTTCTAGTTTTAGTTATTATAGCAGTATAAGAACGGCTGCAATTTACGGCTTAAATACAATAGGACGTTTTTTTAACCATGCATATGGAGTGGATATGGGCGTTAACCATTTCATTTATGCGACTGGTGCCAAAGGTTGCAGGTTCGAGTCCCACTCGTTCCGAACATAATACACACATATGTACATATCCCAAGACTTGAAGACCTATGCATACCAACAGATAGAGCATTGCAGTGATACCCTTTGTGTAAACGATGAGAGAATGCAGACATGGGTAAGCTTCACAATTTCGCGGACATCATTCTTGAAGCATATCAATGGTTATAGTTCCACTCTTCAAGAAGGATTCCATAGTTTTTTTTAAATACCATCCTTCTTTTCGATCCCACAGCAAAGTCCTGTATTGGTCGAAAGTTTGATATTGCCAAGAGAAAGTGAAGTTTGTGGCTTGGCCATGAAAGAAAATCTGATAAGACAAACCCGAGTAACAGCAACGGCAAGTTGAGTTACTCATAGCAACGACATTCCCCAAAATTCGAGTTTAAAGACCTTCTTAGTATTTTCATGGACCCAATTGTACCACAGAATTTGCTAGAAGGGACTGAGTAGTGTCATTTTTAGCCTGCTGGTAAGTTCCTTATGTACTTGTTTGTCAACTGCTTTTTTGCAAAGGACAGCTAGGAAATGTTTGATCAAAGAAAATCATTAAATCGACACATTGGAGACTCAAATGCATACGACACAACTGCCACTAGAACAAAATATTGTACACTCAACCTAACACTCCCTACCTTAACACCATCCTTCCCTTCACCTCCCCATACTCCCGCCTCTCTCACAACAAATACTACCAGAGCTATTACTGCTGCTACCACCCGAACTACTAGTACTCCTATTAGTACTACTACTAGAAGTACTCCTACTACTACTAATACTACTAATACTGATACTAATACTACTACTAGTGCTCCTATTACCAATACTACTTTTACCATAAGTTGGGCTACAGGTTGTTAAGACCATCTTCAAAATTTCTCTCTTTTCCCCATATCTTGTAGCTATTAATATTTCAGTTGTTTTGTTGTCCAGTGTTATAATTTGAAAAGAAAAACCATCTGATTAAGGCCGGCAAAGTTTTGCTTGAATGGAGGTTTGTATTTCTGAAGAACTTTAATATGCAATTGTTGTCTGAAATGCAGACATATCTAGAGTTTCTCTTTGTGCCAGGTCCCTGACTGCATATTGACTATTTCATCTTCTTTTCTGGCCTCCTAACTCAAGCTGCTTCCCTTTAATTGGGATCCTTTTCAATTGCTTTATGCATGTTTTATGCGAAGGAGATCACTGTATCCATGAGATGGCGGCGTAAAATGCAGGTTAATAGTTACCACACATTACCCCTTTGGATATGCTACTATACCTTAACAACTGACTACTTTATAGTATACTAAGCCAGTTGTATGGATTGCTCAACAAAAATTCAGGTTCCAATGGCCGAAGAATATGTAGTTGTAAATTCATTTGGGTATCATGAATTGGACTTCGCGTAACAATATCCCCAGTGATGGCTTTACGCATGTTTCAAACTTCGAATCCAGTAATTTGATGCAAGTTGAAAACAGTGATGGGGCACTTACTTCTGGACTTTGTCAAAGAAATTTCTGCCCCGAACTACATAGTCACTTGTTTTTGACAAGACCACTATAATTGTCACTATAGTGGTCTTGTCAACACTGCCTATGGACCGAACAGTCACACCAGTGTTATTGATGGCAACAATAATTATGAAGACATTGGTGTATATATTGTGAAAATATTTATTTATTCGTGATTCATGGAATAGAACATACAAACACGCAGAAAGGGACACTGACACTGAACAAAAACCTGCGGATTTGTTGGCCATATACAGAACTAAAAAAAATTTGTCATATCTTCTTATTCATACTTTTGTGGGTGTCAGATGACATTTCGGAAAAAGGAAACTGAATCAGATATAAACAGTATTTTGAATCAGATGTAAATAGTATTTTTAATGGTTTTTGAGGTGTATTTCATAAATTGTCGGTCTGTGGAAGTGCCCTACCGTGTCAATGTACAAGCCACACCTGCTATAACATCACCCTGTGTCCTCGGTCAACCTTTTTGGGGGTTGCCCCGATGGCCTAGAGGTCAGCATGTTCGACTTTACATTTGGCTAGTGTGCCGAAGGTAGTGGGTTCGAATCACATACAGGTCGACATAAAATTTATCGTATTTTTCACTTGGATTCGGCATTTGTCGCTCTCGGTCTACACCAGCTTCTAATCCATACAGGAAAAAAGACAATGGATTTTACTCGGACGTAAACAGTATTTGCACAACAGTGGTCATACCTACACTGCATGTTGACCAAAGTGTTACACCAGTGTTATATTAATGGCAACATGAATATTGTACATATCGCAATAGAAATTAATTTTGTTTAAATAGTACAGAAACACATGATCCATATTCATTAATTCCAAACCCAACAATGACAGCAAAGAGTTTCCAGACTTGCCAAAGTATCAACATTTCTCTTCCAATACCAATGTAAAGAAACAACTTTCACTCCTGACTTGAGACAGGCAGTCACCCATAAAAGGCAACTGGTGGTTTTAAACCGGTCCTCTCAACCTTAGAAATATTCATCATTAACTGCAGACACTAATTCTTTTCCAAAATGTATAGGCCTAGCCACCCAAAAACACAAATTTCATTTCTTCTGCCAAAAAATAAAAAGAGACCTGTTAGGTCTATCAACTTTTAGTTCTCCCGACTTGTCAGTCAGCTAAGTTTAAAGTAAAAGAGTAAAATAGGCCTACATCGTTTTTGTGATATTTATGAATCTGGAACATTATAAACACACTCTACCTCCACTATAACTATGAGTCGGAGATAGAGAAGATTCGCATGAAAGTTCAGTTTTTAAGATTTGATCCAAAACATGCTATGATTTTGAAAACATGGGGGGAGAGCATGTACACACATTGTGAATTATCGTTGGGGATGTACCAAAATCCTCATACATGCAATAAATAGTATTTGTCTGAAAGTTCCATCCATAATGTAACTAAATTTTATTCATATATGCAATGTTTGCATACGTGTGGTCTTCTCAACAGTGCCTGTGAAACAAATTCACACAAGTGTTATACTGATGCAACATCTTGAAGACCTTGGTGTGCATATTGTATAAGTATTTCTTTATTTCATTGTGACACATGAAATATTACAGAAACATATGGTGCGTAGGGGCGGAGTCATACACACACAATGTGATATATCTGTGGGGATGTTCCCAAGTCCTCATACATGTAATACAAAATATTTTCATAAAAGTTTTGTCCATGCTGAAAAATTAACACACTGCCTGTGGACCAGTGTCACAGCAAGCATGATGTTGAAAGCATGGAATAAACAATATTTTCTTAAAAGTTCTGTGGATAATGAAAAATTATTCAGCTATAGTGTTAGCATAAGAGTGGTCTTCTCAGCACTGCCTGTGAACCAAATTGCATACCAATGTTATATTGATGGTAGCAACATCAAAACATTGGTGTGTATATAATATGGTATAATTGTTTATTTATAACGAATGGAATATAACAGAAAAATATGATGCTGAAAGCATTGGGGCGTGTACACAATGTTATATATCTGTGGGAATGTACCCCAGTCCACATGTTGGTAACAGTGCTTGCATAAACGTTATCTATATAATGTTTTGTTCTGAAACACGTTATGATGTTGCAAGTAAGTCTACAAGTTAGAATATGGGCATGAATCAAGTTTTTGTAAAGTTTTTTTTTTTTTTGAGGGGGGGGGGTCAATCACTCGGTAGGCTATTCTGAAGAGAACGTTTGTGTTGCCAATCATATTTCTTGTATGATTTACCTGCTGAAGCAATCAATGTTATTTGAAGAGGCCAGTGCTTATGATATGCATAGCTATTATGATAAAATGTCCAGTTGTCAATGCCAGGGAATATTACATGGGTTTTGTTTTAGTTTCCTGAACATCTCACAAGTCTGATTTTCTTTTTTCTATAAGAAAAGGAATAAATAGTTTTGAAAAAAATTTAACCCGTGACCCCATGATTCAATCTATGATTTGTTTAGCCATATGTAAAATCGTACATTGTAATACCCATCCCCATGTTATTATTGTACCCTTGGTTCAACAATTACATGGGGGTATAATATCACAATTGCTTACAATGTACGATTTTACATATGGCTAAACAAATCATAGATTGAATCATGGGGTCACGGGTTAAATTTTTTTCAAAACTATTTATTCCTTTTCTTATAGAAAAAAGAAAATCAGACTTGTGAGATGTTCAGGAAACTAAAACAAAACCCATGTAATATTCCCTGGCATTGACAACTGGACATTTTATCATAATAGCTATGCATATCATAAGCACTGGCCTCTTCAAATAACATTGATTGCTTCAGCAGGTAAATCATACAAGAAATATGATTGGCAACACAAACGTTCTCTTCAGAATAGCCTACCGAGTGATTGACCCCCCCCCCCCCTCAAAAAAAAAACCTTTACAAAAACTTGATTCATGCCCATATTCTAACTTGTAGACTTACTTGCAACATCATAACGTGTTTCAGAACAAAACATTATATAGATAACGTTTATGCAAGCACTGTTACCAACATGTGGACTGGGGTACATTCCCACAGATATATAACATTGTGTACACGCCCCAATGCTTTCAGCATCATATTTTTCTGTTATATTCCATTTGTTATAAATAAACAATTATACCATATTATATACACACCAATGTTTTGATGTTGCTACCATCAATATAACATTGGTATGCAATTTGGTTCACAGGCAGTGCTGAGAAGACCACTCTTATGCTAACACTATAGCTGAATAATTTTTCATTATCCACAGAACTTTTAAGAAAATATTGTTTATTCCATGCTTTCAACATCATGCTTGCTGTGACACTGGTCCACAGGCAGTGTGTTAATTTTTCAGCATGGACAAAACTTTTATGAAAATATTTTGTATTACATGTATGAGGACTTGGGAACATCCCCACAGATATATCACATTGTGTGTGTATGACTCCGCCCCTACGCACCATATGTTTCTGTAATATTTCATGTGTCACAATGAAATAAAGAAATACTTATACAATATGCACACCAAGGTCTTCAAGATGTTGCATCAGTATAACACTTGTGTGAATTTGTTTCACAGGCACTGTTGAGAAGACCACACGTATGCAAACATTGCATATATGAATAAAATTTAGTTACATTATGGATGGAACTTTCAGACAAATACTATTTGTGGTTGAAGGGATGAAACGCATGTCCCTCCATTCTGGCAAGGGTTACTCAAACACGGATTGGTCTGACCTACAATAAAAGACAAAAAATGGATAACAAAATGAAGAAGCGAAAAAAACACACATACTCTCACACACACACATTCACACACACAAAACAAGCACATAACTTTTGGGGGGATTATGCTGCAAGATAGTAATCATACTAAAGTACACACAAATATAAGCTCTTGATAAAATTTTATTCACACACTGTCGGCTTCTATATGCGTGACCATATTTTCCAACATAGCTCTTCCATCTTAACCAGTAGGAATCGAGTATGGGGAGGGGAGTTGACTAAGATGATGTCTAATATATTATAGTGACACATGCATACATATTAAATACATGCATGCATACATACATACATACATACATACATACATACATACATACACATACATACAGACAGACAGACAGACATTATATTAATATTGCATTTGTGTCTTTTTATCCAGAGCCGCTTCCAACTAGTGAATTACCCTATTCCCTAGTCCAAACTCTTTACTCCCCACAAGCTAACCTGTCACTGTCAAACCTATATACAAATAGAAGTACTATTGTCCATATTGCACACATTCCTCTGTAGAATATTGACATAGGCTGTATTGGCCCAAATAAATTAAAGGGTCTTCAGCGGGTAATTAGTCAACATGTTTCGGAGACTTTTACCCATTATATACATATATATATATATATATATATATATATATATATATATATATATATATATATATATATATATATACGAGGCAGGTATGGAGGTAAACAGCGACGGGAACAGCTTTGGGGTATATATGACTTGGTCAACGGATTTTACTCAGAACATGTTTCGCAGCCTACATCCTTAGTTGTCTCTCTAAGTAGCGGCTACTTGTCTAAGCTAAATATTCAGCAAAGACAACCCACAGAAAAATGAATAAATATGAAAGCGGCAAATAACTAATTAGCTACATATGTGAAGCTTTGCTTATAAATGCAGAGCTTCACTGTGACAGAGGAATACCTGTCAAATAAACCATAATTACTAAATGTGTATTGTACAGTTTCAGATAAGAAAATTTTGACTTACTCCTGAACCAATATGTACCCTTTCTAGCTGGATAGCTTATCCTGGTTAAGCCATCTGCCAATGTATAACTTGAGTAGAAACAAACTGGGGCATTACATTCAGTCCCAGTGATTGTAAAATAGCCAGCTGCAGCTAGACGACCTGTACAAACCAAGGGAAATACTAATAAGTACTGTAAAAATGGAAATCCTGCACCGAAAGAGTAAAACCAACTCCATAATGACACTTTATCCTCACTTTGAAAGTATCCAAACAATCAAGCTCTATTTAACTGGCAACCCTGAGTCAATGTTTCAACGTAATTTGTCAGATTTGTGACATTTTAGAAAATACTATCCACTTTGAGTAATATTTTTAATATTGAGTACATGTGCATTCAGGCATGTCAGAACAGAATGAAAGTCATAAGCCTTTATGTTTAAAACATGTTATCAAAACAATTTTTCCTTACACGATTTTAAGTACAATTAGGCAAACTTGTAACCGTTGTAGGCTGCCACCTGCTACCGATAGCCCAAGGGGTGTTTAACCTGGCAGAAAACATGTAAGCCTAAAATGTATGAAAGTGATTATTGAAACAGAATGATGCCAAAAGGGAAAATTAAGTAGCAAAGCAGGCGACTCTAAAAATTATAAAACTATTGCATTTGCCCATTATTTTGCTGAATTATTGCAGCAGGCACAATAAAACTATTGCAGCCAAGCTTTCTAATGACCCTTGGATATTAGCAAATTTGTAGGGCAAGTCAGAAGGAATGAAAGTCACTAGTATTTAAATCAAGAGAACGCAATCAAACTATAATTTATCTTAACCAGATATCAAATACAACTAGGAAAGCGTGTAACCGTCGTGGGCCGCTATTTGCTACCGATAGGCCCTTGGGGTTTAACGTAAAAGATAACAAGCTAGCCTAAAATGTCTGAAAGGTGAACATTTAAACAGAATGATGCCAAAAGACAAAATTAAGTCGCATAACATTCAACTCTATAATACCTAAAATTATAGAAGCCAAACTTTCTAACTATCTCAGGATATTTACAGCAAAATTTGTAGAAATATTTGATCAAAAGTACTTAAATATATTCAGCACCTCAGAAAAAGCACAAGATTGATATCGTAATCGCCGAAATAGGCCCATTATTTAGTAACATATTAGAGCAAACAGCCTGAGTGGTGTGCATGGCGGCCATATTAAATATATGCTAATTGGGGCCCCTTTGGAATAATTTGGTTTAACTGTTACAACCCTTTTTGAAAAAGTAGATGACTCAGGTATACCTATTTAAATATAGTTCTGGAATCTTAATAATAGAATATTTATTCCTTTTGAAATTAATGACGACAAGAATATTATTCCCATTTATGATACTGACCTTGATTTTCTATGGAGAGTCTACTTTTTTTAACTCTCGTTGTAATAGCCCAAATTATGTTACAGATTCTTTAAATTCTATGTGATAAATACTTGAACAGCCCTCAACTTTATGGTTTCTACATTTAAATATTAGAAACCTCCCTGCTCATGTCAGCGAACTTGATATATTTTTGCACACTTTAAAATTTAGATTAAATATTATTGCCCTTTCAGAAACATGGCTTAAAGACTCCAATGAAGATATTTACAATCATCCAAATTACAATCATGAAAGAAAATTTAGATTGAATAGAGACGGAGGTGGACTTTCTTTACTTTAAGACGCAATACCCTAAAAGCTAAAATCTGCTCACATTACTTTTCGTATATGTACCAAAAAAACTGACGTTGTTGCAGCTTTATCAGATTTCGTGTTAGACTTTATAAGCTTATACAAAGCAAATATCATGGAGATTTCTATTGCATAAAAATACAAGGTGAATAAACCCTGGCTCTCATCAGGAATAATAAGATCGATTGATTAAAAGAAAAACAAATTATGTTGGAAAAAATGTCAGCACCCCTCAGTGAAAAAAAAATACAACAAGCACTGTAATAAACTGAATCATATAATGCGTTACGTCGAGAAAGAATATTATAGTGACATTATCGAACGAAATAAGTTTAACTTGTCAAAAGTATGGAATTTTATTTTAAAAAATGTTATCGGTACACAAAATTGAACTAAATTAGCACATAAATTTTAAAAATGGAAACAACTATATTCTGAACCCCAAAGAAATTGCCGACAAGTTTGACTAGTATATTATTAATGCCGGATTCTCCGTGACTAATAATGTACCTGAAACTGGAACTGATCCTCTTTCATATCTACAGGGTAACTATACCCATTCGTTTTACTTTACACCAGCAATAAAACAAGATATATCTAGGCCTATCTAACCTATGTAATTAATATTTCATTACAAATGGGATTGTTCCAAACTGTTTGAAACTTGCTAAGATTATTCTTATTTACAACAAAGGAGACTATGGAGATATTTAGCAACTACAGACCCATTTCCCTTTTTAATGGTTTGTTTAAAAGCTCTGAAAAAGCAGCTTACAAACAATTAATCAATTATAAAGACAGATTAAATACCCTTTATCATTTCCAGTTCACGTTCCTAACGAAATATAATACCGAAATTGCTGTAAGTTATCTGGCTAGTAAGGTTTTGGAGGCTTTGGAGCGAAAGGAGCACAGACTCAGTGTATTCATAAACATATCCAAGGCCTTCGATACTGTAAATCACGATACATTATGCAATAAACTACCATTTTATGGAATAAGGGATGTACCACAAAAATGGTTCAATAATAATCTAACTGAAAAAGGCCAGTATGTTAATTACATTAATGAAAATTCTAATGTATTGTCAACCAATTGTGGCGTTCCACAAGGGTCAATTCTTGGGCCCTTGTTATTTCTACTTTATGTCAATGATTTAGGTCAAGGGTCACAGGATATGCTCTTCATGTTATTTGTAGACGACACTAGTCTACTTCCTAGTGACAACAACGTGGATATACTATATCGCAAAAGTTGTACTGTTCTAAAGGATATTATTAAATGTTTTCAAACAAATAAATTATCAGTGAATATCGAAAAAACAAATTACATGATATATCAAACTCGAAATGGTAGGAAAAGTACTAGTGGCTTTTCGTTGGATATTAACGGAAGTCCCTGGCAAGAGTTGGACACGCATAAATTTCTAGGAATTTGGTTTGACTAAAATTTAAATTGGAAGTCTCAAGTATTGTTTACTTTGAAAAAAAAAAGTACGATACTTGGAATTCTCAAAAAGGTTAGACTTAATTTTGGTAAAAAGATTTTATTCCAACTATATAATGCTTTAGTGCATCCATATTTTATCTACTATTATATGGGCAGTAACATACACATGTACCTTAGATAAAATCGTAAAGATTCAAAAGAAAATTATGTGGATAATAACTTTCTCGAACTATGATGCTCACAGTGATACCTGCTCCATAGATTTTAAATCCTTAAGTTTCCGAGTTTGGATTAGTGCTTAACTTGAATATTTATATATTAGGTAAAATATCATTTAATTCCATCTATTATAAAAAAGCACTTTGCAGATATTGGTGGTATACATTGTCACAATACTACACAATACCATGGATTTTATGTCAAAAAAAGTCGCACAAGTATGAAAACGTTTTCGATAGTATGTCATGGACCTGTAGTTTGGCAAATATTTCCATTTACATGCAGATAGCGACTTCAATTCACAAATTAAAAAAACACCTGAAGCAGCATATTCTAGAAGACCAATGAATAAGCTACAGTGAATACTTCCTTTTTGTTTGACACCTCTGAATAATTTATTTGTAATAAACTAATGTAAACATATGACATATGCAAATTGTACATACTCAAGGGCCCTCTAAGTTGGGGGAAATAAAAGCCCCGTGGGGTTTCCTTATCCCAGCTGAAAATCCTTTAGTAAGAATAATCTCTTATAAATTTCTTAATTTATGCATATACTATTTGTTGAGAATATTTGTAGTCTATCTTCTTCAATATATAATTATTTTCAGAAAAAAAGCAATACAACACAATACAATTAAGTTTAACGGTGGGTGCATGGTAGCCTATTGCTGGTGCTACACTATTAGTGTGTACAATATACTGTATTTATATAATGGTAAAGTGGGAATTGTAAGAAATAGCCCTTTTTTCAGGAAAAATTTTACAAAGAGACAAAAATATCAGCAAAGATTCAATATATTTAACAATATTTCTCACATAACAACGAATATTTTAGCCAAGTGGCACTAAACAAGATTACGCACAATACCCACTGGCAGAAGCTCTTTATGGGCATGTACAAAGCAAGCAGTCTGTTTTATGCTGTGTTATTAAAGTACTTTAGGTAAATGCAAGCCAATTCATCACAGTGTTTGACCGGCTTAGCAGTGCTAATTCCATGATGGTAAATCCAACAGAATAGATTGCATAAAGACCTTGTACTTTTTTCTGGTCTAAGCTTAAGGCACGTAGCCTGTTTTTTTATACATTTGGTTAGAAGGAATTAACAAACCTATACTCAGGTGTTACACACTAGTAAAAACTGTTTACATTGTCAGAACTAAATTGGGGTAAACCAGACCAACAAATTGACTGCAAGGAAAACATGCCACGCCATTGGTTCAACATAGGGTGCTCAAAATATGCCATTACATGGATTAAATGGGTGTTGCATGAAATATTTCGTGATATCAACAGGATATTTAAGAGTATGACTGACCAGTCACACACACAAAGAAAATGAGAAAAGAAAAAGAAAAAATGGTAGGGGATGTAAAAGCCATAGAAATGAAGAATAAAGTCTCGAGTACAGATAAAGCTGTTATGCATCAATAAGAAAGTAAAGGGCCTAGGAATGAACACAAAAGTTCTGGGTTACTCCACCCCTCATACACAAACACACATATTATGTCTTTTTTTTACGAAAGGGGGGGGGGGTTAAACAAACAGCTCATACCTATCACCATGACGCTCTCTCTAGCGTTTGTATTGATAACCACAAATTGCACTTTATTACATTGGCGTGAGCACAAAGACACCTGAAGAACGATACAGCGGAATGTTCGCCATCTGAACAGATAGTACCCGTGTTATGCATGGTTCTGATTTTAAAAAGATGTCGACTCACTAGAGCATTATCCGATAGAAAACACATTTCAGAGATTGGTGAGCACTTGTGATTTATAGTTACAAATAAAACTATGTACAGAAGATATATATGTAGTATGTGAAAAAAGCAAAAAGGTCTTTGCTGTTATAACGAATATAATAGAGACTTTTATAACAGCACCATATTCGCAAAACATGGGATCTGTAACTTTCAGATGTTAGATATAAGATCCATATTTGAAAGCTGGGTGAGCACTTATATAGTTACAAAAGGGTGAGCACTGCTGGTATACATTTACAAAAGGGTGAGCACTGGTGGTCTACAGTTACAAAAGGGTGAGCACTGCTGGTCTATAGTTACAAAAGACACTATGTACAAAGGATTAAAATGGAGTATACGAAAAAACGCACACAGTTTCCATTATGCAAAGAACGAATCAATGACTTTTATTAGAGCACCCTATACACAAAGCATGTGGTTTGCAATATACACTATAATGCATTAAAATGACAAACCAAAGTTTCAATTACTTTTTTCTTTCTTTCTTCTCTCAACTTTTTCATAATCTACCACTTAATGAATTCCATCCTCCGACGTGACACCTAAGCTAGGTTAATACCATGTACAAGAGACTGGCAACTTTTATCGTAATGGGGTGTTTTTATCAAGTTATTTTGTGTTACCTGCAGGTTAAGTGGGACAAACTCTTGTCATTCGTCGAGGGGGTTAAGCTCCAAAAGAAACAGATAACTGAGTCAACTTATTTGAAAATAAAAAAAAGCCTGAAGTGGGAAGAAACAAATTTCACTCCTGACTTGAGACAGGCATTCACCCATAAAAGGCAACTGGTGGTTTTAAACCGGTCCTCTCAACCTTAGAAATATTCATTATTAACTGCAAACACTAGTTCTTTTTCCAAAATGTATAGGCCTAGCCACCCAAAACACAAGTTTCATTTCTTCTGCCAAAAATAAAAAGAGACTTGTTAGGCCTATCACCTTTTACTTCTCCCGACTTGTAAGTCAGCTAAGTTTCAAGTAAAAGAGTTAAGTAGGCCTACATCGTTTTTGTGATATTTATGAATCTGAAGAAATTTTACTAACCCCTTCCACAAACTGCCTTTCCGTCAAGTTCCAGCACAAACTGTGTAACAGTCAGACACAAATACATTCATTGAAAGCAAAAAAAAAAAAGACAAAATCAAAAACAAACAAACAAAACAAAAAACAAAAAACAAAAGAAGCACCATTTCTTGAGCAAATTAAGGTCAGGGAGTCTCCAAAAGTGTTCCTGAGAATTGAGAAAGCTATTGGCTAGGTGGTTGCGGTAGAAGAAAACTTGGTTCAAAAATGTACCACTCAAATCATAAAATCCAAAAGGCACTGCGTGATCATTTTAACAAGCTTCGTGGACAGCCAGCTAAGGTACATCCCCACCAAGTCTGACGGAACCTGGTTGAAAATTTAAGGGCAATGGTCAAAGTTATGAATTTCCATTGCAATCCTCGTTGACTTGCGTAGCAATCAACAGGTATGCATGCATTAACCGACACACACTTGATTTTATTAAAATCACAAATCCATCGTATAGTCCTAGTGAACAAGTTTATACCTTTCAAAAGCTACATTTCTACCCAGTTGCAGCGCACTTTGAATGGCAGTTTTGACAAAGCATTATTACCTTAAACACACAATAAATAAATAAATAAATAAATAAATAAATAAATAAATAAATAAATAAATAAATAAATAAATAAATTACAACGCTGCCTTTTGAAAAATTTAGTTCCTATGAATGGTTGTTATGCAATAATGAAGCAACTGGGTTGACGGCTTTCAAGAAGACTTTTTTTTTTACTTTTGGTGAAAAATAAATCAATTAAAAATTTAAAAAATCACTAGAGTGTAGCTTTTCGAACGAACATGATAGTGAGAGGTCCACAAGGTATATTGCCATAAAGATTTCCCAATAAAATGGCAAGCAGTCTTGGAGTAGAACGTGTAAATTGGGAATTGGGGAAAACAAAGTGATGTGAATTGTGGACAACGGGGGGACGGAGGACGGATGTCTGGTCATAACATTAGCTCAGCTGACAAATCAGCTTATCTAATAAAACAGTCACTGCGTTACACAAATAGATAAAAAAACCTGTAAATAATTTTCCCAAAAGATAAAAATTGAGCAGCAAATAAAACCACCAGACCAGCCATATCTGCTTTCATATTTCATGGGTCCTAGTTCGATAAAGGTCTCGTTGACATTATTATTAATTTAGACCAGGTTACTTTAATGAAGAACATTTAATTTGTCAAAGGTACAAAAGACGTGATTGCGCACGTGTAATTATCTTAAATATTTGCAACCGCAATGGATTCATTTAGCTTGGTGTTGGGTGTGGTGCTCTGTTGTGGTAAAGTAATATACAAATTTTTTTACAAAATATCCAAAATTTTCTTCCGTTATTGTGTTTTAAAAACGATGAGGTAAGGAAAATCCGAAGTACGCTAATATCCGACTTGTACCGTAGAATAAAGTATATACCACACTCACAAATAAGGACATTATCCGCTAAATGAAGGCCAGTGACCAAATGTCATCAAAATATCACGTCCTGTATTGAGTTATATCTTTCCTTCCTTGGCAATCTAGTATTACCCCACACATTGTCTTATTGATAAGAAGATATTTAAAACCAACAAAGTAATATGCCGTCTGCAGTTTGGGCTGCTACGGCAATGTATATAAATAGTAAGTGTGTTAGAACGCACGTCTGGCTTCCTTGATGTGGAGTTTAAATTACTTATGACTTCGATGGAAAATAATTCATTCCTGTAAATGAATGTAAATTAATGTTACTGGACAAAAAACAACCAAGGTATACATCAACATGAAAAGTTAATCACCTAGATCAAAATATCAGCTTTGAAAATTGCTAAAACACGGCAGAGAAACACGCTTCGATATGCAGGGTAGTTCTTGCATACAAATATATTACTAAATCTTGTGTTCCCGTGATTCCAGCAGAATAGTGACTTTGGTTCCAGCTTGCTGGAGTTCTTTAAATTTAATTGGTGGCACCTCTCATTCTGTTTTATGGGATGTTTAACGCTTGTGTCATCTATTAGAGCAAATGTGTAAACAAACTATCTTAGGCCATTGTAAATAAGCTGTAATTTGACCTCTAAACACCAACCAGACTTAACTAATGTTCCTCTTCAACTTACCACTCTTTTTGCGTCTTAATTTCTGTTCTAAGTACTGACATAACAAACCACAACACACTGTTGCATCATCGCGAGTACAAGTACATACCTGTATATTCAAGGTTGCATGTGCTATTTAATTAAATTTCACAGTAACATATTCTTCACTTGTCAAGTGGATTCTGTTCTTGAGAGTTCTTCAAAGCCTACCCCGTATGCAGGGGCCACATGCAGACTGGTCACCACCCGCAATGCATCAGTTTTGCAAACATATATATATATATATATATATATATATATATATATATATATATATATATATATATATATATATATATATATATATATATACACTATGAAAGCTGATTAATGAGACAAATTTGGAACGGCAAAAGTGCTTCTCATTGGTGGTTTGATTCGATTATCGACGTATTCAAGTTACTGACACATTGTTAATAGAACAGTTGGTGTCATTATAAGGAGTTTTTACTATATATATATATATATATATATATATATATATATATATTTCTACGCACTTTGCCACTCTCACCAAAATCGTAAAAAAGGTATAAAAGTGTTGTAGAAGTCTTACAATACTTGAAACAGAGAAAAAAATAATTCCTAAAAAACTGAATCAAAGGCACATAAAGATATGTGGAAGCCTCTTTGGAACACAAATTGTCCTGTGATTGTGACACCAGCCACCACAAAGCTTGCAGGGATTCTGTCACCAAGGGAGAAATTAGGAACAAAATAAAATAAATAAAGCATTAGAGCAGTAGCCATGGCCAACTGCCCTGGCAATTTCTCAAGAAACTTAATTATAAAACCATAAAGAATGAAAGTGATAGTCCTTTTCCTTTAACCTGTACATAGCTTCCTGAAGTTGTGATACTATATATTCTAGTTGTCTACGTCCTTTGACTAATGTAGCCTAATAAGTCAAAAATTAAGATGAATTATGAACTATAACAAATTGAACCCTAGGTCTACCCTATTAGCACCGGTATTATCTCGTCCATCACCTTATGATCTTACACTGTGTACTGGCATTGACTTACACCACCCATCTGCTGCAGCATAATAAAGTTCAATAAAATATTGAAAGTACGGGCTAAAGTATATTGAACTACTTACCTAAGTTACAAGTAGTGATCTTTAGCCGTCTACTAGATACTAAGGTACCTGTGATCCAGGGGAAACAAGCAGTGGCCCTTGGCCAGCTGCTCTGAGTGCATTAAACCTTATTACCTACCCATTACCGTAATGGCCGTTACTGGAAAAAAAAAACTACTATGCAGCTTGGCCATAGGGCTGTCTTTGTCCCACCTGACTCTGAAGTATCCCTTTTACAGCTGTGAGGCTTAATGGCAGTATGAAGTTATATTTCGCAGCAACATGTGTCTCAGTTCCAGCGAATCCATGCATCAGAATATCACAAGCCTCTGCTTTAGTTGCTCCTCCAATCTTATAGAACTGGCCCTTAACTGACCTTGTGATGTAATCGTAAAATTTCAGAGCTTTTGTCAACGTATTATCAAACCCATGCCTAATGCATGGTTTACCCTGTGGAGTGAACAAAGCCCCCTGAGCATCTCCATACACATCAAAGAACTTACACAAGCAATGCATTGGGTAAGTGAGTTCAATCCCCTTATTTTCTCTGTGCAATACTATATTCTGAGTTCCATGCTTATCACTGTGCTTAAACTTACAAGTGGTAATATGTGCCTGTGATTTACTGCTCTCCCAGCTCAAATCCCGGCGCTGAATCACTGACTGTAGTGACTTAACAGACTTTGGACCTCTTTGCCAACATCCCTAAAGACCCGCAAAATGCCACTATGAACATTGCTTGCAACATCAAAGCTTGATGATCTGAATCAGTCACCTTAGGCACTACTGCTACTAACTCCTTGAAAACACTGCTAGTGATTGGCAAACAAGTGTCCTGTGAAGGAGATACCTTACAAGCCCCCAATACAGCATGGTTGAGCACGTAATGCTTTGTACTGTCCGAGACACCAACCATTTAATGTAAGTGTCCTAAAGCCAACAAAGCTGACGTAATTGATGATGTGTTAGACCATGTGTGATTACGGAATCCTACAGGGTTTAAAAGGTAACACTAGCACCCTTTCTAATGTATCTCTTGAGAATGAAAACAACCTTTCCCAGACTCTGTTGGATACCTGGCAAATCCAGAAAGCTAGTGAACATAAAATTAGGAACCTTACATGCTGTGCATTAATCCTGGGTGAATCCCTCTAGGGAGAACCTGTGGGTCTGGATCTGCCCTACTCGGATATTTCGGGAATTATGCCATTTTTAGACAAGAAAGAGCATCAGCCATTATATTTTACCTATTCTGGACCCAGGAACAACAGAAACTTATGATTCATTACAGCCAATGTAAAACCAGTTTCCTCAGAATAAACATAACTTGACTCTTTTTTGGATATTTGCCTGTTAATGATTGCAAAAAGTGTTCCATTATCTGTCAGGAACAGGACTCTCTTGTTTGCTATGCTTCCATTCCACTCTAAAACTGTTACTACAATAGGGAAAAATTCTGACACATTGATGTACAAACTCTTCCATGCTTCAGGCTACTGGCTTTTAAACCAAGCCCTACCATAAATACAGCTATGACATATGGCCACTGTTGCATCAGAACAAAGATTCAAGCTGTCATTTGTCTCCTTCTCAGGAAGCAGAAAGAAAGATTTTCCGTTGTGTCTCTCTAAGAATTCCGACCACATCTGCATCCTGTTGAACCTCAGTAGTCAACCTTATGTAGGGATATTGTTCTTGAGCCCCTTTTGCCAGGTCAGGCAATCACCCCAAACCCCCCCCCCCCTTCCCCCTTAAACCAGCCAAAACTGACTGGTGGTCAAAAGTTCTCTGCTTCAGTCTTTTTAACTTATTTCAACAGTAATGAAAAACAATTTTGACTAAGAATTGTAGATGAGTTCTATCAAGATGCCCCAGGTCAACAACCTTCCTTGGCTAAGCTTGGAACTTAGTGCCCAACTCATGCCAAGGAAAGTTGTTGCCTTAAGTGTCAATTCAAGAGAGAAAAGATTAAAATACTCTACCTGGAATTACCACTGAACATGCTCAATGTAACAATCTCAATACTGCTAGTACGGCATACAACTTTGCACTTGACCTCTTAATGTGGTTGCAAATCAAATTGTTCACAATGGCATAATTGATCTGGTGGTAGCCTGGCTTCCTTGTTAACACAATCAAGTGTTATACCAAGAAAAGAAGACCCCTGGGCAAGCCTGTCACCTCACAAATCTCAGTGTCTCAGATTGAAGGGAGAATGTGGCGCTCTGAGTCAGTAGTACAGAGGGGGTGGTGCATTTTCAAGAAACAAAGAGGATGCAGGAGGAAAGTTCAATCTGAAGGACCAAGACCTTCAAATAGGATGGACGACCCTTACTGGATGGGATGATATGAGGTAGACGTATGCCTTTAGAAAAAGTTTGTGCATAGATAGATGGTGAAACATAATTGCTCTGCAGGAGGCAGCATGGTGATTGATGGGGGGAGCATTTCAACAGGAAGAATAGAACTCATGAAGATAAAGGGGACCATAAATGCACAATGCTTTGGGGTTGAGATCCTGATAACAGTCATCAAATGATTCCAGAAATATATGGAGCTAACATGTCGCCAACTGGTTTTCAGCAATATCCTGAGCTTCTATTGCAGGAATGTAGGCCTTGACCACATACTGCTCAAAGCAGCAACAGCAATTTCTCTAGCATCACAACATCCAAATTTTGCCATTATCCTCTCTTGCTCCTGGCCTGTCCCCCATTGAACATTTCTTGGATGTGCTTGACCACTGAGACAGGTACAAGTATGATGAGACTCTAGCTACTCTGGACCCATTAGCACAGAATCTCACAGACCAGCACATCCCAATTGCCCAGGTCGGGATAGCCAAGCCCATGGCCAATGAGGGCCCAGGCTTGCATGAAAAAGCATGGTGGTCATACCCATCACTGATGCTGACACATTCAAACAAAAGCTCCTTCCCAAGACGACCATATTGTCCCAAGAAAGGTAATAAAGGCACTGATACAATAAAAGAAACAACTTCCCCACAAACATCCTTACACACATGCACATACCTACCCAATTTTGATAAAGAGGGTTCCTTTGCTTTTTTTGTTTTTTGAGGGGGGTCTGGTTTTTGTCCATTTGGCGGGGGGGGGGCAAAAGGATACATTCACAGATGAAACCGAAGCCCAGTGACTGAATTGCTGATACTCGAAAGATTACACCAAGTCAATTGACTTGTCTCAGCCCATGTGATATAAACCCAATAGATTACTCCATCCACATGCCTGGCCGGTTGCGAATGAATGAAATGACACTTTCTGTAAGGTGCCTGTAATTGTAATTGTTATTTGCAGTATTCAAAACTCTCTCTCTCTCTCTCTCTCTCTCTCTCTCTCTCTCTCTCTCTCTCTCTCTCTCTCTCTCTCTCTCTCTCTCTCTCTCTCTCTCTCTCTCTCTCTCTCAATGTGACATGCATGCAAGGTTGGAACAAGCCATTGCTCTCTCTCTTTCTCTCTCTCTCTCTCTCTCTCTCTCTCTCTCTCTCTCTCTCTCTCTCTCTCTCTTACGTGGGTGTTGTGAAATTCAGAGTTATATCAACCATCACCACTGTTCATTATATGTACATATACGCTCAGAGATATTTTATAACTGGTTAGAAATCAGAAAATGACAGCACCACTACGTAAGGAACAAAATTGGTGGAGATCAAGTCCATGTACATTCAGAATACGTTTGAAGAGGATCCAACGCATATTTTGGGAGAAAAGGCATGTTCAATGAAAACACACAAAAATTTTGTTAGTAAGTAAAATATAATGACAGTGACACCATTAGGAGGGTGCAGATGTCCCCAAAAGTGTCTCTATGCAATTGCAAAGAAATTGGCAGAGCGGTTTGAAAGATTTTTAAGACCTTACAAAAAAAGAAAGAGAAAATGCTGTGGGCTTTGTTCACCGACTCATAGTTATAGTGGAGGTAGAGTGTGTTTGTAATGTTCCAGATTCATAAATATCACAAAAACGATGTAGGCCTACTTTACTCATTTGCTGTAAACTTAGGTGACTGACAAGTCGGGAGAACTAAAAGGTGATAGGCCTAACAGGTCTCTTTTTATTTTTGGCAGAAGTAATAAAATTTGTGTTTTCGGTGGTTAGGCCTATACATTTTGCAAAAGAACTAGTGTCTGCAGTTAATGATGAATATTTCTAAGGTTGAGAGGACCGGTTTAAAACCACCAGTTGCCTTTTATGGGTGACTGCCTGTCTCAAGTCAGGAGCGAAATTCGTTTCTTCACATTGGTATTAGAAAAGAAGTGTTGATGCTTTGGCAAGTCTGGAATCTCTTTGCTGTCATTGTTGGGTTTGGAATTAATGAATATGGATCATGTTTTTCTGTACTATTTGAAAATTACTTCATTTGCTATGTTGTGCTGTGGGCTTTGTTCTCCGACTCATAGTTATAGTGGATATGGATCATGTTTTTCTGTACTCAAAGAACATCATAAACAAGGTACATCCCCAACAACTTGGGAACGAAACTGATTGACCGTTTTACGGTTTTAGAGAATTCCAAAATGTAAAATCCCATTGCAATCTTAATTGCTTCACATGATAATCAATAAAAATGCATTCATGACCCGGCAGGTACACAATTTGGAAAATGGGACAAAAGCTAGGGAGCCAGAGTATAACTGCCTTGGACCACAACACTTTTGTTAAACCATCCCACAATTTATATTTTCACAGAGATTCAGAACAAACTGATTGCATGTTTTGGAGGTAGCATCAAAATTATCAAAATGAATAAAAATACAGGGCCACCTGGCGAGCAACTTAAGGTCCACAGATATCTAATTTGTCCTGAAGCAGTTTTGAGGCAATTGGGGAAGTGGGTTTGCGGGGTGAGGTTTTTTCCCCTTATTATTATTATTTTTTTTTTTTTTTTGATTTTGGTCAAAACAGGAATAACAAGATGCATAGAAAATCAATAAATCACCAGAGCGTGATCATATGTACAACATTGGTAGAAACAGACCCAAGTGCCATCTCAACCACGTTTGAGGTGACAATCTGCTTGACGGTTTTGGAAAAGTCGAAAATTTAAAATGTGATAAGATGAACAATAGTTACCACCCATTCTATAAGCTCAGCGGACTTTTCAGTCAGCTGAGCTAAAAACCATATCATTGACAAAACAAATGCTAAAGAGGACCTCCCAGAATGGGGGAAATAGGCGTTCACATTTAGAACAAAATTAAAACATAGGTAACTGCACATATTGCTGGAACAAAGATTTTGATAATGGAGTTTCATCTGCTTGCAAGTTGAACACAGGTGTCTCAGTGTCCTCAGATCTTCTCAGTAACACACTTTAGGGCATAAAGATAGCCATAAGTCAAAGTGACGTTAATCCTGTTCAGACAGGGAGCGTCTTCATGACCACATACCTGTTTTATGATCACACAATTTAAGAAACATCTTTAAGACACAATCTGTATGATGTGGACTGGAGACAACGCATATATTTTAGGCTGTTGATGAAGCTGTCCACAAAAACAAATATGCGAAAGTAACAAAAGAAATCCCAAGGATTGTCAATTTCATTTTTAATGTAAAAACAGGGTAGGATTATTCCACAATCAGAAGAAAATGAAAAGCTACAATATACAACAGCTAGAATTACCAGCTAAATTGGTTTTTTTTTTATACAAGATCTGCACATTTTCACATAAGTCCAAAGTAAAAAGAAAAATCTTCTAACATGCTTGAGGAAAATGGGTCGGTACACCTATTTTGAACGTATAATTGGGAGGTGTTTTTCCCATAATTTACCACCTTTCAGGTAAATTAGGACAAATCCACCAGACCATAAATAAACAGGATAGGCAAGGTGCATGTACAAACACTTGAATTGATACAACAGGTCGAACTAAAAAATCTGGGTGCATTGACTTGAATTAAAATCCAAACAAAACTGCGGCCAGTTATAACCCAACCATGGACGAACAGACACGCAACAATGTTTGCACGTAAATTTTTTTTATTCATAAGCAAGTACATTCAGCTAATACGGGTTCCCGAGGATGAAAAAATATAATATAAACATACATATATATATATATATATATATATATATATATATATATATATATATATATATATATATATAGGTATATTGAACTGAATTAAAATCCAAACAAAACTGCGGCCAGTTATAACCATACCATGGACGAACAGACACGCAACAATATTATGGGTTCCCGAGGATGCAAAAAATACTATAAACATACATACATATATATGTATATATATAAATATATATATATATATATATATATATATTATTTTGATAGGTTATCACATGGTTGGAGCTGTATCAGTGCCTGTACCAACGGTCTCGTGGCGATACAGCGGCTCATGGGTTGGTACAGGCACTGATACCGCTCCAACCATGTGATAACCTATTTATTGCCCCCTCCGTGTAAATTCAAATGAAAATTTTTGGACACTCTTCACTGGTTGCAGTCATTCTCAATTTTTTGTTGAAGTGTAAGAATCCTGTCATCTAGAGAGTCTAGGATTCTGTCCCCTTTGGTGGCAACCATTGCTAGGGTGATATAGATCAGGCTATTAATAGAAACTGCTTCCTGATTGGATATACAAGATTTTGCACATGTGCTGGTACAGAATGCTGCTTTCTGATTACATATACAGGATTTGAGCCCTTGTGCTGACACAGATCTATGTATAATGTGGAAACCAAAAAAGTATCACTCGCATCCTCTCAATACTAACTCATCACACTTGGCCTATACACAGAGCTGCATTTACACTGAGTGGTAATAAATAAATAAATAAATAAATAAATAAATATATATATATATATATATATATATATATATATATGTGTGTGTGTGTGTGTGTGTGTGTGTGTGTGTGCGTCTGTGTGTGTGCACGTGTGTTCGACCGTGCGACACTTTTATGGAATTTCATGGGCAGGACGAAGGTCTACATGTATCAGAAACACTTCTAATTCGTCAACCTGTAAATAAATTGAATGCCATAGCCTGGAATCAAATCTTGCCACTCACGCCTAGCTACGCCTTATATATCTACAGCTACCATGTCCGAACCTCAGAATTTTGTGGACTTTCACAAAAATATTTTTTCTCTGGGCAGTAATGGTTACATGCATACATTGCGTTTGTTCAGTGGCGGGAGTGCCACTTGCATCTGTGCACTGTAGTTTAATTTTATTAATATCTGATCGTGGAATGACCCAGTGGTTACCTCACAGGATAAGGTACAATAGTGCCATACCTTTTACCTTTGCTTCATCTTTAGCGTTTTCTCCCAACGAAATGTATATTTTAGTAATCTGCTATAAAATTGACCAAACCTATACTTTGTTGGTTATCCTGTTAGTCTTTATGGCCTTTCCAGTTTCAATGCCGGGTGAAAACCCTAGCCGGGTATGTAAGACTTACACGCCAACACAGGTGTGCGCAATATGTGATAGCTTAATGGAAGTACAATATCATCGTATGTAGATGCCCTGGCAATTGTTTTCGTTGGCATCATGCCATAATTCGTGGTCCTACCATGACTACTGCTAAAAGCATTGAGATAAATAGGCTTATTTTTCCCGGCTTCCATGATAGTAGACTACAATATCTAGGATCTACACTGCAAAGACTGAAGATTAATACCAGAGATGTTGCCACTAAGCTGGTCCAGCCTCCCTCCCTTTCGAGTTGAAAGCTCGTCCCTTGGACTCCCGGTGGTAAAGCTCTGCCCCTGTTAAACTAGCGGTACATAACTGTTTTCACTTTTTTCACCTTTACGTAATCATGCATTTATTTTAATTTGTCATGAAAAACACCTCTTAAAGTTGAGAGTTGCAGTTTCTAGTGAGTACCTGTCTAAAGTCAGGACTGAGATGTTTTCCTCCATACTTTATTTATGTTTGGTGTATATCTATCTTCATCTAACTGGATTTCGACATGGCTTTATTGATTGCTGGTGATTTTGGTCATGGTTGAATCTTGTTTACACGGAATTAGGTGCTGTCTCTTTGAACTCATTGAAAACTGATATCCGCTTCTATTTTTCATGACAATCATTATAATTTTGTGGATGTTGTCTGTTTGATGTGTGATGGCAGAAGCATGACTTGATGAATGTTCAGAACTTGAATGTGATTGGTCTTGTCCATGTTTATTTGTCATATTTAGACGGAGTCGAAATTGGACTGAATCAGGATATTGATATTGATAAGTAACGATTACTGATTATTTGTTGACAGCAGGTGTATGTTTTAATTCTTCATTATTCTTCTTTTTAACTTGGGGACACAATTTGATTTTAGGTAACCATTTAATATATTTATTTATTTTACTATCGGTAACCAGCAGTTTCTGCTTATGTTTGTATTTTTTTCAGCCGTGCACCGATGCAAAGTAAAACGTACTTCACTTTCCTACCATCCTGTCCCCTTTTTCGTTTAACTCATTTCATAACACTCCCTGACTTATCCGTATATTTACCTACATTTTAAGACGACAATTACATATTTAAATATTTCACGAAAAGAGTTTTTGTTCAAGTACCATCATGCCTATAGTTTTAAGTCAGTGGTTCTGGCACTGACCAAGGCCTGTGACCATAGTGTGGAATGGGTTAAAAGAACTGAGGGATCTCTCCACATCTTTTTACACATAAACTGTCGAGTAAGCACCGTCACAGCCATTCAAATAATGTGTGGATTCCTCCATCGTGTTCATCAGCCCACGCCATACGCTTTGCGGAACCCAAGTCAAGGTGTTTTTCCCATATGAAAATGGCATATTATACAAAGCAGTGTTGTTTGATATGTAGATGATAACAGTAAGTGTGCACATACTCTCAGTGTCTCTCTCATAATAGGACTACATATTACGGCCTAGGTAGCTCAGCTATATGTGATATTGCATTTTCTTCTATTCCATTTCCATACGGAGGGTTCAATTATGTAATTTCCTACCTCAACTTTCCTCTTTGGCAAGGACTAGCCCTAGGTCATCTTCACAACATTGATCATAAGCATGATACACATATGTATGTACCGAGAAGAGTCTCGAAAATGTATGGTTACCAAGATATACAGCTTGCTGTGTGAGCAAAGAGATCACTGGGGGATATGGGTATGCACCACAATAACGCGATATATCTTAAAATAATTCTGTTGATTGATTAAAACAATTAATTTCGGTATATAAAGTTTTCAAACGATTCAGCGACCATGCATAAATCTCCCCAGTCTCCCTTTACAGGGGAGCGATATTGTAGTTTGGCGCACACGTTAATGAAGCCAAGAGAAAGTAACTTGTTCAATTGTGCATGCTAAAATCGTCTGCGCAGACTCAGTAAAAGAAATGCCTGCTACGTCAATTGTTTTCAGGGCTGCAATGCGGAAGTCAGTCTGAAAATAACCTGACAAATACAAGTCGACAAATAGCCGTAACAAATTGAATTCCCCACCCGGGAGTACAACAGGAGAATTCAGAGTTCGAAGATTTTTAGCCCGGTATTTAATTTCTATAAATGGTGTTTTTGACCTGCAATTTCAAAATTATTATCAAATCAAAATTGCAAGGTCACAAAAGTCTGTATGGGTCACAAATTCAAGCTCACATGTCCAGGTGGGAAATACAACAATGTATATTTCTATATTTATTTTTATATATGCAAATATATTACAATCTTCGTTTTATATTAATAAATTGATAATTTAGAGGACAACGTGATGCTGGCAACACAGGACAGAATGGGGCATCGGACAACACCCCCCCCCCCCCTTCCCCTTACGATGGATATAATGAACTTGCTGTTAATAAATATAAAACAGCTGAATTCGTTGTAATTTGAAATTGCCCATCTTTTTACTTCATTTTTTTTACTTCATTTTCGTTCGCTTTCACTCTGATTTTGCATTTTGAACTAATTGCTGTATATTACCATGAATGTTGAATGATTTGCTATATTTTTGATGACTTGATTGGAAGATTGAACTTGTGTTGATTTTTGAATTACATAGTAGGAATTGTGTGCTCCACTGTGTCTTGATATTTGCTTGTGTGTGTGCTTGAATATTCAGTACATGTTTTGGACGGATTTTTGTTCTAAGTGGCTATTGGAATTTTTCGTGTTTTTAATCAGTTTGGCATTAGATTTGAAAAGGTCACACTGGCCTGCTGCTTTTGCACTTGATGACATTGCATGGTTCTTTGTCTGCCTTTTAAATTACTTGACATTTTCAACGGACTTGCTTTGCTGTCAATGGGCAACTTTTTCCAATGATTCTCAATCAGCCACTTACCAATTGCATTATTTTTCATTAGAATATATATTAGATACTTTTTTTTTTAGAAAAAAATTACTTTAGTTTCTTTTTGTGAAATTGTTGGAATTGCAGGAACGTGCAACCGGGTCATTTGGTTGTAATCTAAATATTTAAAGTGAATCTGTCATTCCAAATTTTAACATTTTGGAAATCAATTTGAAGGATTAACTGTATGAATTGGACGCACACTTGGTGTTAGGCTTGTGTCACATTTAGGCCTACTTGCCGTCCCACAGGTATATGCAAAAATGCTTTATTTGTTAGCATGCATTGTGTTTGCCGTGTGTTTCATTCATTCCCTGGCCTGATATTCTGCCAAGGTATATATATATATATATATATATATATATTAGAGATGCACTTAGAAAGAATATTCAATTCTGCTCAACTTCTACTTTTGAGGGCGCATTATCATATTTTGTGGAGCTAAGATTTATTGCCCATTATTCAGAGTGAATTCATTTTACACGTCTCTTACTTGGACATTATTTCCTGGTCTGATCTTCCATACAAATTTGGAATCATATTTAGTCATTTTGCTTTTACATGCAACAGCAATTATGAATTCGTTGGCTTTTCTTTTCTTCGTTTTTCTGTATCGTGTTGGACCGTGATTTTGTCAGCTTGAGAAGACCACAAAAATAAAGTGCTTTTTTATGCAACAGCAATTATATATCTTTGGCTTTTTTCTTCTTTTTTTCTGTATCACGTTGGGTAGGGGGTTCGTCAGCTTGAGAAAAATTACAAGAATAAAGTAGGCCTTATGAATCCTCACGGCACGAGTCCATGTACGCCAAAGATGCGGTCCTTTGATAGCTGAAACAGGCTGAGCTTTGCACCTTTGTGTTGCTGCCCCCGGCAGCCACATAATAATCCATCCTCCATGGATACTGAGATGGAAACGCACATATCAGTGTCCATTTCTGCTCCTGTTAGAGAGAGAGAGAGAGAGAGAGAGAGAGAGAGAGAGAGAGAGAGAGACAGGGAAAGACAGAGAGAGAGAGGCAGACAGACAGACAGACAGATGTGACACTTTTACAGCTAGTACTCCGTGGATCCGCCATGTTTTCTTTCTGCTTGTGTTGCGTTTGTGACGTCAGCACCCAACTACTCCGGAGGTGTGGGAAAAGAACGATTACTCACGATGTGCGAGTATTAAATTTAAAAGGCGAATTATAATACTATTTCGACACCACAAGTTTTAAAAAGTAATGGATATGGACGCGACAACATATTTACTTCCACACTTGCAAATAAAACAGGTTGTTATCACTACAACCTGTAGTTCTTCATTCAAATTGCCATGCACACACATGCATACAATTATAAGCGCATAAATGTGTGTGTGTGTGTGTGTGTGTGTGTGTGTCAGCCAGATTTGTTATTATAGTATGTTTTCATTCAGTATGTGCTACATATGAATTGCTCATATGTGTACCCCCACTCTGTTAAACAGAATACCAGAAAAGGTTAATCTTTAGCCTAATTGCACAAATATACTCACCCTGAGATCCATTAAAGTAGAGATATGCAAGAATATGTATGTATTGTCAAGGATGACATCTTGCTAAATTAAAAAATTTACTTTGCAACCATACAACTATTGAAATATGAAATCGTCACACACTCACACATATATATATATATATGTATATATATATATACATTGTGTAATTTGTTCCAAAAATATGGGATCATTCGTTGATGGCAGACAGAAAAATGTGTTTCATTGTATTTACATAGAGCCGCTGGTGAAGAACATACATCAAAGATGACTGTCCTGTACGCGGGATATACCGCTACATGATAAATATTGCTGTGGGCATTGATGAGTGTTTGTGCCTTTATATGACGTGCAATTATCCACAAAGATACAAACAATAAGCTGAGGCATCTTCTTCATACCAATACAACACAAAATATGTTAATTTTACTGGCATTAAATGCATAGTTTCAGATTTATTGAGATAATAAGTTGACTTCATGGGAGCATGGCCGTTTCACCTTAGCTTCATACTTCCTGCTTGGCCATTGTGCTGGATGAGTTGTAACGTGTCGGTATGAAGCATTTATTTACTTTACAGTGTGGCAAAGTGCCAGGGTAGTAAACAGAGACTTAAAATAAATAAAAACAAACGATCAAACAAAACGGAAAAAAGAGACAAAAAGAAAACTAGAACAAATAGCCTAGCAAAAGAAAACCATATACTTTCACAGATAATAGAACTCGCAAAGAAACTCAAATACCAACACGCAAAATAAAATAAACACTACAACCCACAAGAATAGCTATTGCACAAGGGTACACATTACATACAGAATATATATATATATATATATATATATATATATATATATATATATATATACATATATATATGTGTGTGTGTGTGTGTGTATACCGAAGCATACAGACAGACACAGACAGACAGACAGACACACACATTATGAGGGACAGGACAAATTGTGCAAATATATAAAGGATCCAAAATCAAATTGAATGATTGTCCTCAAATGTAACCCAACTTTGACACACAAGTCTGAATATATTCTGGCCAAATTGATAGGGACATTGTTATACACTAATTTAAAGTATTCACATGAGCATAACGCGTCGTGGCTTTTGGAAATGAGGCTGTAAATGCACCCCGTCTTTTTCAGGCAGAAGAAACATTCAAAAGACATACATGAAACACTTACAAGCTCCTGATCCAACATACATCTGGAGCCCGAGTTGTGCGAAAGTCTTCTGTACTTTGTCACACATATTATTTGTGGTATCTTCAAAAAAACACATTGCCCCTACTCATGTGTAACTGTTTTGCTCAATTCTCCGAAACTGGTGAAAATACATACATACATACATACATACATACATACATACATACACACATACATACATACAAACATACATACATACATACATACATGTACATACACAATCTCATATTATGGTTAAATTGGAACGTTGCTACTTATTGCGTATATTGGCCATGGTATTGTGTACTGTCTGTGATATATTTCTTTTCATAAAAAAAAATCCCATGGTCGAAGGAAAGAAATGTTGGGGTTCGGCTCACCAGACTACTTTTTCATCGGACCAAAGGACTTGCTGGCTGTTACGTTCTGAATAAAGCCGAGTCTATAATCAGGAGTGATGCACATTTTCTTGATTAGAATTGTTTTTATATTTTATTCAGTGGTTTTTATCCGACATATTTTTTGCTTTTTTTTCTTTTTTTTTTTTTTTTTTTTAAGGGGGGAGGTGGAGGTGGGCATTTAAACATATATCACCTCATATAAAGATGCCTCCTTTGGGTCCTTCCCACATACCTTCTATTAATTTAAACGTTTAACTCCCTATTTTATTTTGCCCACCCGAATATTACCCACCGCCCTTACGGGTAACCATAAAATGCACTTTATTACAATCGGAACGAACGGAAAAAGCACCTGAATAACAATACGTCGGAATGTTCAGTGCCTCAACAAAAGATAGCTGTGCCATGCAGGTTTCTAGTTAAAAATCATTTTTCTTTCTTTCTTTTTTTTCTGGCGTCACAAGAGGAATATCATATAGAAAATAAATTTTTTTGCGAAGCTGGGTAAAAAAAACCCCAGATTTTCATGATATAAAGAAGATATTAATTGATTTTCATTACTGTAGCATATACAAAAAATATGTGATCTATAACTTAGTAAAGTACAATACCTTATTATACTAAACCATACAATACAATATGCCTTTTCTTCCCTGTCTTATGTCTCACAATTCATGTACAAATAAAGATAAAGTGAGAACATCCTTATCAGTTGAAACATTAATACCGACACAAAATGGATTATAATAACCAATTATTCCTAAATCAGTACATTACATAACGTTATTTAAAAAGGATTGAGGCAATAAACGTTACAATGTACGATACATTCACACAAAGAATCAAATAAGTTTTCTGTCTTCTCTCTTCGTCATTTACTGCTTAATGAATTCAATCCTCTGATGTAACACCTGAGAGAGAATAATACCATGTGCAAGATGCAGGTCATTTGGTCCTCTGGGGTGTTTGTTTCACCATTATCTTCTCCCTGGGCTAAGCTCCTGTCAATCGTCGGGAGTGGGGTAGTAGAGCTAAAAATACAGATATCTGCGTCCATTTATTTGAAGGAAGATAAAACACAACCGTAACGTGGTTTCAATACATGCAATTCCGCTTCGCTTGGCATTTAGGCAAACGTGTGGCATTCATATAAAGGGCAGAAAGTGTCGTTTACAAATCTTCTTGGCCTATATTGCCAACTTCCTCATTCCAACGTGACGCTAACAGATTATTCAAGAAAAAATAGAGGTTTGATAAGCCCATGCTCAGCTTACCAATGATGAAACAAACAATGTAAAGCAGGCTCACCTTGAATAGAAATCCGATTGAACAGTCCCAATTGACTAACAGTTATCAATAGGAATACATGCACTAAGTGAAAGGTACCAGAATTTTAAAAAAGAGATAAATCAGCAATCCAGAGTATCACCACCAGGTGCACATATTTTTAACCCTCCCACAAGCTACATTTCCAAGCTTTAAAACAATTTGAATCACAGTTTTTAGGAAGACAAAAATAGTGAAAACGCAAAAAACCGTTTTGAAAAATTTCTGTTGCAGAGCATTGAGGTCTCATGGTCCCCTTAGGTGTCCCTATGCAATTTCAAACAAAATGCCTGATCGGTTTGGAGAAGGGATTTTTAGCATTTTACTAACAACAAAAAATGAACTTTAAAGGCTGCATTTCCACCATGTCTCAGCACAATCTGAGTGACAGTTCTGGATAAAAAGTAAAAAATGGCTTTACACAAAAAGTTGTCAAAAATGTAGCGCCCACTTTTGAACAAATTAAGGTGCGGGGTTCTCCAAGAGAGTCACTGTCGAATTACAAGCAATTGACTTGGCGGTTTCGAAGTAAACTATTTTTTAATGATCTGGTCAAGAAATGAATAAAAAAGGTCGTAAAATCCAAAAATTAATAGAGCATTTCCATTGGAACAAGCTTGACAGACAGCAGCTAAGGAACATTCCCACAACTTAAAAGGATTCTGGTCGACAGGTTTGGGGAATACGTCAAAGGTATGAATTTCCATTGGGACTCCGATTGACTCACATTGTAATCAATTCGAATGCATGCATTAAATGACGCACACCCGAACGCAAAAATATGTGAAAAGTAAGAAATCCATAGTGTCACTATCTAGTGAACAATTTCGTTTATACCTTTCACAAGCTCCACTTACACCAAGTTTCAGCACACTTTAAATGACAGTTTTGGAGAAAACATGGATAATCGCTTAAACACACAAAATTTCACAAAAAGAAATTGGAAAAAAATCACAGCACCACAGCTTGAACAAATTGAGGTGTCAGGGTCCCTCGAATTGTCTTTATGCAAATATGAAGTTTTATCATGAACATATTTTTTAAGATTTCGTAAAAGCATAACAACAAAAATCAATAAATTTCCAAAAATGCTGACTTGTAACCATTTGATCAAATTTGAAAGAGAACCACCGAAGGTGCAGTCCCACCCAATTTGAGGTAAATACGGCAGTTGTTTTAGGGAAAAAGTTGAAAATGTGAATTGTGGACAACGGACGGACGGACGATGGTAGCCTGGTTATATAATGAGCTTACCTGACAAATCAGCTAATCCAAAACACACCATGGATTACACATAACAAATCCTGTCAATAATTTTTTCTGGAAAGATTAAAACTCAGCAACGAAGTTCCCATACAACCACCAGACCAGCAATATCTGTTATGAGTCTTAGTTTGATAAAGCTCCTTCTGCAAAAGACATTAATACTAATTTGGACCAGGTCAATTTGTTTCCTTTAGGAAAGAACTTTAAGCTGGTCAGAGGTACAAACGAAGTGATCGTTTACGTGTAATAACCTGAAAATTTGCAATTGAAATGGATTAATTTAGCTTAATATTGGTTGTAGTGCTCTGATATGGCAAGGGAATAGATCCATTGTCCCCTATCATCAATTATTTCAAAAATATTAATATTTCTACCAGTATTCTGCTCATATAAACGATGGGGCAAGAAAAGTACCAATAAACTTTAATAGCCTATTTGTACACTTCCACTGTAGGAAAAGCGAAGGCCAGTGAGCAAATATCATTATAATCTCGCTTCCTGTACTGACTTCCAGTTATTCCCTCCCATGCAATCCAATATTGCCCCGCACATATTCTGATTAAAAAGTAGACATTTAAAAGCAGCAAAGTGAAGTGTTATCCACAATTTGGGCTGCTAAGGCAATGTATGTAAAAATTCCGTATGTAAATTATACACTATCTTAAAACACACGTCTAGCTTCCGTGGCTTTGAGTATAAATTAGCTATGATTTGGGGATGGTAGTTAATTTATGCATTCCTTTAGATGATTTTAAATTAATGTAACTTGACAGAAATGACCAAGGCATGCACAAGTATCAAAAGTTAATCAACTAAATCAATATGTGAGCTTCCACAATAACTGAGATATGTACAAAGAAACACGCTTCGATATGTAGGGTAACACTTGTTCATACATATATCACTCAATATTGGGTTCCCGTGACTCAAGAGGAATAGTCACTTTGTTATCAGCCTACTGAGGGTCTTCCGATTTCTTTGGTGGCCGCTCTTATTCTGTTTTTATCAAGGAGCTGAACATTTGTACAGCTTTTAGAACAACGGTGTAAACAAGCTACTTTACGTCGTTTTAAGCAAGCTGTAACTAACCATCAATACACCAAGCAGATCAAACCAATGTTCCTCGTTGATTTACCATCTCTTGTTTACTCTTATTACTGTTCTAAGCACTGACATAACAAAGCACAACACACTGTTACTGATCGACAGTAACTTGATGTTACGTGTCAAGAAGACAGATAATTAACATATATGGACGTCACCTAAAGAGTTTATATATATATATAAGCGCTCTCCCGCTCACAACAGAAACTTAGCAAAGGCGTGAACGTATTGTAAAGGTCACATAACTTGTGACAGGAAAAGGTGTAGATTCCTGAACAACTGAACCAACTTTACACAAAGAAATATTGAAGCCTTACGTGTAGCATAAACTCTAGAACTTAAATTTTCAGGGCAAAAATTTCCCTTGGTGGACACACCAGCCATCAAGCAGCTTGCAGTGATTCTGTTCATGAGGGAGAAATAAGACAAACGAAAATGGCAATCAATCAAGCATTACAGCAGTGGTCATTGGCCAGCTGCCGTAACCAGCATTAAGCCAAAGGTTAAAAAATGATAAGAATTGAAGTGCCAATCCTTGTCCATCAAATTAAAAACAGCTACCTTAAACTGTGATACCATTCATGGGAGTAGTCATTGTCCCTTGACTAATGTAGCTTAATTAACCCTTTCCCCCTTATATGAAGACTAAGTCAACAGTTTTCCTCGACATGGGTCGGGCACTAAGTGCCCAACCCATGCCGAGGGAAGCTGTTGACCTCAGTCATGTTGTTTTGACAGGTCTCAACTTCAATTGTCAGTCAAATTGTTTTTCCTTGCTGTTGAAATCAATTGAAAACGATGAAGCACACATTTGACCACCAGCCGGTTTTGGCCAGTTTAAGGGAGAAAGGATTAATCAAATATTAAAATGAACTTCCAAATCTAACAAACTGAACCTGTAACGCTAACCTACAGGCGCTGGTCCGTGACTGTTCACTTGTAGCTACCAAATGAGGTTATACTATGTACAGGCATGGCCTTAGACCTTCCATATGCTGGAGCACAATAAAATTAGACAAAACATTGAAGGTACTGGCCAACATACGTTAACTACTTACCCGAAGATACAAGCAGTGGTCCTTGGTAGCCCACTTTATATCAAGGTACCTGTGATCCAAAGGAAGCTAGCAGTGTTCCATTGCCATCTGCTCTGACTACATTTAACATGGGAGAGACATTGTGGACAGGTGGCAGCCACCGGCTGGATTTCAGACCAGTGGTGGTTACTTCAAAGTTTCATTCACATATACAGGCCTTTGGTATTCAAGTTTTTGAGGAGTGATCTGTGAGTACCTTGTTATCATAGATGGGCAAAAATCTGAACAAATGTACTACTGGAACTTTGCTGAAATTTGTTCTAATGAATTTACCTGGATTGCAATTGGAGCCATTCCGCATTGATTCTGTGCTTTGAGCGTGATGGTGACCATTATTCAGGATCTTACTCCACTGTACTGACCCATTGTTCAGGACATCACCCCACTGTACTAACCCACTGAACTATGATTTAACCCTCAAGCCACCACCATACTCTAGGTAATGTATGTTTGTGTACATGTGTATTTACTGGGATCTATGTAAGTGTCGGGCCATTCTTTAATACTACAGCTACCTGCTCCTTGCTTGGAGTTATATACTTTTTGTATCTTAGACTGGCGGGAATCATGGCTGGCAAACAAAAGAGTCTAAGATCAAAATCCACTACTGATGCGGACGAAATTATGGGTGCTACAATCAAATGCTTGTTTGATGACATTATGCGTGCACGACTGGAAAAAGCCCTTCAACCAAATTTGATGAAATATCAGACAAAATTTCCTGTATGATAGGAGTACATTTTAAAATATTGCACAGTCAAATCGCAGAAAAAATGCAAAAATTGACCAACTGAAAAAAGCAACTTGCAGATATGTCACAGAAATATGATGACCTTGAACAATACGGCAGAAGAAATGGTGTCCGTATCACTGGCATAGTTGAAAAGGCTGATGAGGACAGGGATGATCTTGTTATGAAATTGGCAAATGATCAGATGGATACCCCCTTAGATCTTTCAGAAATTGGTAGATCATATCGTATTGGGCCCAAGATTCCAAGGAAAGTGAGACCGATCATTGTTAAATTTTCCACCTACAGAGGTAAGGCAAAATATGTCAAGAATCGCCGAAACCTCAACTCCGCAACGATGATTGATGCCCTACCCACCGATTGAAAAAAATATACATCAATGACGACCTGACCAAACGCCGCTCCCAGCTACTTTACAGAGCCAGGATGATAAAACGTGACAACAAAATAAATGATGCTTGGACCTAAGATGGCCGAATTTCGGTAAAGGACAAATTCAATAAGATTTCCCCCATCTCCAATGAACTGGACTTGGTTAAATTAAGTGAACCTGATGCTCAACCAACTATGTAGATCCATATATGAACTATTTACTCTGCTGACCATATCTTATCTTTTTTCTTTGGGTTTTATTCACATCAGGAACTCTATTCGATTTTCAGCATATTAGCACCACATTCCTTTTTTCTTTTTTTGTGAGAATCAAGTAAACAAAAATGTGTTATTCATTTTACTTATATTTATATGATTAATTGAGTCAAATTATTGTATGTATATGCAGGTATCTCGGTTTGTTCTCTTTTTCTTCAATGCAATTTTATATATTGCACATATGGAATCATGTATCTCTGGTGTGGTACTCGTATGTGGCAGATTTTTTTCATCCTTACCCAAAGTATTAATTAAGTCTTCAATCACCATGTATGACCATGTTATACTTCTTGTTGTTCTCATCTTTGTCTTTGCTATTGCTCACAATCACTTTGGCTGAACAAAGTTTCCTTTTGTTCTATATTATCCTTACATGCTTACATGTGCTAATCATACATATTACAATACAGAACCTATATACATGATAAAAGACATTCTTCCCACCCAGTATCTGCAGCGTTGTTCCTATAAAGATTGCAATCCGCATTGTTTAAGAACATCTCTCATAAATGCTCTACGTTTCCGTGCGCATATATATAATTTTAAATTCTATGATCCATTGTGTAATATGTAACAAACAAGTTAATATCCATAATCGTAATCAACTTCCAAGCATGTCTTGTTTGAGACATTATCATATTAATGTCTCCCAGACATAAATCGTACAGATGATGCATGGCTATGTCCATCTTGTCTACAAAGTGAACTTCCTTTTAACCATGTTGATGATGACAATCTCTCTAAAAGAATAATGAATATATATATAATTTTGAATCCCTCTTCATTTTTTAAAGGAAATATTTTCCCAATTCGCTGCTCCTCCATCCTGTCGTTCAAGGCGATATTAAAATTATAATTAACTCTGCGTAATTCTTCTGGCTGAATAAAATTAATCCCAAAGTCATTAAGTACATTTTACATGGTATTATCATACCGCTGTCCAACATAATAGATCTGTCACTACAGACAGGTATTTTTCCCTATTTGCTAAAGCTAGCTAAAGTACTTCCTTTGCTCAAAAGGTGACCCTGAACAATTTAACAATTACCGTCCTATCTCTGTTTTACCTTTTTCCTCAAAGATTTTTTTTAAAAAGTTACGTTTAATCAATTAATATAATATTCTTTATGATTTCCAATTTGTTTTTGGCAAAATATACAGCACAGAGATGGCTGTAAGTTACTTAGTTAATAAAGTTGATGTATTCGTGTTTAGGGTAAACCCATGCCTACTGCTTTTCAAAATATGTTTCGCCATATATTTAATGTACATTCTTTTGTTACCAGACTATCAAACAGTTTATATATTCCACGGTATCGACCAATACGCTGTAAATTTGTAATTAAAAGTAATGGGCCTATTGTATGGAATACTATACAAATTTAGCGGCAAAAAATATCTTCATTAAATTCATTTAAAAGGAAACTGAAAAGGTACTTAATTGGAAGTGTATAATGTCTTTTCTGATCAACTTTTCGTTTAACTAACCTTGTTTATAGTACATTTATATGTAGGAGTAACCAAAATATGCCACCTGGTTTGTATATTTTGCTGTGTAATTTTAATGCTTTCTTGGGTACCACTATAAGCTCCTTGGAGTTTCAGTCCCACACATGTATGTATGGCAACGTCACCGACTGTACTTTTGTGATTAATAAAAATTCAGTTCAATATTATTACCTGCCCATCACCTTGGTGACTGATACTAGGTCAAATCTAAGGCAAAACTAAGATGTAGCCTGGTAATTGGGTGGTCCTTTTCCCACCTGACCCTAAGGTAGCCCTTTCATAGCTTTCAGGCTCTATGGTAGTATGAAGTCGGATATAGTGTGGAAAAGCATTTGACTTCTAACAACTTTGATTGCATCTGCTGCGGTTGCTGCCCTACTCCTACAGGACTGACCCTTAAATGACCCTGCAATGCAATTGCAAACTTTGAGAGCTTCTGTCAGAGTATTATCAAACCTATGCCTGAGGCATTGTCTACCCTGCAGAGAGAACAAAGCCCATGCTGCATCTCCCCACAAATGGATGCAATTAAACAAACAACAAATTGGAAAGGTGCGCTTACTCTCCTTATTTTCTCCTTGCAATGCCATATTCTAACACCCATGCTCATCATTGTGCTTACACGTATACCAGGTAATATGTGCCTGTGATCTACTGTTCTGCCAGCTCAAACTCTGGGACTGAATCATTGACTGTTGTGACTTAACAGGTTCTGGTGCTATTTTGCCAACCCACAAAAGCCACTGAAATGTAACTATGAAGATTGCTTCCTACATAATAAGTTAGTGTAGCTGCCTGAGTCAGTCACCTTAGGCAGGGCTGCTACTAACTCATTTGAAACACTGCTAGTGATGGGGAGACAAGTGTCCTGTAAAGGCCATACCTTGCAAGCCCCCCCCCCCCATACTGCATGGTTAACCAAGCAATGCTTTGCATTGTCTAAAACACCAGCCATTTTATGTGTCCTAAAGCCAACAAAGCAGATGTTATTGATAATATGCTAGACCATGTACATATGAGGAATACCACAAACACGACTAGGTGGCAAACCTGAACAAGAAACATAGGCCCCCTTTCTAACTTATCTCTTGAGAAAGATGCAAACATGTCCCAGACTCTGCTGTATGCCTTGCGAGTCGAGGCTAAGAGGATCAAATTAGGAATCTAACATGCTGTGCATTAAATATAAGTGAATCCATCCAGGCAGATTCTGTGGGTGTCGATTCTGCAAAGTCGCAAATTTCTGGAATTCTGCCGTCTATCACTTGTGTCTTACCCTGGACCCAGGAACAAGAGAAACTTACATATTTCATTGCAGGTAGTGTAGAACCAGTTTCCTCAGAAGAAACATTACATGCTTATTCTTAGATGTTTGATTGTTTATAATTGAAACAAGTGCTTCATTATCTATAACTGATATCTATCACTGTTGTTACGATTGGGAAACATCCCCACACAACAGTGGGGAAACTCTTCCTTGTCCCAGGCCATTGGCTACTTAACCAAGCCCTGTTATAGATATAGCCATAACCTATAGCATCCTAGAAAACCCCTTTCGGCAAGACAAAATTAAAGGTGAATTGACCTGCGTGTATTAGGTTCCTTCCTTTCAACTAGCCCCACTTGTGACACTTTAAATGGATCAAAAGGTAAAATTTCAAATGGACCTGGGACACGGTTGTGTTGCACTTCTTTTGACAGTTTTTGCATAACAATTTGGGGTGAGGGAGTGGAGGCGACCAAAGTTGATTTCACATTAACTGCTTCGTAGTTTGGTATTGTTCCTGCAAATCCCAGAGAAAAAAACGTTTTGTAAACCCATAGAAAATGTAACACAGTTCTAGACGATCAAAACCCTGTAACAAAAAAATAAGTCAAAGACCATAATTTTAATAGGTTTTGGCAGGGTTTCGCCCTGATAGGTTAGTGTTTGCACAATTAGAATGCCATGAATTCTTCTGTCCCTGACCTCTACAACCATGCCAGGATTGTAAAGACTCTTGAAGTTGGGAATACGATGGGTTACGTTTGTCCATATCACTTTGCTTGAAGTTTGCCCCCCCCCCCCTCCTATTTTTTTCCACTCTCGAAATCTGGGTCATACCTGTCACAATTGAGGCAAGGGTGAGGAATGCACAGCCTGTCCTCACGAGTCCTGCATGGAACTTCCAGCAAGCTCCCAGGGGGAAAGACATGCATTGTCTGCTTTTCTAGGCAGACTTATTCTTGCCATGCAAGCGCTGTTGGGATGGCTTGTTTGCATAATCGAAGCTCCGTGTCCCAGCTCCTCCCACACTATGGCATCCAAGCAAAACCTTGAAATGCAAAAGCATTGGTAATACTGCAACCAGTCTCCTCCTAACCTAGATAGCTATATAATGGTGTGAATGTACTGATTAATGCTGTAAGCCTGCTGTGGAAATTTAACCAATTTAACAGCTGGGTACAAGTCAGAAGCACTAAGCATGTCTAAAATGTAATATACATATATATATTATTTCGTACTGAAGGCACATCATCAATATATCACTTTACAGTAAATTCCAGTATCTCCAATGGCAAATATGGAAAGAGAAAAAAATGAAATAGCGGAATGTAGAGAGTCAACTGGTACATATATTTTATGTTCGTTATGAGCAGGACTTGAACCTGCGACCTTTGGCGCCAGTCGCCTAGGTGAAATGGGAAACGCACATAACTTCAATCCAAAGATTGTCCTCTTCAGGGTGCAAAAATCCCGTCAGACGCTGGTCCCTGATGTCACATAACTCTTGCACAACAGGGGCATTGGCTATCAAACTGTCCTCGATCGGAAAACACACGGCATTCTCTCTGGAAACGTGTGCACACTCGGCTGCCATTAACGCATCTCCTGTAATATCATACTTATGGAGAATGCGATTTAAGTGCCTTCAAGTAATACTTTTCCACACATTTTTACTAAAACATTTCCATTATGAAAGATTCTACGAACATGTAATATGAAATGCATATGGATCTGAATCTCAATTGGTAGATCTCCACATATAAAAGGGAGTAAATTATAATGTATCTGTCTTTCGCCATGCCACAAAAAATTATTCAACTCTTTTAAAGAATAATCCCATAATTGAGAGCCATAAAAGGACCAACCGAGCGAACGAAACAGTCTATGTCGTGTCGAGGCAAACGCTTTCCCAAACTGAGCCATCAACAAATTAACCTGTGTGTTAAAGTTCTGATTACTCCTCTCCAGTGAATTCACTGGTGGAGGACCAATAAGATTCCCTAGGTGAATGAAAGAACTCACTTTCTCAATCGGTTCACTTTACAGATAAACATTCTAATCTACCTTGTACTTCATATATGACATCCATTTAGTTTTCTTTATGTCGAAAATAACATTATATTCTTTGGCAAAATCAGTGCTAATATTACGTAATTTATTCACAACGACCCCGGTAGGAGATAAGAGGACTAGATCGTCTGCATATGCAAGGACACCCATAAATGTACAGCCAATATGACATTAAAAGCCTGATTTCTTCAACAACATTAGCAATTCGTCAATATACATCCCAAATAAAATCGGTGAGAGAACTCCTCCTTGATTAATTCCATTTCTACATAGAAAGGGTTCTGTTGGTGTCTTATTCCAGACAATGCTCACCTTCTGATTTGTATACATATTTAAAATTAAAGGATGATAATTGGAGACACTCCTCTTTTAACAATAATTTGAATAATTTGACGCACCCAACTCTGTCAAAGGCATTAGTAGCATCAAGTCAAGAAAGATGAAATTAACATTGGCCTCATGTGAGATATAATAATTAACACATTCTTCTAGGACACCATTGCACAGAGTGGGAGAAAGATCATGTTTTAACCCAAATTGAAGGTCCGAAGAGCAAAATATGTCAGTATTTTTCATAAAAATTACCCAATCAAATAATTTTCCAATGGGACTACTTAGGGCTGTATCAAAAACAATATCTGAATTCCTCGCAGAAGCATGACGATCTTTTGGAATGGGATGCAGCATTATTTCAGTAAACCCTGTCGGGGCAAATCTATGAACTAATATTAGAGAAAAGAAACGATAAGTAGACATTGAGAGAGGGTGGACCTCTAATGTAATGATCCGAGTAACGTCTCGTGGTACCATCGTGTTCACCCTTTTTTAATTTCTGGACACCCATGGCAATCATATCTGACGATATGCCACCCACTGTGTCACCTCATTCATTGGAGTTTATAAGCAAGCTGTGAAGATCACTTTTTTTAAATCTTCCGTTTCTTCGTGATTGTAAGGGACAGAATTATAAAATTGCTCATATTTCTTAGAGAAAATTTACCCTATGATACGAGGATTACTTTCTCCATCGATAAGCCTGGGCCTTGTCGCGCCAATATGCCTTATTTTTTTAACTCTGTCCAGAAATCTCTGGACCTACCATCCAGGATTGTATCTGCCAACTTATTTGCTGCACACATTGCTTTATTATTTTTGATAAAATGCAAGCAATAATGATATATTTCACGGGAAGACTTTCTTATATCAGCCAAAATATCATATGTAGGGAGTTATTATATCTCCAAATGTAATGCCACAAAACAGAATTTTTTCCTATATTTTCTAAGTGGTCATTCCAACCTGGAAAAACACATTTTTTTTTCCTTCGAGTTATACGAAATATACTCTTTGCTGGGCTGAATGAAATGCTAGCTTATTTTTCTTCCCAGCCTTTTTGCTTTAAAACAAGTAGCCCGATCAGCGTACATCATTGAAAAGGTCGTTCAGCTCTACATACTCTAGGTTCCAAATATTCTTCTTTAGTTTTGTTGGAACTGGTCATCAAGAACAATGCGATTAAAGCAAAGCATAGATAACAGGACGTGACTGAAGATGACAAAGAGGAGGGCCGGGACTGTGAGGGATTGGGGGAGGATATATCCCTGCCACAATTCTTTTAGGGTGAACACTTAGAACCCCTACTTTTCTTTCGGGGGATCCACCAACCACAGGCTTGCCAATGGGTTGCTATCACCAAATGCATCAAAACTGGGTGCATTCCGATTATAATAACCATTGATTATTGAATCAACAACTTTTATTACAACTGATTACTGAATCAACAACTAAAGTATTTCTGTGCCCCGTAGGACGGCCCTTGGGCTTGCTTGGTTGAGATGGTGATATTATGGATTCATGTGAAGACGTGATTTGAAGGAGACGCTGATGCACCATCATGAATACTGATGCACCGTCATGAATACCGAAGCACGCAATGGATTGTTCTCCCAGCACCATCGGTCTGGCGGCCATGGCTTCCTCCAGCTGCTGAATTCGGGCCTCAAAGGCTTGGGTCATGGCCAGCATCTATTCACTACCTGTAGGATAGTGGCAAACACCCCGAGAGAGGCTTAGTTAAGGAGATAACCATCTCCGTGATAGAACAAGACACAACTTGTTTTCTTTATGGAATATTACCTATTAACATATGATAATGGTGGTGGTTGTCTATTGTGGTCACAGGACTATTTTATGGCCACAAATACAACAAATGGCGATAAAGTATAGAGAACTTGTCAAAAATGGAGGGCTCCGGCTCAAAGATCCTACAAACTTTGCCCGAGAGTTCCCTGTAGCACGCAGAATACATTGAGTCACGCAGAAAAATTATAAAATGTTTGGCTGTAGTTGTCCAAATATGCATAATTTCAAATTAATTTCAAAATTTCAGCAAAAACGCTTCAAGCATCAGCTAGAGCCAGACATAAATTGTGTCACAAATTGCCATATTTTCGCACTGTATGTTTGTTTAATGCACCCCAAACTTCCCGATGGTCCAAGAATATAATATATGAAAGAAAAACAGCTTTATTTTCAATTAAATTAAAATATGATGTAAATATATTACCAAACCCCTTTTTTTCGTGCTGCGTAACTTCCATTTTTACCCTGTTCTCATTCTTCTTTGGTATACACGTTACATGAATGCTTCTACGTACCACCAATTTGTCCCTGTAGACCAAGTCGAAAACTTCTGAAAACGTCTAGAAAAAGCAAGTCATATTTTCAATTTTTGTTGCTTTTTTAAAATGCAAAGGCCATTTAGAGCAACAAATTTATCTTCCTTCCGTTAATGCTTTTCATAAGCCCTATGAAGTTCACCCACAATTTCCTGCTCTTCTTGATATGCCATCAACTGTTCCTTAATCGTTGCAGTCAAAACGTTGTATTCATTTGACGTTTTTGTTATACACCAATACTTACCTACTGTTTCCTTTATGTATGGGTTAAACATACCCCTGGAACAACTGGTTCATAAACATCTCAATTAATTCACTATGAACGAAAGCTCCCAAGTACCTTATTGAAATTGCGAGTTCAGGCTAATTTAGAGCCCATGCACATATATGATTACGAAATCTCAAAATTTAAATTTATTGAGGCATAAAACTGTTTTTTCATAAAAAAAAATGTTTGAGGTTTAATATAGCAAACAGCTTAAACAAAATCTTTATTAATATAGGTAATAATTCTGCACACATGCCATCTTAAAGGTATGGCGAATTGTGAGAAAAGAGTAATTCTGGGTAGAAGGATGTTCTATACTTTATGTTTGAACCAACAAGACTCGAACCTGCAACCTTTCGCACCAGTCACCTTGCTGAAATTGGAAAAGCACATGTCCACTCGACCAAAATACTCATTCTTTGAAAAGAATGGTTCAATGGAGGTACATGTAGTCATATGCGAGTGTCATATCAACACGGTTATGCAGTTTATGTACTGAGTCAGCATTGATTTCCAGAATGGGGGACTTAAATCCACCAGCATTACGGAAATGCTGAAAATACATTTTTTGTTTGGAATTACGGCATATATCTTTTATGCAAGACATGCCACATTTGCCATGGTCGACCAGCTGAAATGGGAAATGCACATACCCACCCCACCAAACCCCCATTCTTAGAAAAAGAATGGTTCAATGGAGGCAGTTTTGTGCGACTGCCATATCAACATGGTTATGCAGTATATGTAATACGCAACAGATATATATATGCTCTCACACAATAATAACCATGTTGTAACTCGATATCCGAATTTACTGTTTTGAGGTTAAAACAGGGTAATCAGTTTGGATTTATTGTTTCACCCTGCCAGCGTCCTGCAAAATTAAAATTTGACTTTTTAAATGGCCGGTATTCCATCTTTTTTTCTTAAGGTGGCTCACATGATAGCGAAAATATTTGGTCTGAATATGAGTATCCCTACATTTTCATTCTAATTACTTTAATATAATCTTTGTATGGAGTAAGTGGGTTTCTGTGGTGGCATACTGCGTATTCCTATTGACCGTGCTTGCCGACTGGAAATCCATCTACCTTTTGGTGATTTTTCCAGCCATTATTTCACAACTTTCTTATTTTCCGTATCCTAGGGCAAATTTATTTAGCAGTGCCGGCAGCAGCAGTACGACCCCCTTACCCCCTTTCGTACAAATAACGCCTCGAGTCTTGGTGTTACTTACAGAAAGAAATTTATCAGCAAAACTGATAGATTGGAACCTACATTTTTATCAGTTTCATCTTGTAAGATCAACTTCAGGAACACAAATTAAACTATTTACATAAAATATAGACCTGTGAGACCACAAATAAGTATTCAGCTATTTGCAACCTGAGAGGGCTTCAAAAATGACCTGATGACTTAAGATATTAATTTAAGGAACCAGTGACCTGCAGGATGAATTTCAGTGACTTAGATTTTTCTGACCTTGTGACCCACACACCATAACTTGAGACATCAGGCTGCATAATCTTGTCGTCATTTTAGAATAAGAACAATGTGGAAAAATACTTTTATAATATGTTTAGCTCTGTGGGCTTGAATGTCTAGCAGAGCACAGGACCATAATGGTTCTCCTGTTGTCAAAAATGGCCAGTAGCACCTGTTAGTTTATTTGTGCATACAAAGAGCGGACTACATGCATTGCTTCGGGTTATGCAAGAGTCAATTGGGAAATGCTGTTAGGAACCACCAAGGTTTATCTGTTGAGTAAGATACTGATTTTGTTGATTGCCAGGAGCCAAATTTCCATTGACCTGATGGGGGCTATAGGTGTCCTGACAAAAGCCCGGGAGTAATAAATGCATAACCTGGACAGGTGGCCAGCCTCCATGTGCTCTGAAGTAAAAATCTTGTTATTAAGTCATTGTACTCATTGCCAAGGAATGTTACAAAGTCAGTGTAAATTGTGAGAAAATAGATACAAGCTCCTGCATCACTGACAAGGGCTTCTGTGGACGACTTCTATAAGTTATAGGGTTACATGAGAGTGCATGTCTTGAAGTGGTGCGGAGCTTAGCGTCTGCATGCTAGCAATTTGGTACTTTTCCATCCGATTGTTCCGTACAAATTGTTTCACAAATTGATTTGTTTGTAACGCAGTTGTGTTCTTCATGTACAATTCTTACATAATCTTGTCCTTCCAGGGTGCTGGAGATGCTGAAAAATACTATGTATGACTAAAATTAAGGCATTCGAGTCTTGGACGTAGCCTCGGCCAGTGAACATGGCAGGCAATCTTGGAGTTATTTGTTTAATATGAGGATTAGGTGCGAAACGTGAACATTCTGCGTGAGTCAAGCCGCATTTCTTTGAGCCCGAGCAAAGCTTCGTGAGCATATTATTCCGCTGGATACCTATCTGGACGCCCATATATGACCACACAGCACTAGCCACTGCTTAGCATCATGTTCTAAACGATCACGGTTCGGCACAGCCACAATACCAGAATATGGAATAACAATTTTTACCTTTCAAGAGCCAGTGGTGCAGTCTGTAGCTCGCTTTTTTAACCGTAATTAACTCTTTGCCAACTGCGACTAGGGTCGAACCACTTAAGACGATCCAAAGCTAGTGTTCAATTTTGTAATGAAGGTTTTCGTCTGTTTTACTTTGTATGAATTGGATGATCTTAATAATCACAGGTATGTTTATCTTGCCTGATTTTGACCTCATGTTTCAATGTAAATTTGCGGGCAACCAGAATCTTTATTCCTGGTGTAAGTCTGTCAGCAAATTTGTAAACGCAACCATTTTGTAGCAATATTTTCAGTGACTTTTTGAACATTCTCTTCATGAGTTATTCTACATGTACATACATGTATTTATTTAAAGGACTTGATTCTAGTTTTTATTGTTTACTCTTTATGTTATTTTAAACATATGTTTGTATCATTTTCAGTTGTAATGTATCTGTGTATCATCATTAGAATCATTTCAGTAACAAACTATGGTTCTAGAAATTTTCGCGCGTGGTTAATTTCGCGCAAACTTGTTTTTCGTAAATCAGAAACTTTTTGCGTATATTAATTTCGCGCATAACGGCTTGTCTATATTAATCCTTTCATTATGTCAATTAATTTTGGCGCATCTTATTTTCGCGCATCAAGTACTAACGCGAAAAGCTCGAAAGATTCTAGAACTACAGTATTAAAGGTCAATGTATTTTATGGCTGGTAGCAAGTAAAATTAAATCAAATAGAAATTCCTCAGGACCAATTAGATCATAATTTCCGTGGGGCTTCAAAACAAAAAATATCAAAACAGGACCCCCTGGGCCCGCTTTATCTCCAACAAAATGGAAGACTTTTTGCCACCAAAGTTGGAATCCCAAATGTTTCTGTTGAAGTGGTTTTTAATTGGAGAGACAGAGTGCGAAAGTCGCCAATTTAACAAGTTAATTTAATCACCTTAGCTGGATTCAATAGCCTCTTGCTTCTTATCCACGGTATCCAATCCTTCGGGCATACGGAAACAATAATATGGAATTCAGTTGCCGGCCAGCTTAACGAATGCAATCAATGTTGGCCAGTTCAAAATGACATTAAGGACATGGGATGGACCTGGCTACTGCAACTGTAATTTTTGAATCACTTAAGATGCTCCTTGCATAATGGAGTGATGTGTTGCTTTTTTTTTTTTTTTTTTTTTTTTTTTTAATGGGGGGGGGTGTTTTCTGGTTTTTGCTTTTTTTTTTTTTTTTTTTTTGTTTTTTTTTTTTTTTTTTTTTGTTTTTTGTTTTTTTTTTCTTCTTTTCTAAGATTTGTTAATTCAATTTTAATATTTACCTATGGTGCGGTATGCAGCAATACATGTGCTGCTTGCAAACTAATTAACTACTTTTGCAATGGCTACAGACATACTTTTATATAAATATGTTTTATCACCTATATTGAAATTATTTTAACATATTTTGAAGTCAACTTAAAATTCCATGGCACATTAGCATAATTTTAGTATTAGACTTAGAAACTTTCTTTTGGGTTTTAGTGTAATCCGAAATTAGACCTAAACTGGTCTCGTATTGGACCGGGCAACAGATCTGCCTGATAAGGTGCCATCTGATGTTGCTGTTTTCTTAACGCATTCCACCCATATAGAAGACTGAGTCAACAGATTTCCTTGGGGCGATCTGGACGCATTGCGCGCACAGCGTGCCAAGGAAAGCTATTGACCATGGGCATATAATTTGGAATCATCTTCCATGCAAGTTTCATCCAAAATTTTGAAAAATAATCTTTAAATTAGTAAAATACAATTAGCAGACGACATTAAGATATTAGCGGGAAAAAGCGTCACTAGGTGAAATGAGTTGCAGTTTTGATGTGTATGAGTGTACACTTTACTTAAGTACTGCAACAATGGACATCCTGCACCAGATATGTAAAACAAACCCCACGGTGACACCTTCTCCTCACTTTGAAACTCTACAAACAATAAAGCTGATATCATTATTATTATTATTATTATTATTATTATTATTATTATTATTATTATTATTATTATTATTATTATTATTATTATTATTATTATTATTGTCATTGTCATTATCATTATTATTATTATTATTATTATTATTATTATTATTATTATTATTATTATTATTATTATTATTATATTCATCATCATCATCATCATCATCATCATCATTGAAGCTGTCAGACTGCTTCATGCAAACTAGTTGAATATATTCTCCACAGATGGCATACCAGTCGGCTTTGCATTTCTCGTTCCCAGTTCATTGTCATCTGGTCATGCCGGTCAAGGTCGCCAATCGTACATGCACACCGGTGAATGGTGGCGAATTTTTGACGGCTCAGGTAAATTGTTTCAACATTTTGACTGGACAGTATCACTATCAGCACAGTGTTCTCAATGCCGTCAATACACAGACAAGCATACACGAACAGAGTTGCTGTTTCATTGTGACCAAGTATAGCGGCCACGACTGGGCTCATCTGTCTGAATCTGTTGACAATTGGCCTTCTCTGGCCCGCGTTCCTGCAATGCACGGACGCACAGGACCGTGACGGCCTTGATAAACTCCCAAATAATGCACAGGTGTATGGCAATATGTAACGCTCCAGCGTTACATATTGCCATGGTAATATTAATGTTGTAGTTTTCCTGTGTTAGTGATGATTTGTTTTGTCTGTTTAGTGTTTTGATTAACTGTTTCAGTGCCAATCAACATTGAACTGCATCTCCCGGGCCACAACTCTGGCCACGCTCTATTTTATCCGAACTGCTCTCAAGTCTCAATTATAATGACGATGCTAGATGCGTATTTCTTTTGAGAAGATCTATGATTCATATCAAGTATCGGTATACCTATAGGCCTAATTCCAGAGAATATAATAGTCCACGTCAGCATCCTTCCTCGAATGTCCCCAAAGTAATAAAGGAAACTTGTTGACTGAGTGAAAACTGTGGCGCTGAAAGAATAAATAAAGTAAAACTATCATGCCAGCGTCCTGCTCAGTCAGTGATACATGCTTCAAGTTAAACCGCCCTGAACGCTGCCATATGTTGTCCCTCAGATGTAAATATCTCCGTTGCTCAACATCCGGACCTGCCACAATAAAAAAAGGTGGATAGGCTACGGCACAAATGATTTCAGGGTAAAGGATAGGCCTATCCCTCATCACGGCGAATTTAAAATACGCAGTCGGTTGAACTACTGCCGTACTGGCGAATTATGTTTTCTTGCATTTGAATAACTGTGCAAACGTAACTCGAGAATAAAATAAACGGCATCCGTTTTTTTCTGTCAGCTTGTAAGAATATTAGGGTGGCTTATGGTGGATTTCCGAAATCGCATCAATTATATACCGGATTTGCAAAGCCTAATTTTCAAGCATTGTAAAAGTAAATTTCAAATCGCAAAAGGAAAGGTTGACATTGCGATTATTAACCTGTCATTGGACACGCACTTTTATCACATGTTTTATTTTCAGTAAGATTTTTGAAAGCTGTCGGTAGTATCAGACGACAAAGTGGAAAAATTAATATATATATATATATATATATATATATATATATATATATATATATATATATATATATATATATATATAATCTTCTTTTGACTCAGCCAGTACTTAAATAATTAAATTATCGTGTGATTTATTCCCTACATCAGTGCTTTTTCCCTATAAAAAAGCATCATATTCTATGTTTGAGGGAGAAATCGTTTCAGGTGGAGCTTTTTTTTAAGGCTTCATGGGATACAAATCCTCTAAGGTGGAGATTTTCTTGTATTGCGTGAAAGGACTGTTGGAAACTGAAATTAATATAAACGTCACATAAGACATTGAATAACTACGACGAATGTAAACAAATACGGCACACCAGGGCGGCGTTGAAAGTATATCTAAGGCACATTTTGGGGGCTGAACACCCAATTAAACATTAAATCAACAAAACCTTACAAGGCTAAAAGTGAGTTGCTATTTTTCTCTCACTCAGGTCCGTCGTTGGTGGAAAATATCACTCGTGATTTTGCCGACTAACAACGATCCTCTCTTGAGAAAAAAAAAGGTTACTCGCTCTTGGTCATGTTAGATTTTTTATGTACTGTCGACCGAGTAAAATGAATAGCCAAGTCAGTTGCGTGACGTGGGTATCAACTTTCACTTTCACTTTAGTTTACTTTATTTCACCATATCAATACATAAGAAATGTAGACAATCGATCGGTATCAAGTGTAAAGAGCAGTTCAGATACATCCAAATTGTATTATATTCACATTTCATGTGTACAGTATGCATGGGGGGGGGAGGGAAACCAAATTTGCCGATCAACTTATCATAATGTCACAGCAAAATCAAATTTGAGAGGAGTTACTGTTTTATAATTGCAGGTGACATAAAATAATCCCTTTTTCAGAAGTCCACTCATCGGGCCCATCGGAGATAACTCCCATCATATCTGGCTGTCATTCAGAGTTTGTGGCAAACAGAATACAGGTGTACAGCCCCAACAAATTAAATTAATAATAAACAATACACCCACCTACAATAAAAAGCTTAAAGGAAGAGCTTGTATGGTTTAGTAGCAGTGAAACACTGTCATAAATCGGCTTTAAATTAATCTTTATTACAATCATGGAATCTGTATCGAAGGATTCTGCACTGTGTGAGCTGAAATCATTATAGCTGCGAGTCGGATGTGAAAGTAAATTGGTGCCTTTGTGTCTCAATTTTATACGGGGTCTATATGAAATCATGCGTATCGCTATGACTGTAAATTATTAGCTCAGCTGACTTGTCAGTCAGCTGAGCTTTTGTGAGGGTCCGTCGTCCATCTGTTCACAATTCACATTTTCGACTTCTTCTCAAAAGCCCTTCGGCCAGATCCACTTCAATCTTGGTGGGGATGTGCCTTGGGTGGGTCTCTACCAAGTTTGTTCAAATGGTCACGGTCCAGTGATTTTTGGATTTTAAATGAATTTTTTTTTTTTGTTGTTCTTTTTTAGTCAAATCTTTAAAAATCTTCGTCTCCAAAACCGCTCACCCAATTGCTTTGATATCATACAGGAACACTCCTTGGGAATCCTAGTTCCTAATTTGTTCACCAGGTGGCGCTGCAATTTTCTAATTTTTTAATGAATTTTTGTGTGTTAAAGCTATTTTTGACTTCTTCTCCAGAACTGTCACTCAGATTAAGCTAAAACATGATGGATATGTTCCCTGTAGGAGGATCAAACAAAGTTTTCACTATGTGGGAATGCTGCGGAGACCTGATTTTTTCAATTCGGGTACTCATCGGTCAATGCAGCTTTCCTATTGATTACTATGGAAGCCAATGGACATTCTAATGCTAATTAACATTTTCGACTTTTTCTCCGTAACAGTCTTCCAGATTAACGTCAAACTTGGTGGCAATGTACCTTGGGTGGGTTTCTACCAGTTTTGTTCAAATGGTCCTCTTCCAGTGATTTTTCGATTTTTAATGAATTTTTTTGTTCTTTTTTTGAACAAATATTGAAAAATCTAATCCAAAACGGCTTGCCCAATTGCTTTGATATCACAGAGGAAGACACCTAGGGACTCATTGTTCTTAATTTATTTACCAGGTGGCGCTGCAAATTTTTTCTATTTTTTTATGATTTTTTTTTTGGGGGGGGGGGGTGTTATAGCTATTATCGACTTCTTCGCCAGAACCGTCAATCAGATTAAGCTTAAACGTGGTGGATATGTTCCTTGTAGAAGAGTGAAACAATGTCGTTCACTATGTGGGAATACTGCAGATTCCTGATGTTTAACGATTTTTTTCAATTCGGCACCTTTTCGGTAAATGCACCTTTCCTATTGATTACCATGTAACGTTGTAAGTCAATGGGCATTCTAATGCTAATTTCCATTTCGACTTCTTCTCCAAAACCGTTATCCAGATTTTCCTTCAAACTTGATGGGGATATACCTTGGGTGGGTTTCTACCAAGTTTGTTCCAATGGTTATGTTCCAATTTATTTTGGATTTTTTATGATTTTTTTTCAAAAATCTTTACAAAAGTTTTAATATGAAAGTTTAACATGAGAATTTCTTGTAATGGTTATAGCTTGTATAATTGTGACCAGATTTACTTCAAACTTGTTCGGGATGTGCATTGGGTAGATCGCTACCACATTTATTCAAATGGTTACGCTCTATTGATTTTTTTCATTTTTTATGATTTTTTTTTCTTTTTTGGAGCAAACCTTAAAAACTCCTCTCCTCTGTAACGGCTCACCCAATTACTTTCATATCGTAGATAGACACTCCGAGGGACACCTAGTTCCCAATTTGTTCACCAGGTGGCGCTGCAATATTTTGCTAATTTTTTAAAGAATTTTTTGTATGATTTTGCTTTTTTTCACTTGTTCTCAGAACTGTCACTCAGATTTAGCTGAAATGTGATGGGTATGTTCTTGTGGAAGGGTCAGATAAAGTTGTTTACTAGGTGGCACTGCTTTGGATTCCTGATTTTTAAGGATTTTCAATTCGGGTACTTATCGGTCAATGCAGCTTTCCTATTGATTACTATGTAAGTCCATAGGCATTCTTATACTAATTCACTGGATTACTGACACGAAATTTACTGTTTACTTGATAACTTGCTATCTGTTTTGAGTTAGTACCGTGATGCTGCACATGTTAATGTTTCTGTATGAAGGTCATGCTTAGACAGTACATGAATGACCTTGACCTCGTTTCTGGGGTCACAGTGCAACATACATGAATTTTACTCTTCATTACAGTTTGAGAACTACTTGAACCTTGATGTTGCACATGTTAGTGTTCTTCTATAAAGGTCAGACTTACTCAGAACATGGGTGACCTTGATCCTTCCCCAGTTCATAGAGCTGCAAGTGTTAATGTCAAGATCAGCTGAGCATGGGCTGTTCACACAGCTTTCTTGTTCTTTTATTATTTTTGGCTGCAATGGACAGAAATATTGTAGATGTTGCTGTACCTGTTGTTAATTTTTGTTTGCTTTCATGCTGAAATTGAATAAAATGAAAAAGCAAATCAAAGTTCTTATAAAGCAAGATTTCATCATTTAAAAGTTTATTAGGCTATCTGACAAGTTACAACGATAAGTACTTTTCTGCAAAGTCAACCCTCAATGTATCACCTGCAAGTACGCATGTAGAAAATTCAGAAAAAAACTTTGTCAGACTGAGATAGGAATGTGTTTTCATTGCCTCGTTATGTTAAACAACTTCGAAAACTAAAGTATTACAACCAATCGTCCAGGTATTTTATAGTATCTACAAATCGAGTGTTATTAGATATTTTTCACCATACTCCATGTCGGGAGGTTTGTACGTCCATTGACTGTATTTTGGGTTTGACGTCATGACATGTATTATAAGGTATCAAATGGAACATATTTTTGCTGTAGGAAATCGTAGCTTATATTTTTAATATGTACAGGAATGCACGGTATCCGTACTGATATTGAAAATGAACAGTGTTTTGACCATTCACACTTGCGTTCCCTAAGACTAAATTGCCCAGTGCTCTCTTGTGTCGGAGGTGCGAGTTCGTATTTATTTATAAACCTGTTTCTAACCTTGATAGCTATACATTTATCAGTTAGTTAATACCTCTTCAGTTATTAGACAGGTTAATTTTGATGTAAATTGCAGCATATTTATATGTGCAAACTAATTGTTCTTTGTTCCTGGAAGTGTACATTTTTATGGTTTTCCTACCTCTATCACTAGAGATTTACCAGACTATTTGGAACTAGGTGGCCAGTGTGTGATTGATCTGTGACGTTGTATTTGTACATGTGTAGGTACAAACGTAATATATTGGAAAGTGATAGGTTAGACACTATTGGGTCTGTCTGTACCAGAACACATTACAAATTATATTGATTTTTTTTTAACTTACGTGTATATATGTTTAATTGTCGTCTTCGCAAAAAAATATGTCCATCTTCTAAGCATTCATGGTATGGTGTAATTATATCAATTTTTGTCAGTGATTAGCCACATTTTCTCATATCAAATAGTCACATACATACATCCATCCTATTTCGTTTAAAAAAAAAACTACTCAAATGTGTTTTTATGTATGTACATGCGAATACTTCTTGTTTTAGGCTCCCCACTGTTGTCCAGCACATTTCTGTGGCCGAAGTTACAAGGTGTTTGTAACAAGCATCACTACCAAACCTGTACAAGAAAAACATGGGCGATGCGAATTTCCACATTGCTGATAGGGAGAAATAAACTTGCAAGTCACAAAATCTTGTACCATGAATAAAAACGAATCCAATACCGAATTTACATGCGCCATGTGCTCAGCGTGTTTCGAACACGAAATAGACCTGAAGGAACATGAGCATACACATTCAAAGCCATACAAATGTGATCTGTGCCATGGCAGATATACCACAAGAGGCGGTTTGAAGACTCACATGAAACTCCACTTTCCTGAGCAGTTCGAACACGTGTGTGATGATTGTGGGAAGAGGTACCCTCTTGCCAAGGATTTGGAATTTCACAAAAGAACACACACAGGGGAAAGACCGTTTGCTTGTGATGTGTGCTCCAAATCTTTTGCACTGAAGCACAGTTTGACGGCACACAAAAAACGCCACAGTCAGGAAAGACCACACACGTGTAACGAATGTGGAAAATCATTCAAAGTGTATTCTGTCTTGAGGGAACACTTGAAAGGACACAGGGGAATTAAACCACATAAGTGTGACGAATGTGGGCGTTCTTTCAGAAAGCTATGTGCTCTCAGAGAACACGCCTTGTCCCATACCACTGAGCGTCCTTTTGTATGTGGTGAATGCCAAAAGACATACCGGAGCAAGAAATCTTTAAAGGAACACGTCATGAGAGCTCACACCAATGAGCTTCCTTTTAAATGTGAAACGTGCGGAAAACGTTACGTCAATTCCAACCATTTGAGAATGCACTACAGGACCCATACCGGAGAGAAGCCTTACCGATGTGACAAGTGCGAAGAGTGCTTTAGGACAAACACATCCTTGAAAGCTCACACAAAAACTTATCACACTGTAAATTTATTTAAATGCAACCTTTGTACAGAAACATTCCCAGTGGTAAAGCTGTTACGAGAGCATACCAAGACACACACAGGGGGGAAAATGTACGCTTGCGTTGAGTGTGGAAAAGGCTTTGACTATGCCAACTCTCTGAAGTTGCATATGCTTATACACACAGGAGATAGACCCCACCAGTGTGAAGTGTGTGGGAAATCTTTTGCCGCGAGAGGAGACCGCGAAAAACACAGAAGACGCGTCCATGAAGGAGAAAAGCCTTACAGCTGCCCAGAGTGTGGCTACATGTGCGCAACCAGACAAACATTAAATAAACATATGTTAACACACAGTGATGACAAACCATTCCACTGTGAACAATGCCCCAAAGCCTTCAGATCGAAAGGTTCCTTTACAATGCACATGCGTCTTCATACGGGTGAGAAGCCATATGTGTGTCCCGAGTGTGGGAAAGCCTACACTGGGAGCTCCTCCTTACAATTCCATATGAAAAGTCACGGAAGGAAACGACGAAAAAGGATTGCGTCAAAACAATAGTCGACGATAAACTGAAATATTTGCTTGGCGATAAGACTAAGAGCACTACAAGTAATCTCTTGTCAAAGTGGGCTCACATAATAGACGCATCCTGCAATATGATTGGTCCAGAGATACCAGTTTTCCGTTTTTGGCCAGTGGAGCCCTGGGGTGATTCAGCTAATATACGCTTATCCCATTGGGTATTTGAGCTTCAAACACCCATCATTGTGTTACCGAGCAATGTGACCATGTATTTCCTGCTTGATCAGCATGAACAAATAATGAGATATTGAATATGTATTTTACACAGAGCTCTTGCCTGTCTTCCACCTGTCACTGACACGATGAGGTTTATCGCAGATTGGGATATCACCACGTGACTGTTAGGCATGAATGTGTATTTTGATAATAAATATTCATGCTGCATTTATGTGCTGACGCAAAACATCTATGCCACCGTAAATCCCTGAGATCGTCTTCAGGAAAGATCGTGTATTGCACGAATTAGTACCATTCTATAAAGACAAATATACATGTAAAATTGAGTCACATGTATTACACAAAATGGCTGACGCAACTTAGTTTCGGTGCCACCCAAGTGCTTGATGATGATGATGATGATGATGATGATGATGATGATGATGATGATGATGATGATGATGATGATGATGATGATGATGACGACGACGATGATGATGATGATGATGATGATCGCCGTTTGAGAAATGGTGCCTTTTCAATATGAAGAGAGATTTAACAATGTTTTTATAGTTTAACTCTTTGGAATCTGCACACAACCATTTGTATGTCGTGAGAGGTATGTGCTCTCCTTATAACATTGCATGTGCGTGTCGTATTAAGGTCATATCGCCATTAAGTAGCAGGACATTGTTGGGAAGATTCCTTTTAGGCAACTTCTTCAAATTCTTCTCCGAAACCATTTGGCCAATTTGTTTTGAAATCACACAGAGACACGTCCATGGATCCTTAGACCTTCATGTGTTCAGCAGGTAAAGCTGTCATTCTTACTTCAGTGGCCATATTCACAAAGAATTTTATCTGATCCCAAGTTTAATCCCAAAATTAAAAGCAGTGTGGTTTGTGCCCTAAACTACTTTATCTTTAGCTCAATGTTTGATCAAACTTCCAAGATTAGCCAATATATGCTCTTGGCTATAATATGAACTTAAGGACTTACGGGCTCATTTTATTAAATCAATCTTAGATTTATCCAGTATTTGATTTTTAATCCAGGATTAAAATCTGTATTAATCAAGATTGATTTAATGAAAAGGAAACCTTAATTCCAAAGTTCATATAACAGCGGAGAACATAAATTAATTAATCCTGCAAGTTTAGATTATACATTAGGCCAACCATTCAACAGTGCAAGGCCTAATGGCACACTTTCATTCATTTAAGGATTAAATTCAGGATCAGATTTAACTCTTCGTGAAAACGACAGACTAAAGGTCGCAAAGCTCATACAACCACTTACATGTGTCACTTGGTCCGTTGTCTATACATCTGTAAACTTTACCTTGTGAAAGCGATACAGTCCACGGTTTTGATTAGTTAGCCCCCATACAACTTGCAGATCGTATAGGTTGTATGGAAATATGGGTCCATATTGATATTAGTGGCGCTTCCTAAAATATTATGCAATATATGGGCAAAATGTGAAAATCTTGTGACCACTCTGGCATCCTTAATTTCAAATAGATCTTCATGAAATTTTGCATGAGCAGTTGGAATCGCCTTTGCATGTCATGCTGGTGGCGCCCCCTATACTTTGACAAAACGTTTGAGCGACAAAGCGCCCCCTATACTTTGACAAAACGTTTGAGCGACAATGCGTAGAAATATATAAAATTCAATATTTGAAAACCTAATTGAATTATACGTGACTAATTTATAGAATATCAAGATCGTACCTGGTGCTAATGTGTTATTATTATATCAGTGACCTCGACCTATTTTTTGTTATTTCCCCAGGCCTGTAAAATGCAAGTAGTGATTTGGTAATGGTACTTTGACACTACCAAATTTATCCTTTTTCCTCATTAACTCAAAAGTTACAACCTGGTTCATACATATGGGCCTTGCGTGGAAATTGTACTGCAGGGCGCACATTTTGAACAAAACAATTTTCAATCCGAGTTGAAAGTCAAGGTCAATCTGGTGAATGCTTGGCCTGCTGTAATTTTTACTGAATTATGAAATTTAGTGGGTTATGGAGGAGGTCAAAATCTCGATTAACGATGATACTAGTGTTGCCATCTATATATATATATTGAAAGACATTACAAGCCAAAATATGTTAAAAGAGATATGATTCAGGATATTCTAAAATTATTAAGCTAACTAGGCCAAATTGTACCATGATATTGGCCATTGCCGGCACTAATATACATTATATAATGTGGATGACCCTGACCTTTTTATCCCAGGTCACTGGCACCGTAAAGTGCCAAGAGGTAATTTACCAGGGATGTCCATAGAAAATATAACTTGTCAATAATGTCCACAGTTTTCGAGCTAGCCCCATATAACTATCAAAACTATAATAATGGCATGTAATAGATCTTATGCTCGCGACACAGTGCATGCGCCAAATTTTTTGACGTGCAGTGCATTGTGGACTTATTTGTAGTATGCGAGCCGTTATGGTGATACCTGTGTCGACTATGAAATTACACATGTAGCCATGAGAAGTTTAATTTGTTATTTGGCTGTGTGCTTTTCAAGTTATTCCTGCGGAACACAACGTAAATTTTATCCCTTGCCAACAAATAAAAACTGGGAAAACAATGGATAAGAAGAATTCCTTTCCGGAAAGGACTGAAAATTGTGTAAATTCGTGCCCATGACCTCGTCATACAACGTTTGCCGTGTAACTTTGAATGATGACATTTGCACATTGCGATCAGTCTATACAGTTTAGTTTAAATATATCCATTCCAACTGGGTAACCCTGTCATCTGAATCATATTCCTTTAGGAAGCAAATCGTATTGTGTGTTTTGCAACCAACGTGTAAACACTATGGCCAATGATGAAAGAATAGATAGATAGATAGATAGATAGATAGATAGATAGATAGATAGATAGATAGATAGATAGATAGAGATATAGATAGATAGATAGATAGATAGATAGATAGATAGATAGATAGATAGATAGAAAGATAGATATATAGATAGATAGGTTAGTAGTTAAATGAGCGATTAGAACGAAAGAAAGTAAAAATGGAAGAAAGAAAGAAAGAAAGAAAGAAAGAAAGAAAGAAAGAAAGAAAGAAAGAAAGAAAGATTACGCTCCCTAAAATAACAAATTTTCCTTCCTTTATTGCTGATTTTTCAAAGATAAATACAGGTTGTTTTTCGAGCAAAGTTGTTTCAAAACTAAGGTATTCTTCTACAAACTTTGATTTCGGAATAATCCGGGTCAGATATGAAAATACGAAATGTTCAACTTTCATTACGCAATGCCATACATGAAAACAGGGACGCGTTCATCTGTAGCCGAAATTAATCAGATTGATAAGATGAGATTTTGCTCTTCCACCTTTGTCATATTCAGCTCGACAACCCATGTTATTAGTCACCTAGAAGTAATGTTGGACAATCCTGTATAGATACATATGTTTAAACCAATGAGGTGAGTTTTCTTAATCGTAACCGAAAAAATATTCATTTTAACGTTTAAAACTACAGATATTTTTACCATGCGCTCCTCAACTAACAACCCGTGTGTTGTTTCTTGGCGCGTTGTTTTCACAAGTAGTTTTTTTAAAGCAACCAGTACTTGTGCTAATCTCGTAAACTCTTTCATACCTTAAGCACCGGGTGATTAATTTTATGCAAACATCGTTAACACAAAGAGGGCCAAGTACTTAACACGTACTAATGGTTTCAGAAAGCACACTTTGAAGACTTAGGAGCCAAATTCCATATCGCTAACACGTTGTTTTCCCATTTTTAGTCGGTATTTTTAGGGTAATTGCTTGAAATAAAAAGAATTACTGAAATAATACACGTGTACATTGCAAAGATGTGCAACACGCTTAAATGTACAAAGTTGCATCGATATCCGTACAAGGGAAGGGCTCGTATAGGCTTTGCCTGCTCCCCACTCGTACATGTATTTTGAGAAATAAAATACGTTTAAACCAAGAGAAACACACACACACACACTCAAAGAAACAAAAATATGGATTGTTTGCAGGAGCAAAATGTGTCTTCCACGTACGCTTGTTCGTTTGTATATGTCTTTCAAACCTTTTGATTACCAAAGGGATGTCTTAACGCAAGTGTACGTTCTTGATTTGAAGAGAAACTGTTGAAGTTTGTGCAAGTTGTCGTTAGTATTATTGTGCCTTTTGTTTGACAGTAAGCGCACCAAAAATGACATTTGGCTATGTTCGATGTGTCCATGAGTTTGCAGTTTCCCCTCATTGAAAGATCATTGAAACCCGCGCTCAACCAGGTGGATGCGGTCTCTCTGTTGCATTTTTATGTTCATTTTGTCCAGGGATTATTTTTCACTGAAAGGCAGAGCTCCGCGTCAAAGAAAATCACACTTCTTAAAGTACGATCAAAATGCAACAGTTAACTCGGAAAAAAGGAAAAAAAGAAGGGAAAAATAAAAAAACTACCCACAAGCGAAAGAAAAAGATGAGAAAGTAGGGATGCAAGCAAACAAAAAACACCACAGTGAATTGATGATATTTGCTCAAGCCTCAAGGACATCCTTAACTTTAACTTATTTTTCCCCCTCAAAGACTTAAATTTTCCACATTGTTTTTGGAGACAAGATAGTTTCTATACTTCACCTTCAGAAACCAAATATATGTTACATGTGTTCGACCATATTAGTGAAAAAACTCGCTAAACAACGAGTGAAACTTATCACGGCGAGCTATCTAATATCAATGCAGCCCTCAGACTGATCTCAGCAGCGTACTACTATTAATCCCAGAATGCAATTTCCCAACATGGCGCTAATTTATTCAAAATGGCGACCGTGCATAATATCTATTGTTAGTCTAGTTCAACATTAGTGGAGCTATGATGTAAAATATGGGTAGAAACATGAAACTTTTGTGAAAAGTCGTTAAAGCATTTTTTTTTCGATGAAACAATGGGATTGTTGACGAATTTATCACATGAATTAGAAAATAATATTTGCTTGAAAGCATATGTCAGGATGCCTTAAAAACTAAGAAAAAACAATAAAATGGTGCAACACATTTTCATGTCACATACCTCATTGGAAACTACTTATGGCCTGCCTATACACAAAAATTTAATTTTGAACCCTAAATGACATTCGAATTCATGCCTCCATTTACATTACTGGCAAAGACGATATTCTTCATGCCCCATTGCTCCCCAAGCAGGGCCGCAGAGCACTAGACCTATGGGCCGCTTGTTCAACTGTTTGCATGAAATTAAGCGTACTTTTCTAATTTTTTACTTCGTCTGGACTGCCAGCTGGGTTCTGCTCAATATTGGTAGAAATGTACCTTGACTGAATCTCCATCAAAGGTATTTACTGTGTGAATGCACCTGCATTTGTTCGTTTGTTACAAGTTTCTGACATTAGGCAATTATCTGTATGTACATGTAAAGAAAGCAACCATAGGGCTACTAATGTCCGTGAATATGTTTGTAGTTTTGTTCAAAACCATTGACCACATCATCTTCAGACTTGGTGAGGACGTATCTGGGGTCTGCATTATATATTTACTATTTTGAACTGGCCTGGGTCCAATGATTCCTTACTTATGGATTTTTGCTTGTGGGGGAGGGAGGCATTTTTTTATGTCTCCAAAACTGCTCCGCTAATTGACTGACGTTGCAGAACATTCCTTTTGGGTTCCCCTTGACCGTAATTTATGGAACAAGTGGTGCTTTTTGTGAGAGTATATATATTTTGTTACTCTCGACTTCTTCCAAACACTATGCTATGTTCTCTTCGTTGATTTTTGAAAACACGCTGATGCAAAGTCTCAAAAAAACTATCTGTAAGTGTCATGGAAATCTCAAGTTACCATAACGTCTTGGTAGAAAATTCAAAGTCTCCGTCACCCAACACCCACAAAGGAGATACGATGCGGTGCAGTGGTTGCAAAGCAAGGGAGTTGACGTGTCCCCAGGTCTCACCGAACCAGAGGTGTACAATAGTAAAACTAACCTAGTAGAGAATACCCCTGCCCAGGAAGGCCGAGTTCATGCCTGACCGGATCACTCCGAGTCCACGAAGGCATGAGCTCGGCCTTCCTGGTCAGCAGTATTCTCTGCGTGGTTGGTTTTAATTTTATCAAGTGAGTATAGCTGTGTTAGGCTCAAAATAAGAAAGAAATCATAACATAACAATGATATATTTATTTTTAATGAAGTAACATGCTCTATTTCAAGCGTGTAACAAAATAGTTAATGTGGTGATACGGCACTTGATGACGTAGTAACTGCTCCATCCAAGGCAATGAATGGAATTCCAGGAAAAATATCTTCTGTTAGGCATTGACCTTTGACCCTTCTCGTGAAAGTAATACCGGGAAAACTAGGAGGATATGGATAGGGTTATTCCCCATTCTGTATTTTTCCTGTTGTGGAGGCTAATACAGCTATAATTACTGGATGAACATTAATGAAGCTACACTAACCAACACGTGTCTACCACACTGACATTATTGCAGAGAAGTACAGGCATGCTGTATTAGGACTGCCTCCACGGCACTGTCAACTTAACCCCATTGAGGTTATATGAGGTTTAGTCAAGGGATCTGTGGCCCTGAAAAACACGTTCAAGATGAAAGATCTGAAAGCGCTTACCATACAGGGGTTCGAAAAAGTGGCAGTCGATACCTTTTCTAAGGCAGTACACAAGGTTATTGGTATAGAAGAGGTCTCCATGGTGGCGTCAGGCATCATAGAAGCTACCGTGGATCCACTAATTATCAGATTATGTGCAGATAGCAGTGATGACAGCAAGCGCTCAGACAGTGATACAGACGAAGAGAACATTGAAAGTAGCAACTCAATGTCCTACCCAAGGCTGTTTTCAGGGCCATCAAATCTTCTCAACAACAACAGTTAAACAGTTGGTATATGACAAAGAATGCATACATGAAATAGAATCTGTTGTCCCTCTTCAAATCTCACAATGTAATCACTTCAACAGCTATGATAATTCAGGTCAATTTCCCTATGGAATATTTTGTTATATCCCAACTTTATATTTAACAAATAAAGATTTTATTTAACAGGTATGCTCATTAGCCATCTCCCTTACTCTCCGTCTCCTTCTCCCTGGCTTTCTCCTCCCTTCCTTTCTCCATCTGATTTTAATTAAAAGAGACCTTGAATAAATTGGCAAGACATTCTGAAATGTATACAACCTTTCCTAAGATATATATATCGTAGGACAGGTAAACATTCAAGAATGTCTTGCCAATTCCGGATAAAATTGTCAAATATGTTGAACATATTGCTGCCTAATTTTGGAACCATGAAAACTTTATGATAATTCCTATTTCGCAATTTCAATGTCGAAAGGATTGTTTCATGTTCACCCGACTCACCATCATCACAAAACTGCATATTATGTGGAACATGGAATTTTATTTCATTTTTTAATCATTAGCATAACTTTAACAGTTTAACTTTTCTTTAATGTATATTCACTTCTCCACCCTCACGCATACATAATTATGACGAAGTTAAAATTTTGTCTGTATTTAAAAAAAAAAATTTTTTTTTTTTTTTTAAAGTATAGACCCATATCTTTTACATGGATTGCGAAAGAGGCCAAGCCTATATTAATCACTCTCCATGGCACAGATCGTGGCGTATACTTCCTACCTACATGTTTGGTGGAGGAAACCGAAGGACTCTGAGAAAACCACCGTGCACAGTCAGAGTGGTAGGAACTCTTTCCACATGCTTCCCCGGCCGTGAATCGAACCCAGGCCGCAGAGCTGAAAGGCGAACGTGTTGCAGCTCGGCCAACCGTGCATCCACATCTCTATTTATTATTATTTGAAAAAATTATGTTTTACATTTTTGAAATATGCGGAATTAGCATAATTGCAAGAGTTGGAAATTTTTCAAATTAATTTTTTATTCGTCACAAACCCACCTGTCTGCGTACACAGACGCAGGTACGCTAAAATTAAACAAGGGTGATCCACTGAAGGTAAAATCGATATGCTGGCAACAAACCTACATGCACGACTTATGATTTTCAACAATATCTATAATAGTTTAGATCATACGAGAATTAAAACTTTCAATGAGGCCCAATTTGCAAAATTTTGCATAAACTGATTGTTCAAATCAGGTGCGTATTTTCACCACCTGCCCTATTGTGCCAAATGTCAACATTGTATTCCTCATAATGGTCGAGGTATTATGTGAGCCATTCATGCCAAAATACCACAAAAGGACATGAGCAACAAATAACAGAAAATGATTTTGAATCAAGATGTCTGTGACAAATATACTTATCAGAAGGGTTTTTTTTAAATCAGATATTTATTCATCTTCATCATCAAACTAATCTTTTTTTGTAGTGAAAGAAGATTTTTTTTGCAATATCATTTACAATTTAAAAAATCAGAGTATTGTGGAACAAGCAGGCAATTGAAATAACAAACTAGATGCTCCAAAAAATAACAGAACACACAAACACATACATATATATATATATATATATATGAAAGAGAGGGAGAGAGTATGGGTCACAATTCAGACAATATTTCCAGTTGTATGTATTTTTATGTTTAATCTTCGAGATCTTTCATTGCTGTCTCAAGTTTCTATTTTGATGAAAAATCGAAATTAATGTCAACGTGAAAAAAGACAAACCAAGCTTACATATATGAAAAAATAGCGTTCAGGGAACGGATTGCCCTCGGCGCCCACAATCTTGGTTTCCTCACTTCTGCATTTTTTCTTCTTTTTTTTTTTTTTGTGAGACTTCCCAGTAGAATACTTTACATACAGTTTCCATATTGTTGTTTATGGAATGAAAGAGCACTTTTGGATGTGCTCTTGAGGCAGGTCCTGGTGACAGGGACACAAGGGGGACCATGTCCCGCAGATTGACAGGATACTGTCCGAAACTATTTTGGGTTACTTCCAATTGCACATACATGGGCGGATAGTGAAAGATGATAAAATTATTTTGAATAAATTTAAGAAGCCCAAATAAGAAAAATACTTAGACAGAATTGCATATACAGTTATGCATGCGCACCCAGCTTCAAGTTTACAGTCTGGGTAAGTTGACCCCCGATTCTACGCGGGCCTACCAATGCGTGACGTGACCACCGAGGCACTTTGATTGTGCAAGTGCCATTTTGTTTAAGTATTATCTGTATATTGGTTTACAAGTTAATTGGATGCCCAGTGAGTGACTTTCGTTCATGTTATATCTGTACACTGGTTTAAAATGTAATTATATGCCCATGAGATGTTCAATTTCGTTTTGCCAACGATAGTAATGTTGTCCATATTTTGATTATATTCGCTCTCAAAAGGATAAAGCTAAATTCTCGAGGGAAGGGAGAAATAACCAATTCAATGTGTACATGTATGTCGAACGCGGCTGTATATCTTACTCACATTTCCTATCGATTATAATCACCGAGAACAGTAACATCTTGTTAGAAGGCATTTATCATCCGATGCCCAGGACGGCTTCATGAAAAACGCTTCCCATGGATGTTATTATCAGACACGGAACATTTTTTATTTTTCTGATACTCAGAACCAAAGCAAATGTAACTGTTCCCAAGTAAACTAATAGAGTTACGCGAACAACTGAACAGTTCATAAAATGCCATTTAGTGCAACTTAAGGAGTACAAACAACTCCATTGAATTGCTTCTGCGGGAATCAACAGTGGAGTCAAACCCACTTAAACCCAAGTATAAACAGGCTACATATATTGCTATGCTTTCGTGGTTTGATAGATCCATTTTGTCATGCAACTGTGTGCTAAAAGTCTGAGTACGGTATGGCAGAGAATGTTAAACAGGCAAATGTAGAACACAACAGTTTAACTTCTGCTAAACTCAAAACTTACATTATTAATGTAGATATTTATACATGGTCTAAGAAATCATAGCACCAAAAGTTATCACTTTATAAATATCCACCATTGGGCTTGTTACCAGCTTTCAAAGGTGGCATAGTGTATATCGCATTTTATTCTCAGTTTCTACCATATCGTTACTAAAAACATTGTGCGACACATTCAAGTGTTTGTTTACCCCATTTATAATGCTCAGAGCTGGTATACGCCCAACCCATGCTGAATCATTCCAATAAAATATTGATTTGTGTCTCAATTAGCCAAACATTTATTTATCAAAATTTTTCCACACAGTTTTTAGTTTTAGTTACTTTTTTTTAGTATCCGTGTTTTGTTTTTGATTGTACCACTATACTCGTTGTTCTAGACATACTCGCAATTGTCATCTCGGATGCGTCTGACCCGTATGAAATGATGGAAATACTGGACGTAACAGACACAACTGGAGATACTTCAATTCTCGTTGCAGGTCTTGAAATCACGCGTGGTGTGCTCCTCCGCTTGCATGTACAGGTGTCCCCACACTTTTTTACCGCAAAAGTGAAGCCCACGATGAAGAGTAGGATGGCCCCCGTGATCGCCACTAGTAGGGTTGATGTATGTCCATAATAAGCATTACTGGACACTTTGGCAGCACCCTGAAGAGAGCACATTACTAGAATATACACGTGAGTATTTTTGAATGAATACTCAGCTATCTAACAATGGAACCATCTTCCGGCAGACATTCGACAGTCAGCCACCTTATCAAATGTAAGTCTAGTCTTAAAGATACGCTATTGTCTTGTTGTAGATCCTGGTCCAGTTTATTACACATACGGTAGGAGATATCCTAATAGCATATACACTTGTTTGAGCTTAGGTCCATCGGGACTAAATTCATATCTTCACAGATATAATATTAATCCGTCTTCAGTATGTAAATATTTATATCCTGATGAAAGCACTTTCCATTTCTTCCCTCTATGTCCTCTTTATTTAGACACCAGGAAAGTTTTCTCTCTTTGGTCTATCGGGACTAAATTCACATCTTCACAGATATAATATTAATCCGGCTTCAGTGTGTAAATATTTATATCTTGATGAAAGCACTTTCCATTTCTTCCCTCCATGGCCTCTTTATTTAGACACCAGGAAATCCTGATTAAGAACTGTTTGTCATAGTCTAGCTCCGGGAGTGAACCTGAGCATGATAGTCCAAGAAGCGTGTGATATACTAATCAGGTATCTCACACATGAAACAACCATCTGTCTGTTAATCTTAACATAAAGTGCTTGATGCTGCTCAAAAATTCATTTCTGAGTCTAGAAGATTCAGATTTTCATTACAATGTTCTACTTTATTTACCTACCGAGCTAGCAATATAAGGATTTTGACTGAATCTTTTTCTTGACTGTTAATTTATTGTAAATCAATACAATTTTCATTTTATTTTCTTTATCGACATATTCTGCCGGTAAGTATTCACTTGACACACGGCAATAACGTGTATCCTACCGCTGTAACTAGTATATAACGAGCATTTTGTGAACTGTTTTGTCCATTGTGTGTTTTACATATTTTGTGTGTCTATCTTTGGAGAGCCTGCTTTTTAGTACTATCTCGATGTACTATTAGGCAATCCAGGTTATGTAAATATATTGAAATAAATGAAAAAAATACAAAATCGGTCTTTGTTACAGATGAAACCAAGGTGACAAAAGATTAACAAATGGTCGATCAATATGAACATGGTCAGATTATTATTATTATTATTATCATCATCACCATTAGTATCGGCGAAATCATATTGATCTGAAAGGTCAAACAAACATATTGTGTCTTACCTTCTTGTGCAGCTTAAGAGAGATTTGTCCACCTTTAAAGTTGCGTGAAAATTTTCAATCTGTTTTATTTGGAATAAGAAAGGTAAATGTTTATCATGTGCAGATGAGATAATTTGACAATGTTTTGGACATTAAATATTTTCAATTATCCTTTACTCTGTTGTGCAGAGAAAACATTTCAGCACAATGACCAAGGAGGAAGTATGAAATTAAAACAACCACTTCATGAAAAGGCACAAACACTCATCAATACCTGCATCAATATTTTTGATGTGGCGTTATATCCCGCGTACAGCACTGTCATCTTTGATGTATGTTCTTCACCAGCAGCCCTATCTAAAATACAAAATGGAACACATTTTGTTTGTGTGATCAACGCACGATCCTATATTTTTCAAACACATTACATAATATGTATATATGTATATATATGTATATATATATATATATATATATATATATATATATATATATATATATATATATATATTATACAGATTTTGAATGGCAGGGAGTCCAATATGAAATTTACGGGACGATGCAACGTTATATTGGCTTCGCCTCACCCAATATAACGTTACATCGTCCCGTAAATTTCATATTGGATTCCCTGCCATCCAATATCTGTATAATATATATATATATATATTATATATGTATATTCCTTGGCGTATCGGCAATTTCAAGACAAATTCAAACATCAACTGACAATTAAAAACACAACCAAATAGTATTCTGTGACTGCTGGTAATGTTGCCCAAAAATATGTATATCATGAAAAAAAACATACCAACATGAAAAGGTAATAACGAAGGACAATCCCATACTTCAATAGCTGTACGTTTACAAAGTTTTTCTTTTAATTTATTAAGATGTAACCGTTGACAATAAATAAATACCTATTCTTGCATCTCTCTCTCTCTCTCTCTCTTTCTCTCTCTCTCTCTCTCTCTCTCTCTCTCTCTCTCTCTCTCTCTCTCTCTCTCTCTCTCTCTCTCTCTCTCTCTCTCCTCTCCTCTCCTCTAAAAGGAGTAGAAATTGAACACAGAAATGTGCATTTTCATCACAGTGTCCGTGGAGGATGGGTCGTTGTGTTGCTATTGGCTACTGGAACAACAATAGTTCCACAGTGAGCCTGTTTCAATTTCCAAAGGACCTGCATTTCCGCCGTGCATGGATTCGTGCCGTGAGGGTTCGTCGGGCCTACTTTATATTGGTGGTTTTCTAAAGCTGACAAACCCATGGGTCGACAAAACCCACAAAAGAGGGAAAAAACCCCACAAATTCACAAATGTTGTTGCATGCAAATACATTCCGGACAAACAGTATGGCGCGAATCCCACTGTGGTTTTTGTACTAGGATAATCCACTGACTGGAGTTTACACTCAGCTAAATGTCGAACTTTGCAGGATTCGGCGAGTTGCGGGACCTTCCGATATTAAAGCCCAAACTCGAAGATTTCAGACGGTTGGACCAAACATTTTACCGGCCCATTTTAAATTTACTAGCACTTAGAGTGATACCAAACGAAAATGAACTTTAAGGATGGGGTATTTCAAATTACAATCAATGCCACCGTTTGATATTAATAAGCAAAAAGTTCAATTTCGTAATCTAAGGACAAAAATGGAAGAGGGATTTGGGTCGTCTGATGCGGCAATCTGTCCTGTGTTGGCAGCATCACGTTGGCCTTGTAGTTGTATATGAACCGCCACTGGTTGCGCTTGGTGTGGCTTGATTAATTGCCCGCTCTTCTGGCACAATTGCCGTCTCTATTAAATTGTGTTCATCTTCATCAGAGAAAGTGCAGGATAAATTCAAATGGCCATCATCATCACACTCGCTATCATTGCTGAAGTTAGCCTGTCTTGCCATGTCTAGCGCTTGCACTAATGTTGTTCTGTAGGCTATCATACGCTTGCTGGGAGAAAGTTTGCGTTTGTGACGTCAGCAACAGGTTCGCGCCGGTGGTCTGGCGGCTGGTCTGGTGAAAAGCCTGTGCTAATGGCTTGCCAAGGAGGCTCATTTTAAGTGTATCAAAATCATTTTTTGGAATTAAGATATTTATGAAAAATCGATGGATGTTATTTCTAAGACTTTTGAACCCGAACTTTGTGGAAAGTTAGACCCATTTATTTATTTATTTATTTATTTATTTATTTATTTATTTATTTATTTATTTATTTATTTATTTATTTATTTGTTTGTTTGTTTACCCATCAATCAAAAGGATCTTTGACATATAAGGTATGTCATTGGAATTTTTCAGCACCAATCACGACAAAATTGCAGTCGTCTAAATGTTTGTTGTGATTCAACGTTCAATTTGCAATTTCCATTCATGTAGCAATGTGGCTATAGTTCTAGTGGAAAAACGTCCATGCCGTTGGGCGCATTCGGTACTTGTTGACCCAATGTCTAACTTAGGAATAGAAGAGATCAAATCACCAAAAAGGGCCCGGATGTATGTTGTCGTCTGCCTAAACGTTTTCCCTTCAATTCTTTGTATGTAAGACCATTCATGACGATACGTCCCAGATCAACAGATTACTAATTTCTTTAACACTTTAATGAAGTTCTGGTTCAGTGCACCCGGGTGTCCCTAGCCAAAACATAGCTCACTCCCCGGGGTAAAAAGGGAATTTTATAAAATGTCCTGTAAATTATTAACTTAAAACGAAGGGGATGAAATATCTTTGCATATATTAAAATATACATACAAATATACATTGTTATATTTGCTACCTGGACATGTGAGCTTGAATTTGTGACCCATTTAGAATTTTCAAGTTCGAGGCACGGCCGTTCTGTGGCAAGAAAAAGTTATTACTAATGACGCCGCCAGATAAAAGTGTGCAAAGTATACACCATTGTCCATGGTCGGCCTGGTGTCTGTCTGTCTATCTATCTATCTATGTCTGTCTCTCCGTCTGTCTGTGTCCGTCCGTCTGTCTGTCTGTCTGCCTGTTTATATTAACACTTTACGTATAGGCCAATGTCTGTCAATATTTTTTGCTTATTTTTTGGTTTGTTGGTTTATTACTATCTGTCTGCGCCGTCCGTCTACTGCTGTCGCTATATCAATTCATTTTTATATTCGTATTTATTTGTTTTATAAATTTATTCACTCTATCACGCACTTATTCATTCGTTCATTTATGTTGCTAAAAATTTGTTGCCTAAAATTAAAGAGATTAAGATTAAGATGGGTTGAGAAATCAATGAAACACACGGTAAAAAGTGTAGCAGCGGTGTTGTCTCAGCCCTGTGTTTGTGATACCACAGCCATTGATGCTTTCTGTGCCTCAGATTGTATACGACGCAGGCTTCGTGGATTGAGACACGTGACAGTAAATTTACTAAGGCAGCTCTTCTATAGCGATGAGGCACGTGTGAGCGGCATTCTGGAAAAAATATCATGGAGATTTTCTTAACGTACACAGCTATTAAACTCCTGTGATTTATAAATATATTTTTTTCTGAAGGGCTTGCAGATACAAAGTGTAACATCATTGGTTCAGTGCACGAAATTGAAATACTTATCGTTTTCGTGGACAGAATCACAACAGGATTCACAAAATTATAAGAGCAAATTACAAAGCGAAAACCCACCAAAAAATTAAACTACTTTTATGATTTTGTGAAAGAAACTTAGAAAAATATCACAAAGTTGAAAGTATTTCACAAAATCCATGAAGCTTGTTAAATTCTGTGCACGGAATTGTGATACTTTATCAATTTGTGCACAAAATCGTAGAGTATTTTAGATTTCGTGCATAAAAGTTTAAGCTTTGATCAACTTTGTTCATGAAATTGAAAATTAAGATCTACAGATTTGTTAAATACATCGATTTCGTCCACAACATCATTAACTTTATTAATTCTGTCCACAAAATCCTTAAATTTAGCCATTTCGTCCACAGAATTGGGTAAGGTTTTGAATTTCGTCCGCAAAAACTTGACAGCTTTCCAATTTTGTCGACAAAATCCATTTGTGATCAAACGTTGTGCACAAAATCGAAAAACATGTCATGTAACCCATATGTTTTCCAATTTTGTGGACAAATTGGAAGAACGTTTCACAAAATCCATAGCTTGCTCTATTTTGTGCACACAATTGTAAGAGTATGGCAGTTTTGTTCACCGAAATCTAAAGAAAAGAAAATTCTGTAAACAGAATCGTTAGATTTCTCAACTTGGTACACGAAATTGACAAATTTTATCGATTTTGTCCACGAAATTGGTGAAATATGACGTTTTGAACCCCTAGCGTGCCATCGTAACAGCTTAGAATTTCGTAACATCAGAGACCCTTGACGACGTTATCAGAAACTAACAAATCTCGGGCATGCGTCTATATTTGACCGCTTGGCGCGCTAAAAAAAATGTAAAAGTATAATAGGCCTAATAGAAAAAAATTATTGACTAAAAAAAAAAATGGACGAAAGGGACTACCAACATTCAGAATTTCGTTCAATATTGACCCATCTGTAGTGTGACGCTGACAGCCCCATTGTCAATCCATGCTGCTCCCTGAATTGTGACGACGGTACATACTAAAACACGGATGCGGATGCGGATGCGGACCCTATGCTAAAACGTGGACCCCCAACTGCGGACCCTCGATATCTTCTATACCGTCCCAAACTGTATACTTTATACATTACACCATATTCCTTGGAGTGTCAACAAGCAAAATATTTATTAAATATCCTTATTCCATGGACGTAAGCGATAAACTTATGAATTTCTTGGACGTAATTGACAGACTTACACATTCTGTGGACAAAATTGATGTATTTAACAACTCTATGGACGAACTTGTAACAGTTAACGGATTTCGTCCACGAAATGAAATAAAATAACCACAAAATTGATGTTACACCTGGCGTCCCCCACAAAAAGCTGTCGCATTGCCTCCCGTCTTTTTTTTCCATTTGTTCAAAATAACAGATCAACCAACATGACTCACACGCGTACATGTAGTTCACGATACAGAGCACGTACAGGTCATAAACAGGCAAGTGTCAGAAGTTGCAATTGCGTTGTTGACGAAATAGCCATGTATTTCCAAATCCATAAACATGCACCGTCCTAGTTATGTGATGTATTCCTACCTACTGTATATAGCCCGTCATCATTGTGAATTGTGAAACTCCTTTTCTTTTTATATACAACAGGGTTAAACATAGGGCACTGCCCTGTTTCCCAATTGTTGTTTTCCTTTTTAATGAAAATATGCTTAAACCAAACATTGCAATCAACATTGTAGCAAACGATTCTGTCCGCAAATTGTGCAAATATACCTCGAGATTTGGCCAATTGAAATGCAGAATTTTTGTAGCTTTTATTTAGCTTTTTTTATGCCCTACATAAATATGATTTAATTGATGAGCCATCTGACCATAAAATGACATGCAGTAATAAAAAAAAGAAATGGGAATCTGTGTACATTTGCCGTTGTTGCATGCTGTTATAAACAATGTTGCTAACCGGCCAGGTTATGTTTTCATCCGGTGACATGAAGGTTTTTAGTTTTGAATTTACATCTAGACTGTTCAAATTTCTGTGGAGAATTTTGATTTGGTTAAACACAGTGTCTCTCATGTAATCAAATAGGTCACAAATAACACAATGCATCCCATTATTTTTGGTGGGAACAAAATAAGCAAATAGTTTGATCCAGCTACTGGCTCATTTTGGTAACGACGCAGTTCAACACGCGGTTTCTAATTACCAAATGAAAGGCGTGTGAATGTTCCTCAATGTTAATTTTTTCAAAAGTTTAGATACTTTTCAGGTTCATGATTTTGTTTGAATAAACGATGAAATCTTTAGGTTGTTTTTTTTTTTCCTATTTTCCTGTTGAACGTTGTCGTCGCAAATCTACGAAAAGAAAACCTGTATGTACTGGTCTTTTAGTCTTGATTGGAAAGGGCACAATATGTTTTTTTTTTCTAGTTTATATATGTTATGTTGATTCAGCCACAAATTAGACATATAATTATGCTGGAGAATAAGTCTCACTCTGGTCGCCCTTATGTCTTGCTTATCAAGTTGATGAGAAGTAAAATATGACTATTGCAGAATACTACTGTCCAAAAAATCTAAAATTCAAAAATATTATTTAATAATACTTATTTTGATTTCAATTTACGGTAGAATTCTTTCAAATCCAGCTAGAGAGGCTTTATTAGATGCGGTCCGACCAAGTCCAAGTACATACCCACAAAACTTAACAAGAGTCTTATTTGCATAGCATTGGTCCACAACATTTTGTACGTGAGGATCACGGAGCGGGAATGGTCTTTTGTGCATGACCACACTTCACTTCGATACTAATATGGTGTGCACCCTCTTGGGGTTTTGACCGAATAAATTTCTGCAGTAATCGCCATCGCCATAAGCTTGATTCACTGACCACAGTGAACGATCATTATAACGAAGCTCAGATGTCTTACATGCTCACTGAACGATACGGGTTTTGAAAGACCTCAAATTTAAAATTGATTCCATTTTTTCAGGTATATGACATATTCAGATATCACACGCATGTAGCGAAAACTCCTTATAAAGACACCATTTGTTCCCTAACAAATGTATCAGATAACTAAATATGTAGGATAAATGAATCAAATATCAAAGAAAATGAACTTTTCCCCATGAAAATTTGTTTCATCATATCGAATATGTCGGATATTTGAGTGTGTGTCGTTGTAATGAAGTTCCGTGTGTACATTGAACAGATGTTGTCACAAAAATACAGTATTTAATGTTCAATGTCGGCGGGAAAAATCTCCCTTCGTTTTGGGTTATCAACGTTTTGGTCATTCGCGCAGTGCGCAAAAAGAGAAAAATATCGACTTACTTCTCTCCCAGGTGCATAAAACAGACGATATTTAATCAGCTGTTGTTTTTTGTTTTTTTGTTTCTGTTAGACTACGTTGTCTTTCAGCTCTTGTGTGAATTACCGGCACTCCGTCTCCATTTCGTCTATCCAATATGCAGCATACAGTCTGCATAGTAGAGTGTATTCCCCTGAGGAGAACTAAACAATTATACTTGTCCCACGCGTCGGTCCCTGATCGTGGCAGTGATGGCCATCCCAGCAGAAATATCGTAAATGTTACAATAAAGGTTCGAAAATACTACACGCATGTCATTCAGTTAAATCACAAGTTTCTGTTATTATGGATCGACCTTGTCTTCTGTTTTTCCTAAAATTTTCGGCACACGTTGTGACTTGTATTAAACAGATTATTACATAAATCACCGTTGTTCGTGGATTAAATACTGCGCCGACTTACAGCTGAATCAAACAAACAATACACATTTGAGCAAATAATCTCTCAAACGAACAATAAGTTTTTAACGCCATTGTCCCATTTCAATTATTCTAAAACAAGGGACACCCTTGGTTCGTTGTTGCAAAACTGCAAAAAAAGCTGGTTACAGTGCAAAGCGGTCGGTCGTATTGCTTGAAAATATCCAGTGTTTTTGCCTCACCAAAAAATCAGTAGCTCGTGCGATACTTTCTTGTTGGTCAATGACATATAATGCATGGACCTTTTATAGTTTTTGTGGCAAGTTTAAAGGTCAGCTTGGTTGAATGGTTACAAACTAGAAAGTTGGTGTTTAGGATGGGTAGAAGTGACATCTGAAAACAAAAATGTTAAATTTGATTTTCGAATAGGTTTTTTTTTTTTGTGCGTGTGGCTCCAAAGGGCCTCAAATTTGCCACATGAAAGCGCGGGAATTTTCTCCGAGCCAGATGTACAGCCAGATGATCCCAACTTGCCGTCTGGGCAATGATAATTCGTTGCAAAAGAGATATTTCGTGTCATAAATTACCAGATTTCATTTAACAAGAACAAACATGCATGCAACAGATTGAAATTTGCGTTAGGATGGACCAGGTCCTGAACAAACAGTTAATCTCTCCTTCCCATCTGTGTGGTCTGTGGATGAATTAATGTAAGTTTGCATTTCTGAATAGCTTTAAACATCCGAACTCCTACCCAGCAGTAACATCGCGACCCTTGGAGGGCAGTAATTTACGTTTCCATATACGTCATAAGTACACATGCTTACGATATCCCTTATTTCACATCGTATCCATTTTGTAACAATGACGACTATTTTCCTGTCGCTGACTTATTTTCTGGGTCCATAATAATGACAAAGGTATAATGAGAAATCTGATTGTGCACCTGATTATTGAGAGTTGACCGTGGACTGTCAGTAACAGTCGTACATGACTGAAAGAGATGAAAGGCCATCTGCCCACTGGTCTTGACAGCTGTGTAGATTAGGCATGAATGTGGTACACTGGTAGCTATTCCAACAAGTGTCATTTGGTTATGGGATTAAACACCTGGTAATATACAGGACATGCACATGACAGTGGCCAGCTATTCTGTTATAGAGTGTTCAACCCTGGACATGGTCTTCTTTTCAACCATCAATTGAATACAAATGGTGAAACACGTTAAAGGTTTGTTACAATGTTACTTTGTGACATCCCAGACCGGCGTTGTCACTGTGACATTTGATCAGGGACGTGCATGTCTTAATAGGAAAGTTTCACGTGCCTTTTTGGCAATTCACGGTGCCCGATATTCGTCTTTCATGATGGAGACCATCCCAGAACATATCATCGGCAACAACAAACCATGAATCTGGAAAGTTTTATTCTGTCCGCACGTGGAGCTATTCAAGATGGGCGCATTCAACGAGGGGAAACAATTATAATGGGCGATTGCAGCGCATGTCCGCTTCTGCCCAAATTGTGATAAAAAAAGCAACTCAGCTGGCCTCTCTGCGATCCAAATTAAGATAACCACGCAACGAAAATGACAAGTAACCAATCTGGGCATTCCGTGTAGTATTAGCTAGACTTCTTTACTAACATTGCCTTAGTTTTAGTGGAGAAATTGCCACCCGCCTCTAAACTGTTTGACAGTGATCGTGTTGATAATTTCTATATCTGGAAAGGAGTTCAAGCGGACTCCTTTTCGTTCACCAGTATACAAGTAAAGGACATACAGAAATTATTAGGCAACCTCAAATGTAAGAGCACTGGGCTGGACAATATTCCCGCTAAATTTTTGAAGGACGGTAAAACAATTATTGCTCTACCCCTTTCACACATCGTCAATCTGTCCCTTTCAACGGGCTCTGTACCGAATGAACTGAAGTCAGCTCAACGTATTCCTTTACACAAGAAACATAGTCGCAATGATCCAGGTAATTATAGACCTTTTTCAATATTGTGCATCTTCTCATAAATTCTGGAAACGATTGTTTATTCTCAACTAGAGACATATCTGTCCAAGTCCAATATTCTGTATGATTTTCAGTCTGGCTTCGGACGCAACTATTCAACAGAATCATGTCTTATTCATTTGACGCATTATGCAAGAATGAGTATGGACAAATGCCTTCACACAGGGATGGTCCTGCTTGACCTCCAAAAAGCTTTTGACACAGTAAACCATGGTTTACTGTGTCGAAAGCTTAAATCTATGGGCTTGGACTCTGCATCAGTTGCTTGGTTTCATTCCTATTTATCTGATCGCTCACAGGTTGTTTATTACTAAGGTGCTGCTTCTAAAGCAAATACAGTCACTTGTGGCGTGCCACAAGGTCCTTTACTCGGACCACTTTTATTCTTAATATATGTAAATGACATGCCCCTGGCTGCCAACTGCAAACTTTTTCTTTACGCAGATGACTCAGCCTGACTGGTATCTGCCAAATCCATTCACGAAATAGAACATACTCTTTCTTCTGAACTTCACTCCCTAAACCAATGGTTGATCGATAACAAGCTACCTTTTTATTTGGGCAAAACGGACTCAATCTTGTTCGGCACAAAACTCAAAATTAAGAAAAATTCGTCTCTCAAAATCACATGCAATAATCAAAAAATAGAATCACCCTCTAAGGTCAAATATCTGGGAATGATGCTGGACCAGAATGTTTCTGGAAAACTTCACGCAGAATCAGTTTTGAATAAAATCAACTCTAAACTCAAATTTGTGTATAGGCAAGGATTGGGACTGAGCACAAGAACAAGGAAACTTCTGTGCTCAGTACTAATTCAAACCTCACTTTGACTACGCGTGTGCGGCTTGGCACAGCACTGTGACCTTGAAAACAAAACAGAAATTCCAGGTTTGTCAAAACAAAATGTATCGTTTTATTAATAAATGGCAGGCAAGAACCCATATTGGTGCTGAACAAATTTCCGATTTAGAATGGGTGGATGTTTCTAGCAGAGTTGAACAAAACAAACTGACACACATCTTTAAAATAGTGAGGGGCACCTGTCCAGATCATATGAAAGAAAATATGGTCTGCACCAGTGACGTTCACAACCATTTTACTCGCTCAAGCGTGGATTCCCTGGTGGTCCCAGGAGTTGGGGGGCCTGGACTGAAATCCTTCCTATATTCTTCTATAAAACTGTGGAATCGGTTGCCTTCAGAAATGAAATCCAAGGATTCGATCCTTACCTTTAAACCTGCAATTAAGAAACATCTAACTAATATCATGCTATCCAGAGAATACAATAAGTTTTAATTAATTTACATTTAAATATATTAAAATAAGCATATCTGTGATATTCATAGTTTGTTGGTTCATCCAAACTCACTATTCCGAGCCACCCAGTCTTGGGACTGCCAGCATTCAGCCCTATCAAAGGCTTTGCTTGCATCTAAAAAGATGACATGAGCATTGGAACCTTGTTGTGTATAATAATTTATAGTTTCGGAGACTTCCATTTTCATTTAGAATTAACCAATCTAATAATTTTCCAATCACACTACCCAGTGCAATTGCTCTATACTTGTCAGAGTTATTCAGTGACTTTATTTTATTCTTGGGAATTGGAATGAGATTACTAATAAGGAGATCTTTTGGAACACAACCGTTGATAATCATTGATTGGAAGTATAAAGATAAATGGATAGACAAATTATCACCTCCCAGGATGATATGGTGTGAGTAGTGCCATGCACCGCCATCATGTTAACCAATTTTGAGGGACTTTAATGCTGACTTTATTTTATCCACAGAGATGACTAAATGCACGGAATTTATACTTCTTATAAACTTATCATAAACCAATGAATTTATGTTTTTGTTCAACTTATCCATCTGTGATTTATCATAGGAAACCAAGTTATAAAGTTCTTTGTACTTATCAGCAAGTCTATGGGCTATGCCGCATGGATTAGACTCGCTATCAATAGAATTTGGGATGTTTTTGTTGTTGTGCTTAATTCTTTTTATTATTTTCTAAAATTCGCTGACATTATGATTGGAAATAGAGTCAACTAAGTTTTGAGCATAAATCTTTTCTTTGTCCTGTTTGATTGAGCGTATAGTATACTGGTATTTGGCACACATTCTCCTTCTAATACCTGCAATTATTCCTTCACGTGGATAATTATTTTCTTTCCATATGGAGTGCCAGAAAACGGTCTGTTGTTTCAAACCTTCAATGTGGTCATTCCAACCAGGGATAATTTTGGTCTCATTAACTGATGAGTGAGGAATATATTGTTTTACTGCTTTGATGCAGGCTTCCACAATATCGTCATGATATTGTTGAATTTCACGATCATGATTATTGCAAGACGTGTATGGCAAGCCAACAGAGCCATAACGCATAGGTCTTACGCGTAGCCGAGCCTCCACTACACATAGTCGAGGCTCAGCAACGCATAGTCGAGTAAACCAATCAGATTGCAGTCTCCACTACGCGTTGCCGAAAAAATGTTCTTCTAGAACGCGTTGCCGAACATAGGGGATGCGTAGTGGAGAAACTATGCCTCCCATAGCATGTAGCCAAACTATCCAATCACTGATGCTCTTGTTAACTGTATTAGACCTGTTCGACTACGCGTTGAGAAATTGCTGGTCTCGACAACGCGTAGCCGAGGGAACCAATAAAATCTGGTTCTCCACTACGCGTTGCGTAGGACCCAATAAAAATTGGTTCTCTAAATGCTCTTCCTTGAACTGAACAAAGCACTGCTGTGCTGTCTTGAAAAGTAAAATTTCATACCCGTTCAACCGCCGTTTTGAAATATGGGTTACAACCATTCGGCTATGCATGGTAGAGACCGTAAATTGATTGGCTGCCTCGACGACACGTTGTGGAGAATTTCAAGTCTCAACTACACGTTGTAGGGAATTTCATGTTTCTGCTATGCGTAGTAGAGACTCTAATTTGATTGGCTGTTTTAATATCAATAATGATTGTAAGGACGTAAATGATTGGTTTGCTTTTCCTCAGCCAGAAGGTGCCATAAGTTGCTCCACTCTGGTAGCCGAAGCTTGACTAAGCGAAGTGGAAAACATATTCTCGGCAACGCGTAGTGGAGACTGAAATCTGATTGGTTGGCTCGACTACGCATAGTGGAGGCTCGGCAATGCGTAAGACCAATGCGTTATGGCCCTGTTGGCTTGCCATAGACGTGCCAAGGCAGTGAATAGCTGCCCAGGGTACCTCAATATGATTTAAGTTGTTATCTAATTCTAGTTTATAGGCCTAATTAGTCTTGTCTTGCCATGTAGCAAGATGCCATAATGGTTTAGAAATCTTTGGAAACTAACTAACACAGTGATGTTGGGCAGGAATACTGAGGGAAAGTTTAACAGCACTGCGGTCAGACATATTCAATCCATCATGACAAACATAATACTCATTCACATGGTAATCAGATACAATAATGTGATAAATGTTGACCTGTTACCATTAATTTTACTTTCATATGTAAAATTAGTTGCACTAAGTTCATGCGTTAACAGATATCTGAAATCCTCATTGTGTTTTGTTAAGTTACTTAGTCCGAGAAAAGTAGGTGTTAAAATCACCACCTATTATCACTTGCTCTATATTGGTTTCTCGACACTGAAGCGATATTTCATCTAAAACAATTTCAAATTCCCTAGACTGGCAATTATTTGCTACTGAGTCACATGGCATGTAAACATTAGCAATAAGGATACTTTGGCCATTTATATCGAATGCGCATGCGCATGCGCAGACACGTTTAGTGACAAAAGAGACAGGGGAACATTTTGCATCTATGCTCCTCTTCCATATGATAGCACAACCTCCAGAAGGTCTCCCATAGAGGAGATCCTGCTCATTCGTACCTGAAACAAGCAAAACATGATAGTCTGGTATTTCACTTTCGAGTGTATTGATTTGTTTGCTAAGAAGCCACTGCTCTTGTAGTAGGACAATATTACTCTCATTTGACAGTTTTCTTATGTAATCAAACCTGCCTGTGCCATGACCATGAGAATTGTAAGAAGCAATAATCAGATGTTGTAGCAAAGCCATAATTGTCATAAAAGTCAGACGCATAAAGGTGAATGTTAGTTACGATCCTGGAGAGATGAATCTACTCTTTGCGGGATATATTTTCTAACTTTTACTCTTGCTGGCCATAACTTGTCATTGAATAAGTCATTGAACTGCGATGCCGGAACGGTGAGTCGAAATGATTTACATTTTGCATTTTCATTAGATATGCAAGTAAGTGTGAGTACATCGAAGCCTGCATGAGTAACATGGGCATGTAAATCACTAGTTATGGTATCAGGGTCCACCCTGTAAAGAAATAAGTCTCGTATGGGTTATGGTGCCCCCTGAAAATGGCTGTTTGTAATTCTTGCACGGCCTGTTATAATCTTGTGTCACCGATTTTCTCGACGTTTCAACTTTTTTGACACGTGAGAAGGGATTTCGAAACCTTGTGAATCAATTTAGATATCTTGCCACCTCTGGTTCTCACCATCACTACTTGCAGCAAAGCTGGTGATTGATGACTGACTTATTGTATGTCATAAGATAGCTTCTCTTGACAGTGATCTATCTATTTGTGGTGTCATTTTATTAACTCATAATTAATTTTGGCATCGTGGGTCTAGATACATTAGCATCCATTCATAGTCCTATTATGTCATCATATCCATATAATCTCCTTATGTTATCCTAAATATATTGGCATCGTATCCATAGTTCATTACTCTATTCAAATGCTTATGGGCAATCATAGTACATATTCATAATCCTATTCATGTATGCTGATGCACAGTTATATTAACTATTCATGACTCATAATCTTATTCATATGTAAATTGTCATCTAACTGGACTCCCTACTACTTTTCGTGCAATGCAGTATTTGTGTCTTTCTTTTTGCGAATCTTCTATTTTCGTTATTGTCGTTGTTATTGAGATGATGATAACTATCATCTCTATCATGTTTTTGGCTGGGTCGTTTTATTTAACTTGTAAATCATATTACACCTGTTGGTAGTTTTGTGTAATTTTCTAACTCTGTTGTACTGAATTTTCGCCTTTTTGCTGTGGGCAATAAAAAAACCTGTTTTGTATATTGTATATACTTGACCTGGGTTCTTGTCTATTAGACCGGTTGTCTGCAGTTGGTGATATATATACCTCGGCGCGAGATATGCTGCTGTTGGAAGTTTTTTTGTTATGTTTGTGGGGGGGGGGTTGTTGTTGTTGTTGTTGTTGTTGTTGTTTGGGGGTGGTTTTGGTTTGTTTTGGTTTTTTGGGGGGTTTTTTGGTTTTTTTTTTTTTTTTTTTGTTTTTGGTTTTTTGTTTTTTTTTTGTTTTTTGTTTTTTGGGGTTTTTTTTGTTTTTTTTTGTTTTTTGTTTGTTTGTTTGTTTTGCTATGCTTTCAGAATCTGCAGTGTATATATTTTAAACTTTTATGAGAGAATGTCGTTCAAATTAATATCCCGATCAAATAGCTTTCAATACGAACACATCCCACCAGTGTAATGCAAATATTATATATGCAGGGGCGCCTATCTGGACGGAAAGATGTAAATTGTCAATATCGTTTGCATATTTGTGCAGGTCGTAGTTTGCCGGGATAACTAGGAAGAAACAGCAGGATGACAGTTTTGACACTTCATCCCTCACTCCCTTTTCAGAAACATTCCATGTATTAATGACCTCATCATCGACCTCTGCTTGCAAATTATATGCTCCTTGCAGCCAGGCACTTCTTAAAAACTATTTTATGTTTTTTGGGGGAGGGGATGTTTTTTGTTACTACTACGATCAATCTTAGTTTTTGTTTTGGAACACAGAACTTTCTTATAGAAGGCAACAAAATTCATAAATTGATAAAATGTGATTCCCACCGTTACATTAAAATAACTACAACTATCGTTTTGTATTTTTGTACCTTTGTGCATTTACGGTGGTTGTCCCACAAGACAAGCACCTGCAGATTAGATGTCCCTTCCAGGGAAAAATACCACAAGCAGAGTTTATATCCTTCTGTTCAAACTTTGGAATCGACGTGGGTAGTCATCTGCCCAAGAGTGCTGGATCTAGTCAACACATATATCTGTTGAGTTACAGAATGAACAACGTCCCAATTCCCGAACATAATATCACCCGTTTTCCACCATAATTCAGCCGTATACATAATTAACAGTTTATACCAGCATTCCGTCATTTGTACGGCAAGAGGAAGTCAAAGACGCCTACACAGCATTATAATATGCGATCCACTCCCGAGAAATGAGTCGTGAGTGGCACAAGACACTTCTTAGATAACAGGCTTCAAAGTTTATATATATATATAAATATATATATATATATATATATGTATATATATATATATACTGTACAACATTCCAAATGACAGGGTGGTCAAGACTTTCTCGTAACCACTGCGAAAGAACATGACGCGTATTTTGGTTAAATCATACGTTTCGATTTACAGACATGTCACCTGCAACACGTGAATAATGCGTGTTCGGAACACATTCGTCTTAAAATCTTGACCCGCTGATTGTAACGTTGTGGTCCTGATATGAATCTTCTACAAAGACAAGAAATTCATAAGGCAATTGACTTGCCCGAGGACCTGTGATATTTCAAATGAAAATTGCCATGCGCTTGTGAAATGAATTACAACACTGGAAACGAAAGAACTTTTCTCTGCCAGCATCTTTAATAAAAACGTCTCATTTTGTCAGCAGTTTTATGTATAATCATCTTCATGCATACAGAATGTAATTAAAAGATCTTTATATATTTACTTCTCCGGTACATACAACATGGATTCGTGATCAGGAGAAACCGAATTTAAGAAGGCTGCCGAATGCAGTCACCTCCTGTAATGATAACTTGGTTGACAGCAGGCAATTTAAGATCACACTACGAAATATTTATAACACAAGTATATGCCTAAAGCACTTTACCTTCCAAGACCACCTAACTAATAGACGGTATTATTACATTGGGAAACTACATAATATGTCCCATGCCAATTTATATACTTCTGCCCTTTTCACCACTAACGAAACAACCACCGTTATCAGAGTAAATTTTGACAGGGGGCCTCTGCGTGCTATAAATTAAGCTGCAGTTTTCAGTGGAATGTAGTTTATTTTTAATCCATCCTGACTTTTGAAAAGAAATCATTATGAAATAATAACTCGACTGTATGGCTACTTTCTCCAAACATTAGGTATGCATGGTTATATAGAAATGGGGCGGTAATTTTTATGGTAATGATTAAGATTGAAAGTGCACAATTTTGCACATTACAAATTCATGGGTGTATACATTTTAGTACACGGAAGGCCTGCTTAACTAGTTCCTGAAATTTCAAATACTGCATTGATTACAACTTGATATGAATGGATTTGGTACTTGCCAACAACCATGGATCCACGAGTGTCTTTATAATATGTACTATTTCTGCCCCCTCTTTCTTTCTTCTTGTGTTAGTTAAATTTTTTCTACGTTTTCAGGCAGTTACTACCACCCTCATCTCGGACCATGCCTTGTCTATATTTTATGTTCGGAACGAGCGGGACTCGAACCTGCAAGCTTTGGCCCAGTCGCCTGGCTGAAATGAGAAATGCACATATCCACTCGACCAAATCCCCATTCCTAAAAACAAAAGATGGTTCAATGGAGGTAGCTATGTGCGAGTGCCGTATCAACACGCTAATGCAGTATATTTACTGAGTCGCCATTTATTTCCAGAATCGGGGACTTAAATCCACCAGCATTAAGGAAATGCCTAAAATATATATTTTATGTTCGGAACGAGCGGGACCAGACTATGTCTATGGCCCCATCTCTCATTGACTTGGCCAGCCGACTGAGCTAACATAAAGGGGTACTTTCTACGCTAACGCTGTCCAGGACTGCAGCAACATACACCAACACACATGGCGTGGCATATACATTCCAAAGTAAATTTGTGAAGAAGTTAACCATATATTTGATGTAAATATTAATCAAGCGACAAACAATGCCACAGACAGGGTGATAAATGTTCTTGTGCAATATTTATATTATTGTTAATATTATAACAACACAAACTTTAATAAATATTGTCCTCACTTCCTGCACCTTAAAATGTGCTAGCTTGAGCTCTGTGTTCATGTACAACAGTTTAACACAGAATAATGTTAGTATTTTAAAATTTTCACCACTGAGTGTGTAGCTCTTAGCAGTTGAACTGTCTGGACTCTAACCTTATTTTCCTGTTGTTGTTTTTTTTGCGGGGGGAGGGGGAGGAGAGCAAATACTAAAAAAAATCTGCTTCTCCGAAACCGCTCACCCAACTGCATTGTTATCTTACAGGAACACAATGTAGTTTTCCTATTGATTTCTATGTAAACCAATGGACATATTAATGCTCAATATTATGTGCGGGGGGGGGGGGGGGTCTCCACCAGGTATCAATGTTCATTTAAAAGTTCTCTTTAAATATTCTTCAATTTCTCATGCTCCAGTAAAATTTTTGGTTTTAATGAATCTATATTTTTTGGCAAAACTTACGAATACTTGTAAATGTCATATAAACTCACCTAAAGCTCCATAAAAGGTCGCTATCAGTTACAATTTTGATTTTGTGAAGAAGTTTAGGTCATGCAGCTGAGCTCGGGCTGGTCACACAGCCCTAGAGTGCCAGGACGCCACTGCACATGTGGCATTACATTGTATTTGCCTGTCTGTAATGCACATTTGGCCCCACAGAGGGCGTAGTTGTGTCAATAAAGAACTTTGAACTTTGAACTTTAAATAACACTCGGGGGTCCCATCCTGACTGTCTGGCTTGTGCCTGGCCCTGTCTCAATGGCAATTCCATCTCCTGCTAAATAATTGATTTAACACAAACTTTACTTTCCCCAACATGATTGAAACATTTGTATGATGACATCCTTAATACTGTGTCGGCCAGACACCTCACACTATTTCCAAGTTTCCTGCTTATCTATATGTAGCAAGTGTGCACACCTGTGCAATTGTCGATTGACCATGCATTAAAGACTTCACACTTGGTGAGTTGTCGAGACAAAGTTGGAAATCCAAAGTACATTTAACAAGTGAAAATGACTAAATATCCGAGCAGATCTACTCAAAATTGAAAAGAAGAATAATCGTATGGCAAACTATGGAAGAAGAAGAAGAAGAAGAAGAAGAAGAAGAAGAAGAAGAAGACCAATGTCATAAAAAAATCAGAAAAAATACATCATTCTCGCAAGTTACATGTACAAGTCTGAACAGGTACTGACAAAGACTGCACTCTGTCCCTCAAATATGTCGTGGACGTTAAACTACCGTCATTGCTATTAAAACAACACCATCCACTGTGTTTTGTAACCTGGTAAATGTTATGGGAAACCCTCTAGTATTTGTGTAAATTTTTTGTATGCATCGTTCAATTTAAGGTTTTGCAGCCAAAATCTGATAACGTGTAGAGCAAGTTATATATATATATATATATATATATATATATATATATATATATATATATATATATATATATATATATATATATATATATCAATTGTGAGACATGGTATAATCAATATAAACAATGTGTGTTGTGATAAATCAGAATACAACAATGCCTAAAGCAAAAATTAAATAATAAAAAAAAAGAAAAACCAGCACGAGATAATCTGCTCCAAAGGACAGATGAAAATCTGAACAGGGCATGTTTGTGGCCAGCACTGACCATCAGTGTGGCCATATTCACCATGAATTTTGATCTGGTACTGGGGAATTTACGATCAACCTGAAAATCATCTAGCTTGTGCCCATATGAATCGTCCCAGCATGTTACCAATTCTAGTGCCTAAACCAGTATCTGTTTGTTTGGCTATTGTCCAGAAATTATGTTGAAAGTTCAGAGATTCTGTCTAAATCATGTATTGATCCAAATGTAAATAAAATGCACCGGATCAAACTAAAGATTAAGTTCAAATAATTGAAATGTTAAACACAAAGCCTATATTGTAGCCAAGAAGAAGGCAGATTGGTTGACCATGGACATTTCGATTAACTTTTAGGCTGATCATGGAAGTCCATACTCAAAACCACATCAACGTAAGTTTAGAATCACAATGAAAATCCGAAATTGTGTGTGTGTGTGTGTGTGTGTGTGTGTGTGTGTGTGTGTGTGTGTGTGTGTGTGTGTGGTTTTGGGGTGTTTTTGTTTTTGTTTTTTGTTTTTGTTTTGTTTTGCCTTGTTTTGTTTTGCTTTGATTTGTTTTTTTTTTTTTTTTTTTTTGTTTTTTTGGTTATGCAGCTGGAGGTGATAAATGCACTGATTTACTTTTATATCAGTGCTGTAACAGCAAGCGACTCTCAGCTTGCTTTTGCATCGAAGTTGATGTGGAAATGTCACAACTCCCTTTCGCTGAGACTTTTCCCAAATGTCAACAGTGGGAAAAATGATACTTTGCATCTTCATCTGATTATTCTTCATGGCAGCTGTGACAATTTAGACACATGTGAGTGACAGTTTGGCTTTAAATCCGAGCTTTGCACTAATCAGTACGCATTTGTAGTCACTGGATGTATAAATTATTACATCAAAGCAGATTCTTACGTTTATGCAGCTTTCTTGGATGCATTGAAGGCATTTTATAGAGCTCATTATATAAACTTATACAAGCTGCTCATTCAGAAAGGTTTATGTCCGATTATATGTCGTTTGTTATTAAATATGAATGTGGGTCAAAATTTTCGTGTAAAATGGTAAAATTCCACTTCAAAAATGGTCTGCTGACAGATGGAGTCATGCAAGGTTGCTTACTTTCTCCTATTCTCTTAATGGTATACATTCGTGAACTTCTCACCGGGCATAAAGCCTTTGGCTTTGGTTGTCATGTTGGTAGACACTTTCTTGGGGCGTCGATGTATGCTCATGGTTTTGTTAGGGCCTACGCTTACACACATGTCCAAAGTGTTATAAGGTTCTCATTTTTCTTGCGAATTTAATGTAAAATTGAAGAAGTTGTTGTAGCTTCGCAGAGGGCTGTAAAGAATATTTGGTCTCTTCCATGCACATGTCACGGCATTTTGTTTCATGCTATATGTAAATTATAAGGTTCTCATTTTTCTTGCGAATTTAATGTAAAATTGAAGAAGTTGTTGTAGCTTCGCAGAGGGCTGTAAAGAATATTTGGTCTCTTCCATGCACATGTCACGGCATTTTGTTTCATGCTATATGTAACGATGTTGACATTGAATATCATTTGCACAAACGTTTCCTCAAGTTTTTCTCTAAGTTATACCACTGTCCCAATAGACTTCAGTGACTATTTCTGCTAAGGTGGCTTATGTAGGTACCCAACTAGCAAGATATAACTCCTTCAAATATATAATGTCACTGCTGGGAATTCCTAAATCTCGGTTTCCTACAATGAACCTTTCACATGTTATACATACCTTTTTAGCAACGATTCTTAGCATCCTGACAGCACAGGAATTGTTACCTCATTAATAACTGAACTTTGCCAGATAAGGGATGGTCAAATGGAACTCTGGTTTACGAGGCAGGAATGTAAAGACGTTTTGTGTTTTTTAAAGCGCTTGTTACCTACTTGGTCATTTCCAACAACCATAATGCATGCTTTTGTGCCTACCAGCGCTTATATTTTGCGCAGTTGAAAAACTGATTGGGTATGTATTCTTCCCACTGTGCACTATATTTTGTGGTGCGACATATATATATATATATATATATATATATATATATATATATATATATATATATATATATATATATATAAAAGAAGCATTTGGTGGACCAGTGCCGAAATTGCAGTATAAGGGGGAAAAATTGTCTCATTTTTAACACTATTTTTAATGTGTTCCATGCATTTTATACTAAGGACCTATTTTAAGTGTCTGAAATAAATCTTATCTCTTATATAAATATATATGTACATATATATACATATACATATATATAGTCAAGATGTATCTCCAGGATGTGGAGCACCTGCAACGACACTGCCCATGGTAGCCTCCTGATCGGTAGCTCTGCGATCAGGAATATTGAAAGCGTCGACAAAGATACTGTCGTTAATTGTTTGAGAGGAGGTCGTATCAATGACGTACATACCTCACTAACAAAGGAGACCAGAAGATACCAACAGGTGATTTTGCATGTTGGTACAAATGACTGCGAAAAATCAGGAGTAGTTGACGACATAGTCGCAGACTACCGCTTGCTTATACAAGGTGCCAAAGCAGTGGCAGATAAGGTATCAGTTTCAAGCATCTGTCCAAGAACAGACAATGTATGCGCTCAAGAATGTATTGAAGTTGTAAATACTGAATTGGAAGCTTTGTGTGCGGAGACAAACTGCACATTTATTGCTAATGATCCGAAGTTTCGCTTAGCCGATGGTTCCATCAACGAAGGCGCACTTTGGGTGGACGGGCTTCACCCTTCCCACTTTGGAACCAAAGCTCTGATTGATGCTTTCGCAATACCGTCCTTAAAGTTGAGTCAATACAGAAGCAAGGGCTTTCAGCAGCAGAGACCCCCAATGCAACATCCGCAACGTGGTGATAAGCAGCGATCGGAACCATCACACAGACCAACCATGAGCGGTAACGGTAGAAATCATAATCAGCCTAAATGTCACTTTTGCGGTGAGGCACATACATCCAAGGTCTGTCGTCACGGACGTAAAATAAAATGCCATTACTGTGGGATACTCGGACATAAACAATCAACCTGCTGGCGAAAGCTTAATTCCCGCTAGAGGTTCGGCCAAGAAGAGAGTGCCGGCAAAGCCCGGAAACCAAGGCGACATAAAAGAGGTGGTAAGCAGGTTAAGAATCGTAATTTAAGAACTGTTGCATCATCTCTCGCTTTTTGTAACGTCCAAAACTTAGGCTTGGCTAAAAGAAATGAACTGACCAATTTGTTGGACAATGAACGTTTCACGCTTTTTTGTATGACAGAAACTTTCCATAAAGATGATAGCGATGAGTTATTCAACTCATTGCACCCAGATTATAATTGGGTCGGGAAATCGAGATCCAATCATTACAAAAGTGGCGGAGGGGGTCTAGGAATCCTATTACGAAATGACGTATTAATCATGGACAAAAATTTATTTGGTGGGCTGTATGATGATCATGAAAGAATGTGGGTTAAGGTCAAGATCGGGACTAAAATGTTGGTTTTTGGTTTGGTGTATTTCCCAAATGACAACATTGATAAAGATAACAGTACGTCTCTATGCAATGAACTAATAAAAAACATATCTACCTTAAAATCTAAAGACCAAGACTTCATTTTATTTGGTGATTTTAATGGCAAGCTTTTAAATTTCAGACAAGATAACAGACCAAGCTTTAATGGTGATCTTTTACATAATCTTATTGAAACTACAGCTGCCCAGGTACTTAATGAATCACCGGTATGTTCAGGTACCTATACATGGCAAAGAGGTGATCTGAAGTCAACCATTGATTATGCACTGTGTAATGAGTCGGTATACAATGGTGTTACTTCAGTTACTATAGATGAACTAGGTCTGTATGACATCGGAAGTGACCACAACACTATCCATGTCCTCCTTGATTCATGTTCAGAAGACCCGAAAAACGAGATTACGGGTGACAAACTAAAAAGTTATTGGAACATTACAGAGAAGTCTGATTGGTACGCATTTAAAAGGGAATTGGATAATGTATTTTCAAACTGGGATTGTAATAATTTTCACTCAGCTGATGATGCATGGGACAGCTGGAAGGGAATTATCTTGAGAGCGGGTGAAAAGGTGATTGGTTTGAAACACGTAAGAGGGCGCTCAAATCGCCACTTTGCCATGGATAAAGATATTATGCGTCTCATACAAAGCAGAAAATCTGCAAACAGGCTGTATAGGTATTGGGCGAAACATGATACTGTTGACAGTAATGTGTTACAGGCTATATGGAAAGAATACTTAGACCGTAAACACGCTGTTCAGGAAAAGATCAAGTCGAAACGGGTTAAAGGCAAACTTGATGTTATTATTCGCAATTGTCACAAAGGTACAAAGAATACCAGGGCGTACTGGCGCACCTTAAAACGATTGAATTGTAACAATGGTTATCCCCTCAAAATTGTTCACCCTGACGATACTGGTAAAACTGTGGATGATCCTAAGGAGATAAACAGAATCCTTGGTAAATATTGGCAAAATTTGGGATCTTCCGGACCAGAATCTGTAGATCAGGCAAAATTGAAAGAAGAAGTCGCAAATTTACATTCTTGCACAAGTGATGGACGCGGTCTTTCTGAGATAAACATAGGGGTACAAGAGGTTGAGAAAGCTATATGTAAGCTGAAAAATGGTAAATCATATGCTGTTGACAAAATCCCTAATGAATTTCTCAAAAACGGAGGAGCTACACTTACTCGTACTATTTCCAATATGTTCAATGTTTTTAAATTACTTGAAAGTTTTCCAAGTGAATGGTACACTGGAATTGTAAAGCCCATTCATAAGGAGGGTAACAAAGAAGTCTTGAGCAATTACCGCGGCATCACGCTAACGTCTAATCTATACAAGCTCTTTGCGTCCTTGCTTGAAAATCATATGATGACATTTTTTGAAAATACTAATTTCTTAGGCGAGCTACATGGTGCTTATAGAAAGGGTAGACGCCTAGAAGACCACTATTTTACTTTAAAGGGCTTATGTAGCCTCAGGAAAAATTTGAAGAAAAAAACATGGTTGGCTTTTTTGGATATAAGTAAAGCTTTTGATACTGTAAATAGGGATCGTATGTTTTGTTCATTATGGAAAAGTGGTGTGCAAGGTAAAACTTGGCGTTTGGTACAGAAATTATATGAAAATGTACAGAATAAGGTAATCTTCGGTCCATTTGAAAGTGACTGGTTTGAAGTGCAAAATGGCCTAAAACAAGGATGTATAATGTCCCCTACGCTTTTTTCGGTAGTTATGACAGATTTGGTAACAATGCTTCAAAACCAAAATTTAGGTATACCATTCCAGGATGAACATATACCAGCAATTTTATATGCAGACGACATTGTCCTAATTGCAGAAAATGATAATCAACTTCAAACGATGTTAAACGTAGCCCATTCTTTTGTTACTAAATGGGGAATGAATTTTAACGGTAATAAATCCAACATTATGACAATTGGTAAACGTATAGATAAAAACAAGCGATGGAAGCTGGGTCATATTGAATTAACGGAATGTGATTCGTATAAATATTTAGGTATACTTTTCAGTAAATATCTAGCTGATAGTGTTCATGTACAACAATATGTTAAACCCAAAGCCACCCGTCTTAACGGTTACATGTGCAGTATTTTGGCTGCCCACGAAAACTTGAACAGAGTAGTATTTGGGGACAGTCTCTGGAAAAGTTTGATAATGCCAGCGCTGACACATGGGTCTGCAGTTTGGCTGTGTAATTCTAAGGAAAGTGTAACAGCTGTTAAATCTTTTCAATATTCAGCCGCACGTGCAATTTTACGAATAAAAGGCACACCCGCGATGGTAGCCACTTTGGGGGATTTGGGTTGGCTACCGCTTAATTTTATTCTTGACAAAATACGTATAAAGTACTTCCATAGATTAAAACACTTGCTCCCTGAGTCGAGACTTTGTAAAAGAATTTTTCTAGAAATGGAAAATGAATTTGTAAATGGAGGCAGTACCTCTTGGCCTTATTTTAAGGAAATTAAGAAAATATTTATTAACGTTGGACTCGATAATTTGATGTACCGTCAGGATGGACTGTGGGTTGACAAATTTCATAAACTGAGTGTAGACAACTTTATACAGAGCTTTTTCACCGAGATTGACAATAGGTCATCATTACATTTTTACAGCTTATTGAAGCGATCCTCTTTTCGGGAGGAATATCTTTTTACGGTGACTGATTTTGAATCGGCTCGCTTGAAGTTTATGGCACGTTCTGGATGTTTAGGTATACAGGAGAATTTATATAAATGGAATTTAGCATCATCTGCGACTTGTAAATTGTGTGGTAGCAGCTTAGAAAATATTTGTCATTTTTTGCTTACATGTCCAACACTCAATGCTATACGTCTGAAACTGTGGTATGAACTCGAATCCACTTTATGCGACACAGGTTATACGCACGTGTGGGAGCAGTTCATGGGCGCTTCCGTCAACAGTAAATTGTGCTTACTTCTGGGTAACTCAGCTAATATTCATGGCGACCAAATTGGGATTATTTTTGATGGTGTATGCAAACGATTTTTAAAAGAAGCTTGGCTTACCCGTAAGTCCTTGGTGGACGGGACTTAACTAGTATCATATACTTTTAGTTTCATATGTCATTTATATTGCCCTAAAGTAGTCTCCCACGGGGAGGTGTGTGTGTTGGCTGCATTTTTCCGGATCGCTCCCTCGTCCCGTTTGTCGTCTCTTTTTTCTTTTTCGCTGGATGTGGGTTGTGATCCGGGACGGTAATGTCAGCGCTCACACCGCCCCGGGGGCAGGGCGAAAGTGTGACTATATTTTTACTCCTGTATATATATATTATTTGATGTTTTAAATGACTTTGTATGTCTATGTGAACGCACCACAATTTTACCCCTGGTTTGTGGTGCCCCCGTGTAAAAGGGGTAGTTTCGTAAATAAATAAATAAATATCTTCACTATTTCCAAACACAGCTGCACCTGTTGGTATCCATGCGTTTACGAGACCCTCGTGGTTACAAGTATGTATATATATATATATATATATATATATATATATATATATATATATTTTACTGCTACCTTTGATACACTGGGTCCCCTCAAAAGTAGGCCAAATAGTCGACACATTCTGTCACGCATTCATTTGTCAAAAGGCATTCATGCATAATGTTACCTGTGTGCACGGATTTGCGCATCGACATACATTGCGGTCACGCCTTCAGGCTTTTGGATTTGTTAGGAGTTGAAACAGTACCAATGTTCCTCGCTGGTAAGTTATTACGGGTCTCGTCTATCTTTTTTGGTTAGCCATGTTGACATGCCTTTAACCAGATCGGTCTTTTGCTAGTGTTCATGTGGTGTCGTTGTCTCATATAGGCCTAGCCTTATTTTCTGAACCCAGCCAATTGTTACTATCGTTCTGTCTGTGGTGGTGCAGACAATAGTACTTGCAAGTTGATATGTATATGTACGTGTATGTGTGTACCTCACCGCAAGCACAATGTCCGCAAGCATCGGCAGGTGCGAAAAATAAATTTGTTTTAATTGCTTTTACTTATTTATTTGGTCACTTCCTAACAAGATTTTATTTATTTATTTTTTTTTTTTTATTTATTTATTTATTTACAGCTATCAGCGTAATATATATATATATATATATATATATATATATATATATATATATATATATATATATATACATGTATATATATATATGTATGTGTGTGTGTGTGTCGAGTTAGAAATATTTGCTGCGTGGACTGAATCGGTCAACATGTGTTAACAGGGGCGAGATCGTTAATACGTATAATTTGCAGAAGATGGACATCACAGTCAATGTTAACATTCACCAGCAAGCTACTCGCCCCCCGACATGCAGGATGGCACCGGTGCGGCACGGTCGCGGTATTGAACGGGCTTCAATTTGCTGCCAATTTCACACCAGGTGGCAAATCACCTGTCATACATCTTCATATACAATAAATGCTCTCTCTCTCTCTCTCTCTCTCTCTCTCTCTCTCTCTCTCTCTCTCTCTCTCTCTCTCTCTCTCTCTCTCTCTCTCTCTCTCTCTCTCTCTCTCTCTCTCTCTCTCTCTCTCTCTCTCTCTCTCTCTCTCTCTCTCTCTCTCTCTCTCGCTCGCAGGGAATTTTTACGATACGACTGGTTTATGTGCTCCTTTCCATTAGATATTCGAGGTTTTCCTCATCACCATTTAAATTCATTTCATGCCGTGGCGACTACATATGCCGTTGTTGTCTTGCTACAAATATGCAGATTCAAGAGTATGCAACTGATGTGTTTGTGTGTTTTATGAATGTTTTGCATTTCGTAGACGTGCGCACTTCGTGAAGTACAAATATTCTGCACATACACACAAGCTGTTTATACACTTATATGTCGGTTAGCTTTCAAGTTCATTTCATGCAATGGAGACTCCACACGCCACTGTTCGTTTTGCCACATATTTGTGTATTCAACGTATGAAATCGGCGTTTTGTATTTCCTGAATATAATGAAACTTAGGCCAGATGATGAGAAAGGATATGCACTATGCTGGAATGAACAGTGTCATGATACCACAGCGAGAGCATGCTAATCGCATCGCATATTCTATCCAAGGATCGGAGACGATAGTATTACCTTTATTCCACCAAAATACAAGAAATAGTAAGCCACTATTGGTATAGCACCTGGGTATAATATGATGTAAAGGGTTAGTGTGGGGATTGTGTTTAGTCTGTGATACATGTACAGTAGATTTTATCACCCTTTAAAGTCAGCTTCCAGTAATGCGCACCTCACGGTGTGTTGCATTAAAAGTGCATCAACATGCTGCCAGTGAGATCATTTTACAACTCCCTGTGCACTCGGTTCCATATGTAAATATATATATATATATATATATATATATATATATATATGTATATATACATGTCTTGCGTGGTTTATGGGCACTTTTTCACTGCCCACAAAAAATATACAATGGTATAGATCCTACAGCCGCTTTGTGGGTAATGCCCCTCGTCTGCTGGTCAATTTTTATCCTCAAACCGGACCGTGGGCAGTATATACCAAGTATAGCTTACCACAATTTCTGGGCATCTATAGATTCCCATAATACCTGAGCAGATTTGCTAATTTGTATATTTCTGAAACCCCCTAGGTAGCACATTAAATAAAAGGCAAACATGGTTTATGGGCAATTTTCAACTGCCGATATTCCGAACAACTGCCTACAAGACGGTCTGTGGATTACAATTCTGCCCATAAACCACCCAAGACATAACTATATATATATATATATATATATATATATATATATATATATATATATATATATATATATATATATATATACATGCATATATGTATATACATATATCTACACACACACACACACACACACATATATATATATATATATATATATATATATATATATATATATATATATATATATATATATATATACTTGCTCTACACACTATTTGGGCTGCAAGACCTTACATTGGACGATGTGTATTTGTATGCATTACTTAAACTCTATCTTGCAAGATTCTGAACGTTCGGCCACCATTTCCAGGAAAATATTTTGTATTGCGCCGGACCATGAACTTGTGTTCCTTGGCCACACTGCATAAAGTTTCCGGTGGTGCATCCAATTGCATATATATTAAAAACCTCCCAATCTAACTCCAGGTTAAACTAATGAGAGCGTTCCCCCTTTTTAAATGATGACTATACATTGTATTTAGAAATAGAATTTGGGAGTGCACAAATGTGAAAATGTTTCAGTTGGTAGAGTTACATAGAAAGTTGCACTCTGTCTTGACCAGGGCTCAGTCAGTGGCGGTGCTGTCGGACTACATCCACTAGAGGCAGCTTAAGTATGTCCAACCTGGGAAAAAGATTTAATAATCACAAACTTTTGGCCTGGATTTCCGGATAAAAGCTTTTGTAGAAAATTGTAAAAAAACATTTTGCCCCATAGCCACAGTAAAGGTTTTGATAATCTGAGCATGTCCACAGAGCCTCCAAAACAAATACACACACACACACATGTGAAATGTACATGTACTCACCTATGGCACTGGGAGGCATTTACATGAACCGTATGTTAACGTGTAGCTGCTGCAATATGTTCACATTTGACCATTTGCAAATGCTTTTTTTCAAATACTCTTGCTACAACTGTTCTTATGGTCACCTGATTGATAAAACAGACCATCGTTTGTTACACGAAACAATATATGTATAAGAGTAACCTGTCAAACAGCTTAATATTTCTAAAGATGGCAACCTGCAAGTGAGCAGCTATAATGAACATCTATATGTTTACAGGAATGTCTGTAAATATTTATATGCTTGTACAGATTTCTGGTTAACCAAAAAATGAACACTATCTTTCGAAATAAAACAGGATGGGCCCTTTAACCATATTCCCCTGAGGCACCTTTGCCAAAAGTTATCCTTATTTGGGATTAAATGTACAATTACCAAGACACAGACATTGTGCTCAGATGCAAAAAAAAAGAAAGAAAAAAAAAGAAAAAGAAAAGAAAAAAGAAAAGAAAAAAAGCAAGACAGAAAATACTGTTTACAGTTAAGTTAGTGGAGCACTTATTCCAGTTGTTATTTCTGTTGGTAATACCAGTTGCATAGAAGAGTATTAAATATGTTGTGTTGCTTATGTATATTTACTCTATGCGTGTGGTAGCGTTGTACGATTTTGCGCAATTACTTTTAGTATATGCCATTAGGGTTTGAGTTCCAAAAATATGAGAGGGATTACACTTAAAAATAATACTTATCGAAAATATTCTTGTGATTTTACAAATTATTGAATATTTATGTGCATTGCACTTCACTCTGAAAAAATGAATAAATAAATGCATATCACTGTATATTTATGCCTTGAACATCATGGTCATTAAATTGGCGTAGCTTTAAGCGAAAAGGGGTCATAAAAATAACAATGTTGCTTCCCTTTCAGATGGCTGTTGCTGTGCGCACACCTGTGCTACCGCGACGTCTGACAATATACAGTGGTGAAACAAGGTCACCAAAACACTGAATTTTCCCGCTCAAATTGGGCCACAGGACCGGTAATTACAGAGATCGTCTGCTTCATTGGTTTTATTATATATTATACTTTCTCTAAATATTTGAATGGAGAATTCAAAGATAACGTACATAGCATGCCAATAGCTGTTGTCTCAGTCCAATAATGTGAATTTCTAAGGACGAAATGGGATCAAATCCAAAGAGTCGATAATTAATACCACTGGACTTTTTCAGAGTCCTTTTATACGAGCATGCCAAATTTATGTTGAGATAGGTAGATTGAGATATCAATTCTTTGTCTTTCCTTTGTCCATTCACATGGGCATTTTTTTTTACTCACAACAAAATGTGCAAGCTGTACAGCAGAGTTCCTGTGTTTCCATACGTCGTAAACATAAGTCGATGCGGAATACCTATAGATCGATTAGCAAAATGCCTATATATCCATGCCAGGTCAACAAAGATTTGTTAGCAAAATTCCCATATTACGATGCCAGGCTAATACCGGTCTGTTAGCAAAATTTCAATCCACCCATGTTAGGCTAGTATATGTCAGTTTGTGAAATTCCTACATTATATATAGGACGGGTAGAAGAATTCCAATATTTCCATGCAAACCTAATATTGTGTCTTACCGTATTTTTTATATTTCTATTCAAGGCTTATATAGATCGAGTACTTCAGAAGGAAACCGAAAAGGCAGAGGCGGGGATAAACGTCGTGTCATGCAAAAACTGAACTCTGATGTAATGCTCACGTTTCTAGTATTACAACTTCAGTAATTTGCAATATATCTCTTGTTTGGATTCAATTTACACAGGTCACGTGGTGGTAGGGGTGTACAATAATAATAATAATAATAATAATAATAATAATAATAATAATAATAATAATAATAATAATATCAACGATGATTATAAAGATAAAATAACTGAAATATTAGATCCTTTCTACGGCCGTTATATTCTTCAATCATGTTCTAATCAATACAGATAAAAGAATGACGACAACAGCAACAATAATGACGACTGTCTGCAGGCTCATGCGGGTGTGGAAAATGATAGTCCGATGAACCGACGCTCCATCGCTATGCTCCGCTTAGTAGATCTCTTTGTAGCCTGTGTGTTTTCAAGTAAGTGATCAGCAGATCACCATTAGTCTGAAATTATTCTATTTTCTCATATGTTTCTAGAATCAGCATAAGTTAGTCTACACACCAGCACACATTATAACCAATTGCATTTTTTTAAAAATAAAATTCTGTCTTATTTCTTTGTAGGCTATATATTTCAATAGGCCTGTTCATAACGAGTTGTACCAAACTTTGCCGGACCATAATTAATTATGCATTCCATTTTGGGCCCGATTGCCCAATCAGCAAGTAGCCGAGTCCGGCCCACGCTGTCATATGTTTACAACGGATGCCAGGGCTAACGCTAATGATTACAGCATAGATTGTGCTGAACAGTGCAAATCTTTTACCTAAAATGCCACATCAGTGGTGAAATGTGCATTTATAGTTTGCTGACGGTTTAATTCTTTTGGTTAAATCCAAGCACATCCTGTATTTTACTTTCTTATCCTTCCACGTGTAATCCGACAAGCGTGGCCGAGCACACAATGTAAACAAAGCAGGGTGCGCTTCCCGAAGTGCACCGAAAAAACCCAAGTCGTATGAACTGGTCAATAAGGTCATACGCAGCGCAAGGTCTGTCTGAATTTAATATCAATTATGAAATTAACAGTCTGTCATTACTAGTCCTGTTATAGTGCTTTCAACATGTATTCAGTCTGTGACTACTGTTCATCATATTTTGCCACAAGTATCCACAGTCAGTACAAATTTCATCTTAATTTTGTGTTGCTGTTTTTGTTTGTTTGTTTCTTTTCTTCTGTTTGTTTTTGTTTTTTTTGTTTCTTTTTCTTTATGTTTTGAAGACTTGTATTCGGCTGTAATTAAAATTTTCCTCAAGGACGCATATATGGGTACTATATCCAACTCATAATCTATTCGGAATAGTACCAGACGGATGAATTCTGTTTTGGGGGTGTGGAAGACATGTTTCGTTATTCGTTATTGGGCCTGTTTACTAAACCGTGATTTGTGATCAGGGAGTTTCCTGTTACACCTTATTTATGAAAATAAATGCACGTGAAATGTGATTGTACTTTTACAATTTGCCGATATCTGTGATTGTGATAATTATTTTGTCGATAAATGTGATTAAGATTTTGATGATTGAAATTATTGTGATTGTGACATGGGCTTATGAAATTACTGTGATCTGTGAAAACGGCCTAGAATTAGCTGTGACTCGTGATCCAGAGAGGGTATTCCTGCTCCCTGTTTTGGGGGTCAAATCTGAAAATGAATTAAAAATCAGTGATTATGCAGTATAGTATTTTGTTTCAGTAGTATTGATATTTCGCCTGTATAAATGGCAATGACGTGCGGAAGTACTCGTGCTGGTGATGTTCTTTTATAGACTATTTTCCTAATAAAAATGTTGGACCGCATAAACTTTCAGTAAAAGTCAGTCGCAATGGCCATGTTGTGCTCGTCATTTGTACAGGTTGCTCCACTTCCGGTGGCTTCAGTGTTCAACTGACTCGTCGGTACGGTGCTCTCGGTGGCCTCATCACGCTGCGCTGCCGCTTTACTCCAAGGGAATCAAACATCACCAGAGTCACGTGGTTTCAGAAAACAAATGTGATGTATATATACGACGCAATCAATGCATCAGCAAATGGTGCGGCGAACGCATTTTTGCAGCGTAATGTTACCGTCAGTCACAACGAGGCAGGTGGATATCAAGATCTCATCATTCCCAATTCTCTGCCACAGGACAGAGGTAGCTATAGGTGTGACGTCACAAATAATTGTAACGAAACTGTGGGCACAGAATTACAATTACGTCTTGTAGGTAAGCCACAGTATGCATTAATTCACATAATCTTGAACACCTGTAAAGATACGATTAACAAAAAAAATCTCATGGGGATATTTTGTACAGATGTCGTCATTTCATGCAGAAGACAGGTCCCCTTATTGTGTCATCTAACTTTTTTGTTTTCTTTCATTCTAAGATCCAGCAAGAATAGGCCCTACAATCAGAACAATGGACGGCAAACTTCTCACACGTAACTGTCATCCACACAATAAATCAAAACCTTACGCCATTTTGAGGAACAAAATGCACACATTACATTGTATATCTGGAGCAAGTCGACCGAAATCTAACATTACATGGACAATCAAAAACTCTACTGTGCATGGAAACTGGCACTTCATCATTCCAGGGAAGATTAGAGGCAATGTGATTAAAGACAATACACATGAAGTGGGGTCGGAAATAAGCAGCACCATCGTTTTGCAAATCACTGGTACTGAAACCTTCATTTTGCACTGTTTAGTCTCGGCACCAAGCCCAGGTCTAAAAGAATGGACAGCTACAGACATATGCATTCCCATAAATGCATATGAAGCAGATGGTATGTAACCTTGTATTGATCCAATATTTATCTAGATTATTCAAATTTTAGCTTATAGAACACCATCAAAAGCACTCGTTGAAGTTCAGTATGGACTGGTGATTCAGAATGTGGTTTTGCACATAGCATTTAGTCTGTAACCTGGGGAAAAAGCAATGATAAAAGAAGCCAAGTGCGTATCGAAAGACACGAGCATTTTCAATGATTAAATGTGGAATATCGAAACAGCCTTGCAAAGCAATTACTACTTGTAGTAAAGTTACATATTAGTGTATCGTTTTGTATGTACGGACAACATTATGAGCCTCCCTTGTCCTTCCATTTAAATGCAAATAGTACTCTGAATATGCATCGCGTTTACAAATGTCTTTATATCTAATCTCCAAACGTTCTATTTTCGCATTACTCTAAACGATAATTGTTTAACTTTTTTTTGTATTTGCGTTTCGTTTACATGAAGAACTCTGATGTCTACAGTTCTGTAGATGCGACTTGTCTCAGATTACGGGATTATGGTTGATCATGGCATCAAAATTTTCTACTGTTTCTGCAGGTATCAGCATTGGATTCCTCTTCGGACTTGTCTTCTTTGCCTTCTTTGCTCTTTTTAAAATCATGGACATTGCTTCAAGGCAAGCGACGTGTAAGGACTCAAGAAGAACGTTCTATTGTTATTAATTGGAGTTGTAGAAACACATACATCCCATGTATATGTCAATAACCCATGTGCGAGTATACAAGAAGAATGGCTTAATTGGCCTGTTGATAGCTGAATACACAAGTCCCGTCCCAATGGTCTTGGCTGATGTCCTGCGAGGGTGTGGGTATTTTACAAAGAAAAACACAAGGAATATGTACATTTTCCCTAAAAACTGCCCACAGAAACCAGGGATACACTTTGTATGAAAAATGCTGAAAAGAACGTTTTTCAGTCACACTTAATGCTTTACATATTTAAATTACGAAATGCCCACTCAATGGTGGAATACATACTTTATTCAAATTTATCAAAGCTTGCAGGACTTTCTATTGTACTTTATGTTCACTCATGCATTTCACGCACATACACTATTGCAACACATGAAATATTCACTGATTTGCAGCAATGGCATTATTGCCATTTGCTGGCGTACATATGCAATAGGATGTATTCATATTTACAGCGGTCCTACTGTAACACCTATTGAGCAAAGGAGGAGCCACCTGCTTCAGGGCAGATCCATGTATTTAGCAAGGCCAAAACTACTTTCTCAATAAAATAAACAACACGTACACAGAATAACCTTAAGAAAATGTTTTAACATATATTTGAAACATAAAGAATGCCTAAATTGATTAGGGATGGTTCAACATAATCATCATTTTTGAATTAGTACTTAGGGTACTAAATTTCATGACCCCCCCTCCCTCCCCCCTAATTAGTACTTTAAAAATGATGATTTTCCCCCCAAATCATAGCAAAATAGCACAAAACAGGCCAAAAATTGACCATCATTTTCCATATCCTGTGAAAGTGTACAGACCCATTTAACCCCCTCCCCCCTTGCGTACTGTAAGTACTAATTCAAAAATGATGAAAATGTTGAACCATCCCTTAGAAATGAGCTCTCTTTTGGTTGAAAAGGTGTTATTTATGGATGTTTATGTAGTATACAATACAGATCTGCCCTGATCATGGTGGAAGCATCAATCTGTTGCCCAGGCAACACAGGAAGTGAGCAGGATTGCAATTAAATATGAATGTCTCCTATTACCCTTTTCTCATAAACCAGTACAAACCTGCTGGTGGTCTGCTCTGGCTTATCAGAGTAGCAGACTCCTGTGCCAGCATGCCTGCATTTACATCAATATAACTTTCCCAGATCAACAGCCTTACCTGAAGAACTGTTGATAGAACAAGACGTCACAGACAGGGGAAGATGTTATTGGGTATGTCATCATGAACAGGCACTACTTCACCACCCGTAATAACGACTGTTTGCGAAAATCATGTAATGATGGTGTTGATTCGTGTCAGACACAATAGGTATTTCCTTAGACGGTAATCATTGAACAGTTGTTCCGACGCGAATCAGATTCCTCTGACCGATTTTTACTCGACAAAACAATGTGCATTGCTTGCCTTATTTGGACGTCACAACTAGGTGTACAAGATAGCCTTATATTAGAATTGTCTATTCTTCTTGCCTCATATGAATTCACCTCAAAGTAAAGTCACACGATGATAAACAGGAAAGGAATCATAGATATAAATTTAGCGGCAGATCATGCGGAATGTTCAATGTATTTCAAGCCATTTGTCTTCGGATAAACCTGCGGGTGTGGTTGGTAAAGTCCAGACATGGACGTCCATCTCTTCACTCATAAATCCATCCGTCTAATCCTCTGTCTGAATACAAAGCCACTCAGGTATATACACGAATTATTTCCCTGAAGACCATAATACCTTTCTTCCGAAGCATAAAGGCAAAACTGACAACATGGTTTTATCAACGGGAGATTCCATTGTATCTGACTAGAGAGAAATGGGCGTATTGTGTTTACTATCATTGAATCAATATTGCAAATAAAATCGCCATTGATCATTCCTCTTGCTCTTGTGCACATCCTAGTGTTGCAAAAAAGCTAATAAGAGGTAAATGTTGGCAATCAATTTATATCCAAACAGGTCGACAACCTGAAAGTAGGGAAAGTAACAGAGACGGGTGACATATCTCCAAAGCTATGGATATATATCTTTGGTGATGTTATTGGCGGCTCTTGTAAATCACTCTCTGATACTTTCCCAGACAACTGAAACAAGTTAAGGTCACTCTCATTTTCAAAAAGGATGACTTGAGGGACCACAAAAACAGCAACAAGGGCAACAGCGATTTCACAATTCAACTAGAAAAGAGATATTTGTTGCCAGGAAGAAGCAAAATTTGTCCGCGTAATAACTGACTTTATGCTTAGTTTTGACAAACATCTAACTTGACTAGGCATGACAGCCACTAGAAAAGTCGATGCCTCAAACCGCATTGGCGATCACCTGCACAAAAGCTGTAAAGTCAATGTTTGTAACTCTTTAAATCATTTGAAATTTGGGGTAGTGCCCTCCGGGTTGGCCTGCTGCAAATGCAGGTAATGCTCAAAAATAGAACGAACAGGAGCAGGATACAAGATATATTTACAAAGGCCTCGATTCTCCTTGTGAAGCCTTTTTGGCAAGATCTTAACCTTCGTCCTTACGGATCAAGAGGATGTAGACCTTGGCGACTGAAGCACGAATATTTAATCAAGTTCTGTCATATTTACACGATTTGCTTATGTCAAAATAATTTAAAATACTTGTCTCAGATATGCATGTACTCGAACCATACCACGAGTTAGACCTAAAACACGTGAAATAAAATCCTTCAGATAGAGTGCAGTCACATTTTGGAATAGACTGCCAAACCATTTGAGAATTGCCTGTAGCTGCAGCCAGTTAAAAAAAACGTATCAATGACTTGAACGGCAGCACACAAACTGCTTCTTTTGTATAAAACTGCATTTGTAATATTTCCTTCCTGGAGCCGTCCACACAGAAGTTACTGAATGCCTGGTACAGGCAGTGCAATGTTCAGCCATACACAATATGGGTAGCTCTTTCACCTTGACCAGTGATTGGTTTTATTTATTTCACCATTATGTGCAGCTTTACTTTCAATTCACGCCAGTTTGTTATATTGTTCATATAATTTGTCGGAAATCTGGCTCTTCATAGATAATGTTTATTGTACATAATTACTGACATGAAATAAAGCATATTTGAACTTGAACCCTGGTCCACTACTATCTGGCTATTTTCGGTTTACTTATTTAAGGCCTATTAAGTTTGTTAACTTATTTTCTCGTCAGGGGGCCACAAATTGCAAAATGCCATCCTTATAACAATACTGCCACTTACAGCATAATAATATGCAAAATACCGTAATTTTCTTGAAATGTGGAACGTGTTTATTCAGTGTCTATTTATTCAATATGGATGCGTTTATTAACTAATTATCTGACGAATTTAGCATAAACACTGCATTTCTTTATTTGCCAGTTTGATAATCCTTAGCCAATGACAAAATGGACCCACTTCAGCTGCTATCCCACGTGGTATATTATAATCATCACCCAACTCTCACGTAAATAAAAGATCCTGGGAGATAAAATTAGGTCTTCAGTAAAGTTACTTAGAGTTCCTGTGGGTGGGTTTTCATATGCATGTCTGAGTCTCTATGTATGCCGCTTAAACCCTTTAAACTTTTTTACGTTTAACGTTGTTAGTTCAGCTGACCTGGCAGTCATATTAGTTTATTCTTGGTCCTACTTTCGTTTTTGCCCGCCTCTTGTCTATTCACAATTGACATGTTCCACTCCTCTAAAACCATCCCCCACATTCTCTTCAAATTTGGTCGGAACCTTCCCTGATTAGTAGGCCTCGAGCAACTCTCTTCAACAGACCATGGTCCAATTATTTTTTTCTTTATTTTTGATAGGTTTTAATGGTGTTATCTTGGCGAAATAGCGAAATATGCTCTTTGACCCACTTTGCCATTTTCTTGAAATTGAACAGGGACACCTCCTGCTTTCTTAAGACTTTAATTATTCAACATGTGGCGCTTCAATTTGTGTGTGGTTTTTTAACATTCATTTGTTTTTGTTATTTTTAACCTTTCCCAAACCACAAGGTACATACTCTTCAAATTCCATACATTTGACATTAACCAATATTACTGACTAGAATTAGTGATTGGGTAATTTACCAGGAAGCCCTGTTGAATGAAGCTTTTTAAGGAAAACATAAAACACAGAAGCAATTTATAGCAAAGGAAACACTTCAAAAGGAGGTAACAATTTTGTGTGTGGACTCTAACCATGAGGGTTTTGGTGGGGTTACCTTTGAAAACAGGTTTCGCAATATATGGTAATGTTACAATGCCAACCTTCAGAATATTCTAGATCGCAGTGGAACTCAATAAAGAATGACAATGATGAGATAACTTTAGCAATAACAATATATAAACAATCAACAATCAACACAAAGTAGGTAAATGAAATTATACACTTAGCTTTGCTGATACTCCAATAATTAACAGACCGCAGGTAATTCCTAATCCCTGGTGAGAGATTCTCCACAGCTACTGTCCCATAGTTCCAAGTCCTATGGTAGGTGCCAAATACTCTGGTCCAAATCCCACAGAGACACAGTTTCCTCCCAATGTGGTACACAGAACACGGTGCTGGTCCAAATCTCACAGAGGTACAGTTTGGTTCCAATGTGGTGCAATTAAACACCAAATATAACAGTCCACTCAAAGGCGCTGTCCACACTCCACACATACAAAGTGTATATGAGCATCTCCTTGGCAATAGCAATGGCTCACGGTCCCACTGGCTTGAAGACACACAGCTTCTGTCAGATCTCAGAATTTTCCTCTCCCAGCCATGAAGGAAGCTGCTTTATATATACATGCTGAGAACTCTCACCAGTATTCCAGAGCTTTCCAATAGGTCACACATCTCAATTCTCTGAAACCCTTCTGTTCACTTCTGTGCCTGTATGTAAGTCACGACTTCATTGTTTATGAGCAACGTGAGAATCACCCAAACAAACAGGGCAACTCAATAAATACAATAACCTCTCCAAATCAAAACAAACAGCCGTACCCTCATCCGAATGACCACAGTAAAATATACTTGATATATTACTGGTACCACATTTTTTTATTTAAACATATTTATTTCATCTGGATCGCTTTATAGTGCATCGAAATGATACTAATAAGTTGGGTTCTCCAGAAAGTGGAGATACACACACCATATGTACAAAACACACAGGACACACAATGTTACCAATTCTTTGTAGATAAACAACTGTTGGGATACAAAGTACATTGTTATGGACTCACATACCCATAATGAGAAATTACATACATATTATATTGCATGAATAGTGAATAAACAATCATATATCATTATAGTAGAGCTGAACAGTCACACGAGGTCATTTTTTTCAGTATAAAAACCTTCTGGTGTCCACAATGTATTTTTGGAAAGCTTCACAGATTTGAAAGTTTAAGGGATCCGACAGTTCCTTGCTGCCAAAAAGGAAAATTTCGATTAATCTGTTACTTGCAAGGTGCACGATCAAATTTGGGTGGACACCTGGAGCTAAGATTGGAAAAATAGAGGCAAAGAGATTGTTTCTAGGTATGGAATACTCAGGGCAGAATAATAAAAAGTGTTCAAGATCTTCAGTAGGGTAAGTACAAGAGCAGGTAGGCTTTGGGATAATGTGGACTTTAAAAAGATCGAAGTTAAGCCTAGAGTAGCCCAGTCGTAGTTGGGTATGACATATATTGGCAAATCTGTTACCATGGGAATAGTAATCAGGAACGTCATCCACGGCAAGCAAGGAAGCTTTCAGTTTAGATTTGAATATTTCAAGGGAGATAGAATTGCGAATATCAGAAGGAAGGTTATTCCATTGCTTGATGGCGTTCGGAAGGAAAGAATTTTCAAGGCGATTAGTTCGGCATTTAATAGAGTGTATAGTGGAACTGGGTTGTCGAAGGTTACGACCATGGAAAGAAGGAGGAACAAGATTGGAAAGATATGGAGGAGTTAATTTATGGTACATTTTGTAAAAGAGGATCAATTTAAAGTACTTACGCCTGGTGGCGAGGGTTGACCAGCCAAATTCATGTAGAAGAGTAACATGTGAGGTATGTCTAAGAGCACCAGTGCAAATTTTTGCAGCCTCAAACTGGATTGATTCGAGTAAGTCGGACAGGCCTTGACCACAATTGTCAAACAAGACACAGCCATATTCGAGAATTGGTCGAATCACAGATAAATACAATTTGGACAGTGCCTTATGGGAAAGTTTATATTTAAACCTATGAAGGAGTGCAATCCGCTGACCAGCTTTGTTTGTTATCTGGGTAACGTGCATGCCAGGATAAGTTATGACTCAGAGTTAACCCTAGGTGGGTGTGTGTTTCTTCCTCAGGTATTACTGACTCTCCTAGGCGCACAGGTGGGTGGCCAGGTTTATTAAATTTGGCGGTAAAGATGAGGGAAATAGACTTTAATGCATTAAAGATGACTCGCCATGACTTCCCCCACTTCTGTATGATGGATAGATTATTGTTCAAGTGATTCGAGGATTCAATGGGATTGTTAACGATTTCAAGAAGACTAGTGTCGTCAGCGAAGAGTCTGACTTCACAAGTAAGATCATCGACTATATCATTAACATAAATTAGGAATAGAAGTGGGCCCAATATGGATCCTTGAGGTACTCCAGCTTCAAGAGGTAACCATGAAGATGATTGTCCGTGAATAATGACTCGTTGGAAGCGGTTGGATAGGTAGCTATCGATCCATGTTACGATATTATCAGAGATGCCTAGTTGTCGCAATTTAAAAAGGAGGCCAGGATGCCAAACCTTGTCGAAGGCTTTAGATACATCTAGGAAAGGAAGACCATCCTGACTTCCTTGGAATGTTTGAGGCCGTTACAGATATTATGGAGGATATACACAAGTTGGTTAATGGTAGAGTCTCCAGCCTTGAAACCCGAGTTTTTAGAGGTAAGGAGATTATTCCGCATTAAGTATTCATAAATAGCATTAAAAATAATTCGTTCAAACACTTTGGATACATTACATAACAAGGAGATCGGACGGTAGTTACTTTCGATCTGTCTGTTGGATTTCTTAAATACCGGACATGTGTTGGGTCTCTTCCAAGAATCTGGGAAACAAGACAGGCTTAAGGAGAGTTTGAAGATTTTAGTGAGAGGTTTACGGATCGAGTCGGCTGTGTTTTTTAGTACGATATTTCCTATGTTATCTGGGCCAGAAGCAGAGGTTAATCTTAAAGAAGTCAGTACTCTCCTGACACACTCTTCTTCTACACTAATGTCATGTAAGCGTGCATCCGTTCGAAATGCAAACTCGGGCAATGTAGGGGCGTCGACATCAGGAGGTGTTTTACATTGACTGGCAAAATATGTGTTGAAAATTTCACATTTTTCAGTTATGCAAGATACAATTTTATCGCCTTCTAAAAAAGGGGGTATATCCTGGTGCATTTTACACCCCAAAACAGTCTTAGATAGATTCCACCACTTTTTGGGGTTAATGTCCTTTTCATCAAGTTGCCGACGCAAACTAGAGACATAGGTGCGGACAGAGTATCTAATCAAGTTAACTACTTTATTGCGGTACCTTTTGTAAAATTGGAAGAACTTCTCGATCTTAATGTAGACGTCATAAGTATGGGGGCGTGGGTTGTTAGACACACGCTTAAAACGTTTCCATGCACGGTTGCGACGGCGAATATCTTTTTTAATTGCTGAAGTTATCCAGGGCTTGTCCCTAGGGCAAATCGTGACTTCCTTAAAAGGGATAAAGTCCTTAGCTGTAGAAAGAAACAAGTCCGACCAGTATGATACAACATCGTCAATTGAATAAAAAACTTCATGAGCTGTGTCCCAAGGAGCTGATTGTTGGGCAGCGTTAAGGTCACAAAAGTTAGCTTTTTTGAAGTCCCACACCGATCTTTTGAAGGGTTTATCCTTGTGCAAGGAAAGAGAGAGAGAGAGCAGAAGACTACACTGTGGTCAGAATTTGAGACAGGAGGAATGGTTCCAGAGTCGAGAACCAGACCAGGTGAGTCAGTAATAATAATATCTAATAAATTATTAGAATATTCGTTTATTCTGGTGGGCTCATCTATAAGCTGAAAGAGATTATGCTGTGATACGAGGTTGACAAGAGATAAACCAAGTTCACTGTCAGCATGAGAGGAGTCCCAAGTGGAGCACCTGTTGTTAAGATCCCCAGTGATTATTAATATGTGAGAGTTGCACTGAATGGCTAAGGAGATAGAATTCGATAGAGATCTGAGAAAAAAATCGCGGGTCTCGGCGGGCTGACCCGGAGGCCGATAGTAGTTTCCAACCAAGACTTTACCACGCACAGTAAAAATTTCCAACTAGACATACTCGCAGTCTTGACATTCAAGGTCAGAACGTCTAACACATGGTAAGGAAGAATGAACATACGTTAATACTCCACCGCCCCTCCCAGCGATACGATCTTTACGAAATGGAGGTTGAAAATTATCAAACAGGAGGAGCTGATCGGGATAATTCTCGTCAAGCCAGGTTTCAGATAGTGTAAGTATGTTAAAATTTTCAGATTCGGCTAAGTGTTGAATTTCGTCAAGTTTACCCGGACTTTTTAGGCTGCGAATATTTGAGTGACATAACTTCAGCGGGTTGTTTGGGTTATTGTTGGGGCCAGGATTTGTATGTACATCGACAGCTAATATGAAGAAAGTATGTAGGAACATAAGGATATGTCGAAGACAAGATAAACCCCTGAGAATTATATTTAGAGCTAATAGTGCCAGTAAACTGAAAGACCAATTTATCTGGTTGCCAACAGAAGGGCAGGAATGGGTGACAACTATGAATACAATATATTTATTCACGAACAGACCAATGGTCACTCTGTATTCGTTAACGCTGATACCCATTAACCATAGCAAGGAAAAACAATTGTTCCCCTGATGAGAAAGTCAACATAATGTGCCAGCAACAGAAGTACATTAGAGGAAATCATCCCAAAAAAGATCTTGATGACTATCACGGTAACATAATACTTAACAAACATAGGAAACAAGTATTGGAAACAATAAGCGCATGAAAAATAGAACAGGAACATGAGATGTGAAAAGTAAAAGCTATTTGGAGCAAGACTGAGCCTAATACGTCTACACATTTTATTGTAGGACAGACGACTGATGTTTTATAGTTTGAGTATACACAATGAGCTATTGGGAGTATCATTACATCACTTATGTGATATGTACGAAAATGACTAATAAAGGGGACCTTCTCTGAGAAATACACCTTAGTCTAACCTTGTAGCTACTGATAGCAGCTCCATGCTCAAACATTCAACATAAATCAAGTACAAGTGAATGAGCACCGAGATATATGTACGTGTAGAAACAAGACAAAACAAAACAAAACAAAAACAAAAAAAAAAGAAAAAGAAATTGCATGTTGAGCAGTATCATACGACAAAGACATCAATTAAGCTACATGTGAGAGTCTTCGAAAGCCGAATGTGTTGCAGACATTTCATTGTAAGACAAACAAAAACGTATTTAGCAACACCTGAGTGATCACCAATAATCGACCTTCAATACTGTCTGCCATTGCCCTGCCTGAGCGACCCTCTTGGGCTATTATACCTGTGGCTTGGCACCTATATAATTGTCGCGGTCCTGAGGGTTGTGTAACTCACCATTACCGGTACCCCAGGAATGGAATACGCACATACATGTAACCGTTTTTCGGGTAGCATGACTTAATTCTTTTTCTCATCTTAAGACAGGTATGGTATAAACAATAAGCTAATGGATATATTATACCTCGCACGTGTGACATGTACGAACGCAACTGACAATGTGGACCTTCATTGAGAAGTATACCGGGAGTGAAACATTCGATACATGTAGAATGACAGCAATTGAGCACAGATGTATTGGTACGTGTATGAACATTCGACACATATTGCATACAAATCAATGCGCACAGATATATAAGAACGTGTATATAATAATAATAATAATAATAATAATAATAATAATAATAATAATAATAATAATAATAATAATAACAATAATAATAATAGTAATAACAAAACAAGCGGTTTATCCGTGTCCTGACATTTTGTAAAAATACATGACTTGTGGTAGCATGAGACGTTAACATAATGGTAATAAGAGTGTTCGAGAGCCGAATATGTAGTAGGCATTTCATGAAGAGGCAAACAAGTAAAAAAAAAATAAATAAATAAATAAATAAATAAAAGGTATTCAGGCACACCTTAGTGACCACCAATAGTCAATCTTACAATCTGTCAGTTCAATGATTGCCCTGCCTGGGCGGTCCTCTACGAGCAGTATCACGTGGCTCGGCTTCTACATATTTATCGAGATCCTCAAGGTCGTGTATCTCTACCAGACTGCCAGTGAAGTCTTTGGCTTTGTGTCCATCTTTTCGCCGAGAACACTGCGGATGAGCATAAAACCCAAAGGCACCGTCATCGGCAGAATAGCACATGTGGTGCTTCTCCAACAGATGTCGCCTATTCAGATTCTGGGTCTTTCCCCTCTGGCACAAAGCAGAGAAGGCTGTAATTGACACAATGCCCTCTCTAGTATCACATGAAAATGAGATAAAACTTTGGGCTGAGGAGCGCACACTGGGGTTTTTTTAGGAAGTCATTAACATGTCTGTGTACCAACGCAGTTATATTGTTATTCTTTTTCTACCTTTTTCTTTTTCTTTCTTTCTTTCTTTCTTTCTTTCTTTCTTTCTTTCTTTCTTTCTTTCTTTCTTTCTTTCTTTCTTTCTTTCTTTCTTTCTTTCTTTCTTTCTTTCTTTCTTTCTTGCTTGCTTGCTTGCTTGCTTGCTTGCTTGCTTGCTTGCTTGCTTTCTATCCTGGCAAGTTTGTCCGACATTTCATTTGAAAACTGGTTTGCAAAAAAACCTGTCATGATTATATTTCCATACATGAAGTCTCGAGTTTTTGTAAAGAGGTCAACGGATTTGAAACTTGTGCAAATCAGGGCCACTTTGCAAGTTCAAATCTTGAATAACTACAAAACTATTATACGTACAGGTAACAAACCCAGCTTCAAATCATAGGTTTGTAACACTACACATTTTTGTAATCAACATGTAACCTGTGAAGGTCAAAGATCAAGGTCATTTTGTCACTTGAAACTTTCCTCTAGCCATAACTCGGGCAATTTTTATCAAATTTTTATCATGTTGGACTCAAATTGTAGATATTGTGACACTGCCCCTTTTTAAAATTACATGTGGCCTCTAAAGGTCAAAGGTCAAGGTCATCCTATCATAAATTGGTCAATTTGCATTTGATTTGGTTCATGTTGCGCTTAAATTGTAGATATTGTACGACTACACATTTTTTTATAATTTACATTTGATCTTTGATTGTGGGGAGGGTGGGGAGGGTATTCACAACTTTTGAAGGCACACAGACAGATTTGCTTTGAAGCAAATCTTCTTTTCCAGTCTCTGTTCTGCACTCCTTTAAGTGTGAAACGTGGTGCATTTGATTTACTTTAAAAAGATTATAAAACTTTGTTGTAGTTGTGTCAGTTGTGTAATATTAAATATTACAAGCCAACCGTACGTTTCCGTGATTTGCACACACACACACACACACACACACACACACACACACATATATATATATATATATATATATATATATATATATATATATATATATATATATAATATGTATATATGTATGTATGTATGTGTGTACTTGCAGCGCATGTATTCTGGTGATTCCCTGATAATGACGTCAATAAAAATAGCATCATTATCATCACCATCGTCATCATCAGCATATCATTATTATTATCATCATCATCATCATCATCATCATCATCATCATCATCATCATCATCATCATCATCATCATCATTATTATTATTATTATTATTATTATTATTATTATTATTATTATTATTCTTGTTATATCAGTGTTTAAAACCTACATGTATGCGCCTAATTGGAAGTAGAAACATATAAAATATATCTAGGCCTTATTGCATCTGATTGCAAAACCGCTGTACAAAAGGATTTTCTGCTCAAATATAAATAATATGTATATATATATATATATATATATATATATATATATATATATATATATATATATATATATATATATATATATATCCCTCTCCAATGACATGTAATTGTGATGTTATTACAGTTTTTCACATCAACAGTTTCCATAGAAAACATGTTCCTCTGAAGTAAAATTTGTCTGTTTGAATAAAAAGTATGTTTTACTTTTCCGCATTTTTCAGGGTTCACTTGCTATAATTCTGTATCAAATTGATCCGATATTAACAGATTAAGACCTATGCCCACAGATGATATCACGGCACACTGTTGCTTTATCATTCCATTGCCTACAGGAAATCCATTTGCCTTGGTAAGGTAGCTTCCTTGACCACATTGCCATAACATAGAAAAATACCTTGAAGAAGTCCCTGAAGATGAAACACCGTGATCTAACACTTAGCTGAACAAAAGCTAGGGACCATAACAGAAAATTAAATTTCAGTTGTGTTCATTTCATCATAAATGTGGCTTTAAAACGTCAGTGGAAATATTTCAGAAAATAAACCTTGCCTTCTCCAAAAAAGTACTTGAAGGACACTGTCCTTGGCGTGTCCACGTAGATTATACGCAGGAGCGGAAAGATATGCTCCTTATATGCTGCAACACCAACATGACCAGAAACTTCCTACCGTTTCTAAAATGGACTTATTTTGGAATTCAGGTTTTTGTCTCAAAAGCCAAAGAAAAAGTATTGTCCTTTTTGCCCAGAACCCCTTGATCTTTTTTTCAAAATGAAGAAGTGGGGTATGGTTTCGGGTTTTTTCGGTAAAGTCCCTTTCATCCTCCCTATGTTAAATTATGTTCAGGAAGCCAGCGTTAAACATTCTATTATGTTTACATGGTCACAAACTATATAGTGTCTTTTCTTCTTCTTCTTCTTCTTCTTCTTCTTCTTCTTCTTCTTCTTCTTCTTCTTCTTCTTCTTCTTCTTCTTCTTCTTCTTCTTCTTCTTCTTCTTCTTCTTCTTCTTCTTCTTCTTCTTCTCTTCCTCCTCCTCCGCATTATTATTAGTAGTAGTAGTAGTAGTAGTAGTAGTAGTAGTAGTATCATTATTATTATTATTATTATTATTATTATTATTATTATTATTATTATTATTATTATCATTATTATCATCATCATTATCATTATCATTGTTATTGTTATTGTTATTATTATTATTATTTTTATAATTATTATTATTATCATCATCATCATCATTATTATTATTATTATTATTATTATTATTATTATTCAGTTCGCAAGTGTCACAAACTATATACAGATTACAAGTACCACAAACTGTATTTATCCAGCTTACAAGTGCCATGTACTGTATTCTGTTTAGAAGTGTCCTAAACTGTGTTCAGTTTGGAAGTGTCACGCACTGTTAAAAAATGTCACAAGTCGTATACAATTTACAGGTGATATGGCGTTACTGAGTCCTTGTTTGCCATTAGCGCCTTTTACACATATGTGATATACCTACTGTTTCAATGTTGTATGTGCATTTTTCTATCGCATCAAAAATACATTAGGGTACATCATTTCTAATATAAAGTAGGCTTTGGTAATCACAAATAACGTAGTTTGCCTACTAGGTATGGGTTTGACCTTTCAAATTGCCTATAAAATAGGTGAAGAATAGGTGTGAAAATATCGTGCTGTCCTCACCTTTTGAATTGTATCAAATTTTGCTCTGCAGTCTATTAATGCACAAAACAGCCTTTTTTTGACTTAATATAAAATAGTAGTGATAAATTTTAAAGAATGTCACATCCGTAGTCGTATAATATTTTCTTTAGAAAACAGCCTAGTTTTCCACAATAAGAAAAAATCTATTGCAAAAATCTTATGCTCACTTTTTATAAATCAAAACAATAAACATTTTATCAAATTAAAGCTGCTTAAAAAGGTACTCCCATGGTAATTAAAAGGATCAGATCTTATCAATGAAGCCCCCTTTATTTTGATATATGGGAACTATCCAACCATTTAGACAGCTTTGTGAAGTAACTCCAGTATAAAATTGAAAATAAGATTTGCTTGAAGGCAAATCTGTGTGCCTTCAAAAAAGCTGTAAATATTAAATGGTACAGCGTTTGTCCTTTGCGACTTCACATTCCATGAAATTTCCAAAGTCCAAATGACATTGCCCTTTGACCTTCAGAGGTTACATGTGAATTAATTAGGCCCAACCTGAACCAAATCAGATGAAAATAGACCACATGGTGGCTAAATGATATTTACAAAGGGCCAAATGACCTTGATCTTAGACCTTTAAAGGTTACATGTCAATTCCATAAATGTACAGTGTAACAATACCAACAATTTGAACCCAGCATGATCATAATTTAAATGAAAAATGACGGTGTTATGGCTAGATGAAAATTTCAAAGGTCCGAATGACCTTCATCTTTGACCTTTCGAGGTCACATTAACTGACAAAAATGTGCAGTGTTAAAAAAGCTATAATTTGAGCCCAAGATAGTCAAAATTGGACACAAATTGACCAATTTATGGCGAGATGAAAATTTCAAAGGTGCAAGTGACTTTGACCTCTGACCTTTACAGGTCATATGTAAATTACAAAACTTTGCAGTGCTACAAAAAGCTTCAATATGACCTCAACATGATCAAATTTAGATTTAAAATTGACAGACTTATGGCCGGATAAAAATTTCAAAGGTCCAAATGACATTAACCTTTTTACCTTTAGAGGTCACTTGTAAATTACAAAAATTGAAGTGTTACAATAGCTACACACTTGAGCCCAACATGATTAGAATTAGGTCAAAATTGACCAAAATCTGGTATGATGACAATTTCAAAGGTCCAATTGACCTTGACCTTTGACGTTTACAGATCACATGTATATACAAAAGTGTGTGGTGTTACAACTGCTACAATTTAAGCTCAACATGATCAAAATTGGATAAATTTGACCGAGCTATGGCCAAATGAGCATTTCAAAGGTCCAAATGACCTTGATCTTTGACCTTAAGGGGTCACATGTAAATTACAAAACTGTGCAGTTTTGCAAACATATTAATAGAAATTGGATTGGTTACCCGTACTTTTAATAATTTTGGAGATATTTAAGATTAAAATTTTCAAATGAACTAATTTGCATAATTTTCAAACCGTTGAACCTCTTTGCAAAAACTCAAAACTTCATGTATGGAAATATTGTCCTGCCAAGCTTTGAGTTTCTACGTATAATACTTTTCAAATGAAATGTCGGACAAAATTGAAAGAAATAACGAAAGCAAGAACTAGAAAAGAAGATTTGCTTCAAGGCAAATCTGTCTTGTTGCGTTCTTTGGTTGCTCACATTCCATTAAACTTATGGCTGGATGAAATAATTTCAAGGTCCAAATGACCTTGACTTTTGACCTTTACATGTCACATGTAAATTGCACAAAAATGTACTGTGTTGCAATACCCTTGATTCAAACCCAACATGAACCAAATCAGATGAAAATTGACCACGTTATGACAAGATGAAACTTTCAGAGGGCAAAATGACCATGACCTTTGCCCTTCAGAGGTTACGTGTTCTTACAAAAATGTGCAGCGTTACAACACCTACAATTTGAGTCCAACATGATTGGAATTCGAAGAAAATTGGCCGAGTTATGGCTGGATGAAACTTTCAAAGTTCCAAAGGATGTCGACCTTTGACCTTTAGAAGTCACATGAAAGTTTCAGAAATGTGCAGTGTTACAATAGCTACAATTTGAGCCAGCATGATCAAAATTGGATAAAACTTGACCAAGTTATGGCTGGAAGAAAGCTACAATCGACAGTGGCGTTTAACCTTGAAATGACTTTTGACTTAGAAATGACCTCTACCTGCAGTGAACCTTGACCTTTAAAATGACATTTTGACTTAAAATTAACGTTTGACCTTGACATGACCTTAATTTTTGAGTGACCTTTGCCTTGCTATGATCGAACTCCTGTACACTCGAAACCACATCTATTACAAAGTAAATAGGATTAAACACATTAATTAGCCCTCATTTGCATAATTCTGAAAATTATGACCTCTTATTAAAAAAAGGGCAAGACTTTATCTATAGAAGTATAATACTGCCAAATGTGGAGCAACTATGTTTAATACTTTTCAAACGAAATGTCGGACAAATTTGCCTCTAAAGAAAGAAAGAAAGAAAGAAAGAAAGAAAGAAAGAAAGAAAGAAAGAAAGAAAGAAAGAAAGAAAGAAAGAAAGAACTGGAAAAGAAGATTTGCTTCAAAGCAAATCTGTCTATGTGTTCAAAAGTTGTAAATATTAAATGCTACAACTTTAATCCTTTGGTACTTTACATTACATTAAGCTTATGCCTGCATGCAAATTTCAAAGTCCAAAAGACCTTGACCTTTGGCCTTTACAGGTCACATGATAATTACACAGTGTTACAATACCGACAATTTCAGCCCAATATTAACCAAATCGGATGAAAATTGACAAAGATATGGCAACATGAAACTTTCAAAGGACCAAATAACCTAAACCATGTTGTTATAAAAATGTGCAGTGTTGCAATACCTACACTTTCAGTCCAACATGATTAGAATTGGATGGAAATTGGCGAAAGTTATGAATGCATGAAACTTTCACAGGTCCAAATGACCTTGACCTTTGACATTAAGATGTCACATGTAAGTTTCCAAACTGGGCAGTGTTACAATAGCTACAGTTTGAGCCCAGCATGATCAAAATTGGATAAAAAATTGACCAAGTTATAGCTAAAAGAAAGCCACCATCGAAAGTGGCCTTTGACCCTGAAGTGACCTTTGACCTTGAGATAACCTCTACCTAAAGTGCACATTGACCTCAAAAATATTTTGGCCTAAAATTGACCTTTGACCTTGAAATGACCTTGACATTTGAGATGACCTTTGCCTTGCTATGATCAAACTCCTGTACGCTCGGAACCACATCTTCTATAGCATATAAGATATTGAAGATTTAAAACTTTAGTTAGCCCTCATTTGCATAATTTTGAAAAGCTTGGCCTCTCATTATAAAAAGGCGAGACTTCATCCATAGAAGTATTATTGTGCCAAGTTTGGAGTTTCTAGGTACAATACTTTTCAAATGAAATGTCGGACAAGCTTGCCTGTAAAGAAAGAAAGAAAGAAAGAACTAGGAAAGATGATTTGCTGCATAGCAAATCAGTGTGTGTGTCTTCAAAGCATATTGGTATGGCAAAGTCCAACTATTCCATAAAACAGGAGTAGAAGTTGGAATGACATCTCTATCTATTATAGCTTTGAAGTTATTCAAGATTTAAAATTTCTAATGGTGCTATTTAGCAATTTAAATTGCTACAACTTTTAACTTTAATTCATTAGGTGATTAGGTGCCAATGGTCAACAACCCCCCCCCCCCCCGTAGAAGTTGGAATGACATCTCTATTATACTGTTGAAGATATTCAAGATTGAAAATTTCAAATGCCCCTAATTTGCATAATTTTAAACATCTTCACTTCTCTGTATAAAACAGTCAAACTCCTCGTATGGAGGTACAATCATGCCAAGTTTGGACTTTCTATGTATAATAGTGTCCGAGAAAAGTGTCGGACTAATTTGCTGGTATAGACAAAAGAAAAAGAAAGAAAGAAAGAAAGAAAGAAAGAAAGAAAGAAAGAAAGAAAGAAAGAAAGAAAGAAAGAAAGAAAGAAAGAAAGAAAGAAAGAAAGAACAGTATGTCTGTGTTGGCACACAGACATGATAGAATGCATGAGCAGGGATCTTCAGCATTTCCTGGACTGTGTAATTGTATATAAATAATGTAGCCCAAAATGTTTTTCTAAGAGCCACTGAACTTACTGGTGTCCAAAAAGAAAACATTAACTTATAATTAAATTACCAAACAGACATAGCCATTCAATCAATGCAGCCAATGTTTATATGACAAAATTAACTCATTCAGTGATGAACCCAAAGGATATGCTCTTTGTAATTCTTTCAAATTTGCATTGCTAATACAGTGTGTGAAACAAATAAAAAAGGTCAGAATATCACAAATTATGAGCAGATATTATATTCTATTATGATTGTCAGAAATTTTAAATCAGAACCCCCTCATTTAAAAGATAAGAATACTCAGTATATCCCTTTGATACAAATTTTACTGACAGTAAATGAAGACTTCTGTCCTGAATGAGTCCAGGGATGCCGCATTTTCAAAGGGTCATTTTGATGTCACATCTTGTAAAATATATACCAGGATTATGGCTTGTTTGCAATTTAATTGAGATGTGACACCCATGTAAAAATATCCCAAAGGTCTTACAATGTTGATAAAGGCTCTAGATTATGAGTGAAATCTATTGGGGGTAATAAAATACACATAAACTTAAGAGGAAAGGGCAGGGTTTATTTTGATGTGGTTACACTTGCCAGGACTTTGGAATAAGCTGGCCATTTGATACCAATCATTCACTGTCACTGGTCATGTGTGTATGGTGGGGTGGCAGACACATAGCAGGGCCAGCTCCACAGTAAAATGGTGTCCCTTTAGCCGGATAATTTTGTAAAAAATCCAATTTTTTGATGCTACAAAAGTGAAAATAAAACCCATATAAATGTCTACAGCAGCACCCATGTGAACCTGTTTACAAACACCACTAATTATAGCAGCCGGGTTGAGTGGCAGGGCAAAGAGGTCAGTGATAGGCTGTTCGGCTCACCGGCACTGTGGTCACAACTAATGAGACGGCCCCCAGAGCTCAAGTTAGGTAGAATGGACTGTACACTATATAACATATTGAAGATTTAAAACTTTAATTAGCCCTCATTTGCAAAATTTTGAAAAGCATGACCTCTCATTACAAAAAGGCCAGACTTTATCTATAGAAGTATAATTGTGCCAAGTTTGGAGTTTCTACATGTTATACTTTTCAAATGAAATGTCGGACAAATTTGCCTGTAAAGAAAGAAAGAAACTAGGAAAGATGATTTGCTGCATAGCAAATCAGTGTGTGTCTTCAAAGCATATTGGTATGGCAATGTACAACTATTCAATAAAACAGGAGTAGAAGTTGGAATGGCATCTCTATCTATTATAGCTTTGAAGTTATTCAAGATTTCAAATTTTTAATGGTGCTTTTTTACATCATTTAAATTGCTACAACTTTTATTTTTAATTCATTAGGTGATTAGATGCCAATGGTCAACAACCCCCCAGTAGAAGTTGGAATGACATCTCTATTATACTGTGATATTCAAGATTGAAAATTTCAAATTCAGTCAGAAAGAAAGAAAGAAAGACAGACAGACAGACATACAGACAGAAAGAATGAAAGAAAGAAAGAAAGAAAGAAAGAAAGAAAGAAAGAAAGAAAGAAAGAAAGAAAGAAAGAAAGAAAGAAAGAAAGAAAGAAAGAAAGAAAGAAAACTGTGTGTTGACACACATACGCTTTAATGATAGAATGCATGAGCAGGGATCTTCAGCATTTCCTGGACTGTGTAATTGTATATAAATAACGTAGCCCAAGATGTTTTCTTTAAGAGCCACTGAACTGACTGGTGTCCAAAAAGAAAACATTAACTTATAATTAAATTACCAAACAAACATAGCTATTCAGTCAATGCAGCCAATGTTTATATGACAAAATTAACTCATTCAGTGATGAACCCAAAGGATATGTTCTTTGCTAATTCTTTCAAATTTGCATTGCTAATACAATGTGCGAAACAAATAAAAAAGGTCAGAATATCACAAATTATGAGCAGATATTATATTCTATTATGATTGTCAGAAATTTTAAATCAGAACCCCCTCATTTAAAAGATAAGAACACTCAGTATATCCCTTTGATACAAATTTTACTGACAGTAAATGAAGACTTCTGTCCTGAATGAGTCCAGGGATGCCGCATTTTCAAAGGGTCATTTTGATGTCACATCTTGTAAAATGTATACCAGGATTATGGCTTGTTTGCAGTTTAATTGAGATGTGACACCCCTGTAAAAATGTCCCACAGGTCTTACGATGTTGATAAAGGCTGTGGATTATGAGTGAAATCTATTGGGGGGGGGGGTAATAAAATACACATAAACTTCAGGAGGAAAGGGTAGGGTTTATTTTGATGTTGGTCCACTTGCCGGGACTTTGGAATATGCTGGTGATTTGATACCAATCATTCACTGTCACTGGTCATGTGTGTTTGGTGGGGTGGCAGACACATAGCAGAGCCAGCTCCACAGCTATATAACATATTGAAGATTTAAAACTTTAATTAGCCCTCATTTGCATAATTTTGAAAAGCATGACCTCTCATTATAAAAAGACCAGACTTTATCTATAGAAGTATAATTGTGCCAAGTTTGGAGTTTCTACGTGTTATACTTTTCAAATGAAATGTCAGACAAATTTGCCTGTAAAGAAAAAAACAAAAAAGAAAGAAAGAAAGAAAGAAGAAAGAAAGAAAGAAAGAAAGAAAGAAAGAAACTAGAAAGGAAGATTTGCTTTAAAGCAAATCTGTCTGTGTGCCTTCAAAAGCTGTAAATATTAAATGGTACAACTTTTGTGCTTAGTTACTTCACATTGCATTAAGCTTATGGCTGGATGATATTTCCAAGTTCAAATAACCTTGACCTTTTACCTTTAACCTTTATAGGCCACGTGTAAATTGCAAAAATGTACAGTGTTACAATACCCACAATTTAAGTCCAACATGATTAGAATTGGATGGAAATTGGCCGCGTTATGGCTGGGTGAAACTTTCAAAGGTCCAGATGACATTGACCTTTGACCTTTTGGGGTCACATGTAATTTTCAAAATGTGCAGTGTTGCAATAGCTACAATTTGAACCAAACATGATCAAAATTGGATAAAAATTGACCAAGTTATGGCTAGAAGAAAGCCGCCATCGAAAGTTGCCTTTGACCTTGAAATGACCTTTGACCTTGAGATGACCTCTACCTGAAGTGAACCTTCACCTCAAAAATGACACCTTGGGATAAAACTGACCTTTGACCTTGACATGACCTTGACATTTAAGATGGCCTTTACCTTGCTATGATCAAACTCCTATACACTCGGAACCACATCTACTATAGTATATAAAATATTGATGATTTAAAACTTTAACTAGCCCTCATTTGCATAATTTTGAAAAGCATGACCTCTCATTACAAAAAGGCCAGACTTCATCTATAGAAGTATAATTTTGCCAAGTTTGGATTTTCTATGTGTAATACTTTTTAAATAGAATGTCGGACAAACTTGCCTGGAAAGAAAGAAAGAAAGAAAGAAAGAAAGAAAGAAAGAAAGAAAGAAAGAAAGAAGGAAGGAAGAAAGGAAAGAAAGAAAGAAAGAAAGAAAGAAAGAAAGAAAGAAAGAAAGAAAGAAAAACAATATGTCTGTGGTGGCACACAGACATTAAGAAAGTGAGAAAGAAAGAAAGAAAGAAAGAAAGAAAGAAAGAATTCCTAGAAAAACAATATGTCTGTTGGCACACATCCATTAAAAAAAGAAAAAAGGAAAGAAAGACAACATCTTTGATAGTATGAAATGATATATAAACTACCACAGACTGTGTCATCATTCTTTTCCATTTCATTCTCATGAACCAAGTAGTCTTCTAAGCATGATACAACTTGTAGACGTCAGTCTATTCATACTTGTGCATGCTTTGTTTACATTGAACACTGACCTGGCTACCCTGGCTTGTACGATATCCTAACCTTGCAACCTCACTGCAAGGAAAGCTACAGCTTCCTGTGGCTTTCAGTTGAGTCTGTTATGTCTTACCCAATTAATTAATTATGTGTTGTTCCAATGTTTTAAGTTACGTCTTGTCTGTCTTGTGTAAACATGACAAAAGCAGTCACACACGGCATTCTGTGTGCTACTCAGGGGCACACATACAGACAAGCATGATGCCCGTAGCCTGATATCAAACCCAGTCTCTCTTATCTGGGCTAAAAGTATCAATTACCAAAGCGGACCCCAGAATCTTGACTGATACCATCTTTGAAGCCTTTGGTACTTCACATTCCACTACGCTTATGGCTAGTTTTAACAAAAAGGCCTGAATGAGCTTGACCTTAAATCTTTAGGCAATGCATGTAAATTACAAAAATATGCAGTGTTGCAATACCTACAGGTTGGGTCCAACATGGTTAGAATTGGTTGAAAATTGACCGATGTATGGCTAGATGAAAATTTCAAATGTGAAAATGACATTGACCTTTGACCTTTAGAGGTCACATGTAAATTACAAAAATGTGGAGTCTAACCAACATATTAATCGAAGTTGGATTGATTACCTGTACCTATAATATTTTTGGAGATATTCAAGATTGAAATTTTCAAATGTCCCTAATTTGCATAATTTTCAAAACCGTTGAACCTCTTTACAAAAAGACCAAGCTTCATGTATGGAAGTATAATCATGCCAAGTTTGGAGTTTCTATGTAAAATACTTTTCAAATGAAATGTCGGACAAATTTGCCTGTAAAGAAAGAAAGAAAGAAAGAAAGAAAGAAAGAAAGAAAGAAAGAAAGAAAGAAAGAAAGAAAGAAAGAAAGAAAGAAAGAATTCCTAGAAAAACAGTATGTCTGTGTTGGCACACAGACATAATAAAGAATTCCTAGAAAAACAGAAAAGTGTGTGCTGACACACACACTTTAAGAAAGAAAGAAAGAGAAAGAAAGAAAGAAAGAAAGAAAGAAAGAAAGAAAGAAAGAAAGAAAGAAAGAAAGAAAGAATTCCTAGAAAAACAGAAAAGTGTGTGCTGACACACACACTTTAAAGAACATGTGTGTGTTGGCACACAAACATAATAAAGAATTCCGTAGAATTCCGTAGAAATACAAAATGTCCGTGTTGGCACAGAACCATAATAGATTAGCATATAAAGGTAACAGCACTAAACCATGCTACATTTGATGGTCGCTATACGAAATGAAAGGGGTTTCATGTTGCGGCATTGGAAGCAAGAGCCCAGTCCTTTCGATATGGGTCACCTACATGTACATTGCATCTCAATTTTGCACACTGAATCTAGCACTCAATACCAGCACGCAATAAAAGTTACCCGGCAATTACGGGCCACGCAGTAGTAATGTAAAATGAGAACTTGAAAGTCGGAAACGGAAATATACTGGTAAATTTGCCGGCTTTCTTGCTCGCAGGAAACAGTTCTTACAACACACAAACTGTCAACAACACGTCAAGAAGAAAGTCCAGTTAAACACAAATATTCAATAAAGGCCTAAGCTGGAAGAGATAGGATTGACTGGAACTGCCTACCACTGATAAACTGACATAAACTGGTGATGTGCTTAACAGAAGGAGACATAAAAGAAGCTTGCATTGTAATTGGTAGGCACACCATATTAAGGAATAATATATATTATTATAGATAGAGATGTGATTTTAACTTTTACTAGGGGGTTATTGACCATTGCCCGTGTAATGAATCTAAAACCAAAGTTGAAGCAATTTAAATTATAATTAGCAGCATCTGAAATTTTAAAACTTGAATATCGTGAAAACTATTATAGATAGAGATGTCATTTTAACTTATACTAGGGGTTTATTGACCATTGCGCATGTAATGAATCTAAAGCAAAAGTTTTAGCCATTTATATTATGCTAATTAGCAGTATTAGAAATTTTCAATCTTGAATATCTTCAACACTATTATAGATAGAGATGTCATTCCAATTTCTACTAGAGCGTTGTTGACCATTGCGCACCTAATGAATTAAAAATTAAAGTTGTTGCCATTTTTATTATGCTAAATAGCACCAGTAGAAATTTTAAATCTTAAATAACTTCAAAGCTATAATAGATAGAGATGCCATTCCAACTTCTACTGCTGTGTTATGGAATACTTGTACATTGCCTACCAATATGCTTTGAAGACACACATACTGATTTGCTATGCAGCAAATCATCTTTCCTAGTTTTCTTTATATTCTTGTACTTACTTTAGTGACTATGATGGAGAATATTGGTGATTCAACATTTTTCTCTTAAACTGATTTGATGCGGTTTTGTTCACGTTACATGAACACAATTTCAGTTAAGCCATTAAAAACGGGTACGTTGTATAGCATATAATCAGTACAAGCAATTGCTACGGAATTAGATAGAAGGACGACCGTATGTCTATTGCATCATAGACATTTAGAAGTAATCCAGTTGTTGTCCTAAAATTTCTTTGTAACGTTGTAATGCCCTGTAGGATTTGCTTGCAACGATATGTGATTTTGAGGAAATATTTGGCGAACAGAGTCAGAGTCAAAGTCAGAAAAACGTTTATTTGACAAATAAAGATACGAATGCGGGTAACCAAACCTATCAAACTCGCCAGCAATTTAATCTTCCCCATTTTCGTGCTCGTACTGAACTCTTTGATAATTAATTTTTCCCCTCGACTATTAGGCTGTGGAATCAGTTACCTCTAGAAACTAGACATTCAGCTTCAACCAAAATATTCAAATCAAATATTATGAAGCCAGTGGTCAGAGCTATCAAATTCCCTGAATTATACAATTTTGGTGACCGATTTCTCGCAGTTCAACACACCCGCCTTCGCCTGGGTGCGAGCCAATTAAATTCTCACCTGTTTAAGATTGGCGTGAAAGATACACCTTTATGTGATTGTGGTATATCCAATGAAGATGCGTGGCATTACTTTTTTATATGTCCTTCTTATGCTGTTCAGTGATCAGTTGTCCATACTACGATTTCCTTGTATGCTCCGTTCACATTACAGACAGTATTATACGGCTGCCCTGAATGTTCTCTCGAAGTAAATATTGCGATTTTTTCAACAGTACAGGAGTATATTTCCGAAACAGGCCGCTTCAAACCGGCAGGCATAGGTTAGATTTTTTGGGCAAAACGAACACATATCAGATTCTGCTCCAATGCTAGCTCATGATACACATTTGCAGACCTAATATAGTAATAATTTACATAGCCCCACTATCTGTTACGTCACTGTGTTCGTCATCTTATTATTTGTCTAATGTGTCTAGGTCTGTCCTGTTTATGTGTTGTCTCTTCTCGCAAGAGGGATTCGAATAGGGTTTTGCCCTTTTTCCCAATTGCTGAGGTTATTATATTGTATGATAATTTCGATGTATTTGATCAATAAAATATGTTTAAATCAAAGATACGAATCTAAGATACAGTATGTAACAAAGCTGTTACCCAACAACGATAATATTATAATTTAAACATACATCTGGATGTCCCCAATTAAGATCAAAAGTCCGTTATCATTGGGACCACAAATGAAAGGAGGTTACTGAAGGCAAACGAATGATTTACATAATTTCAAACTATTAAGATGTTGCAAGATATTACGTAAAGATGTGTGATGTTCTGGTCACAATTCTCTCTACCTAGCCATGGTCCAGTGATGCCATGTATGGGGTGCAGCTTTCCCACCAGGACGGCCACGTCAATCTGCCACGATGTGCGGCGGCGAACATAAGACGTCACAGAGGAAGCGGGGCGATGTGTGTATTACGCGGCTCAACTGAAGAACAAAGGCTTATCGCTGTGCATTAATTACATTTTAACTATGCGATAGGGGGAATCTGCGAGTTCAGGTGCCTTCTTGTTAATATGTCCATGACCCGGCTGAGCATAATTATTGCTTGAAAATATCCTTAAACGTTTCATGAAATTAACCTATTGAATTATGAAGACTGTACCAATGACGGCTAACTCCACAGAGTAATGTTACATGTTTTTATTTTAGCCCTGCAAAAATTTTTTGTCATTGCTTTTTCATCAGCACAGGAACTGACCGACGAGCCCTGTGGCTGAGATCAGCAGTACCTGTGGGCAAATCTGCAATATGACGGCTAGATTTTCATTTTGAATGCTGAGAAAAATAAGCCTTTCCATCATAAAGTTCCTACATAATAGTCCAATAATCTTTCCGCGCACCTGACTTGTACATCCCAACATTATGATCCATGCAAGTCTTGGATTGCTTCTTGGTCATATCTGAGGTGAACAATGAATATTGCGTTCCGTTTTCATACCCGAATGTCATATTTTGAATTGTTATCGCTGGATGGCTAAACGCCGGCCAGCTTTAATTGCGTGGCAAAATTGAGTGCTACATGTAGCTTCAGGGTAGCCCTCGAGAGTTTCGGGAATTCCTGACCCTGCGTGAGTCAATGTGTGTGTCAAAATACACGCTACCAATCGGTTTGTGGTTTTGACTTTGCGTTTCAGTATTTCAAAAGGAACGGCAACGCAGAAAACATAGATGGTTCGTGTTTGGGCACAGAATTTGCAGAGAGGTAGGATATCAACATCTGGCTTGGACTGTTGATTTTCAACTTACATGCAGATATTTGACGTTTTCTCTGCGTACGCCGCAGCTGATAAGATGAACTAAAATAAACTTGGGGCATTGCAGTTAACTCTATCATAGAGTCTATATTAGAACAACCCAGCGTTGTGAAACTGCAAGTTAGCTTCATGTTAACTCCAGGTTGATCAACCCCAAGTTGGTTTGCACAAGGTAGTGTCAAGTACAGATTACACAACCTGAGGTTGAAACCCCATGCTTATATATATATATTTATATATATATATATATATATATATATATATATATATATATATATATATATATATATATATATATATATATATATATATATATATTTATATTTATATATATGTGTATGTATATATATGTGTGTGTGTGTGTGTGTGTACCTCCCACATTGTAATGAGATTGCTCCTTTTTATCCGATCTGAATATGAATGTTTTAAATTTCATTCATTTTGTAACAAATTCCTTTGAAATAATTTTGGTCACATGCACAAGTTGACTCATAAAATGAAGAGGGTGCTATTTTTGCAAGAGTTACCATGATGCAGTACTTTTGTTAAATTTTAGCTGATCCATGTTTGCTTGATAAACAACTGCACTCTCCAGAAAGTGCACTGACCTTAACATAAACAGACGGCAAGTAACCAAGATCGCGTAACTGGAGTGTGTGATGCGTTTCGACCTCACTGGGTGTCATGGGGCATTGACAATGTTTTGAAAAAAGCCGCCATATTTGTCCTGAGTAACTGCTTTCTGCACGTCTATGCGCATGCATATCCCAGACTAGCAGCCTAGTTTCAATTTTGTTACCACGTAACTCACAATTTCAAAGCTAATGCTGGAAGTGTTCATACTCCTATTTAGGAACATGAGCTTACTAGTTTTAGGTCAACCAATACCAACACATGGAGCTGTTTACCAGGCAAGCTGTATAATTTTGCACATGTGGCTTTAAAATAAAAACTCTGCTTGACTATTCATGAGATGTATTTATCATGACGTGATCATGTGATGAACCCAAATAAAGAAAGTTACATGTACTGCAAATAGAGAGAATGACAATTTTCAATATTTTTCACCGATGACCATCTCTTTATTTTACATCAACGCTAATAGATAGATAGATTTATTTTATCAATAATAATAATAATAATAATAATAATAATAATAATAATAATAATAATTATTATTATTATTATTATTATTATTATTATTATTATTATTATTATTATTATTATTATTATCATTATTATTATTATTATTATTATTATTATAATGACATGCTGTAACGAAAATACATTAAACCCATACAGAAAATTACACTGGTGCATCTCATTCCTCATAAAACATGGTATTTATCATCCTCAATGCTAAACTAATGGAAGCATTCTCTCTGTGTCCTTTTTTCAAGCCGAAGTATATTAACAACAAAGGATTTAGTTATGAATGCTTCATTCGTAACCAACAAAACTGAACAAATGGCAGATTTTCTTATCTTGTTTGTACAGAGTACATAACTCTTAAAGGTGTGTTTATCATGGCTGCCTCTACATGCCTGTCCAACCTGGGAAAGTTCACCTCAGGTGCAACTGCCACATTTAGCGGTTACTCAAACATTCAGAAAATGTGTCAATCCTTCCCGCTAAATAGCCCTGAAGTAGCTACTTACTAGACACACATAAGCAGCGTCAGACTAAACTGTAACAGGATATTGAGCATTTTACTTTTTCAAGTGCGCTTCAATAGCATAAATCAAAATTCTGCAACTTTTGCATTGTGTTCATTGGATGCACCTAGAGCACAAACCTGCGGATCGGAGTTGGAATAACCCGTGCATCTGTAACAATTTTCAATATATTTTAATTTAAAAAATGCCCAAATGTGACGAAGTAGAATAAATATAAATTCTGCAACTTTGTTCAGTTGCATTTGCATTACCGTTCTTATCCCTTTTGGAACGTTCCCACCCCCATAGCAGTTATGCGTGGGTGTGCAATTATCTGTTGACTATGCATGAATATTTACAAACGGTCTGGATTTTAGCATTAGCAGCTGATTAGTACAAAAAGAATGCAGTTTATCTGTGCATAACCGCAATGTGTAAGCACAAGGGCCTTTTCATACATGGCAATGGTACTTGGTACTACTTTCACTCTCCCACTGTTCCACAAGCCATAACAGTTGTTATCCCATTCACCGTCATTCCCATAGTCAGCTCGCACTTTTCGAGTCAGTTTTATTTTTAGAGAGTCACAGGGCGCGTTATATACGGGTGCACAGTCCAGGAACCTTTTTACCAGCTCCTACTGGCTTGCCAATTTTCTTAACTAGCTTGAAGGTGTGATTCTCTCTCATCTGACGAATGATCCAGCAACGTCCGCTATCAAAAATCGGTCGATCAAGAGCAAATGTAAGTGCTTATCGTGTTATGGATGTTGTAAAATACCAATAAGATAATTGCGAAGGAGAAAAATTCGTGTCATACTTTATTGGAGGACATTTTACACGATTTCCATGGCTACACCAACCACGTAGACCAAACTGTCCATGTTGGCAGCCATATTTTTTCCAGAGTTTGTTTTTGCGGGAGCGCAATGGCTTATAGGAGCTTAACTTTTTCGGTGGTATCTACCGGGCAGACTTAAAAAATTCGGCACGGTACCTGTTAACTGTTCTTGGTACTCATTAAATGCAGAAAGTATCAACGATCGATTTATACATTGTATTTATAAACAAAAACAAAACAAAAAAACGTGTGAACTATTTTTAACTCTTGTATTTGCCTGTTTATGTTATATAGTGACAATTTTTAGAATTGTACAGATACCCGAAGAATGAGCAGATATTTTTTTTAATCACATTTTAGTGTGAAGCAAGAGATAGAATATAAATATAAAAAATAAACTCCATTTTTGCAAGGATTTCTCACATATATGGCAAAGCTCTCCAGACAAAGTTGGAAAATCAAGATTCGTTTTGCAACTGACATTAGCCAAATGTCTCAACAAATTAACTCAAAATAACCTAAGAGAGTTATCGTGTTACAAATAATGCAAACTGGATCAGGTTTACCAAGATCTCTTAAAGACAGTATGTGGGACTATATTTTATCATTGGAGACATTCATTTTAACACAAGTAATCAAGCTCAGTCAAAAACGTAAACAAACCACTTCACATTTGCCTTGTGATTGTATATCCATACGCCTTGCCAAGTCAGAGTAAACAGCCTGTAGTACGTTACCACATATCTACAGTTCAACACCTCTTCGAGATAAAAGGTTATCATCAGGTTCTGGGCCCATTGAAGATTGTATCTTCACATGTAAACGTTGTACTATGTCAATGACCCTATTCAGATAAATATATTTACTCGTATTCAATAACTGCAGAGATGAATTACTGACGTGCTTCAATACAGGAGAGTGATATGCATTTTGACCTTTGCCCATTCTGTTATCATCACACCTTCTTGATTGTAAATAAATTGTTTAAACCTGATACTTTTTCCCGGAAATACTCTGAACTATTTCTGTGATTGGAGACTGAGTTAGCAGCTTCCCAAGATCGCCAAGGAGAGCTGTTGACCAAGACCATCGATTAAGGAGACGTACTGGTACTTCATTGGAATTTTTCTTTTCAAAAGGAATTTGAAGCTGATAATATTTTAGCACATCAGTTGAGGATAAGTTTCTCAGTGCCGACGGATGTAGAATGAACTGAAAAATCAATGTGTTCCTGTTCACAATATCTATATTTTTATGTTTCTTGTATCTGAATACCTCAAAATTTCCAGAGTATCCCTGATCTGGTTTGGACCTCTCCTGACAATCTTAGTCTCTATATTAAGTGCGGGGTAAATAATAAAGTCATTGTTCCCCCAATATCCACGTTTGGGGCAAGAGGAATATTTTAATAACCCTATATTTAAATCGCTTCCCTCCGTCAGTCCGCCCTGAGGTTTTTTGTGTGCGTGTTTTCGCTTCATACATCGCAAGTAGGGAATGGTAGATTAAGAATACTTACCAGTGTAGACTGAATCATAGTTAAGAGCCGCTTCAATATGATCACAAATTTGCGGTTACAAATGAATTCAGAACGCATAAGTTTTACCTCAAGCAATTATAAAAAAGTGCAGTAGATTTTATTGGCTACTGTAAATTTACGTATTTTCGCATGGCATAAATTTACAGGGTTATTCCATTGTATGCATTTAACAGAAGTTTTGATTCCTCTAATGTGGAGATAGTTTATATTAAGCCTATGATAATGCACCATTTCATTGTGTTTTCATTTTCATGCTTTTGTGCTATGGGCAATATTATAAAAAATAATGATGCAGTTAAATTCTGTCAATTAACAAAATTGTTCTCTCTGTGCGTTTCCTATGTAATATCTAATGGACTTCATTTTGCTTCTGTTAGAACCAGAATCACCCAAGATCTCCGACAAAGCAGCGAAATGATTGGCTACGGATTAAGTTATCTGCTACTTATTCAAGGTAAGATGTATCAGGATACAGCGTGGGGAAGACACACCGAAGGCTTTTCTTCCACTTAGTTAACGCTTTCATCACCATGTTTTGAGCGACAAAACAGATTTTGTCGGTGCGATTTGGCGCATGCACCCATGAAAGATGTTGACCTGGACCATTCTAATAGTCTGCTTGCTTTGTGATCACGGATCGACCCGGTGGTAAACCGGCAACCCCTGGTACAAACCAGTTGTGCTCTCTCACGGTAACCGCATGGCATGCTGGTCCTTGAATAAAAGGTCGGTTTACAAAAAATATAAATGAAGTTTCGTTATGTCGAATCGGAGTACATCAAAGTTAATCGCAGTGGCAATGACAAAGTTCATACAAAAATTATATAATCAAAATATGACCTTGTGCCCAGTGACCTACGTGTCTTGTTTGGCGCATTTTGGCCTCGGTAATAGAATAGCTGGACTGCTAGGATCTCCGTCCCATTGAACTATTTTATGAAGTTGAATAACTAATCCATGTCATCTGCAAATGGTAAAACATGTTTGTTATTTTTTCTACAAGCATCTTTCTTGTATCATAATTCCAGATTACAAAAGGGAAGGTTTCTGTGACACCGACTCTTATCGTTATTTTAACGCCAATATTTACTTTACAAGAACTGTCCAATTTATATATTTGTATGTGTGTCTTTTAGTCCAGAACCACTTCCCAGTAGTTATTACCCTATTCCGCAGTTCGAACTCTTTACTCTCCATAAGCTAACCTGTCACTGTCTAACCTATATACATATGAAAGTACCATTGTCCATATTGCGGATGTTCGTCTGCAGTATTATTCTGTACAATTGTGACATACATGTAAGTTGCATTAGCCCAACTAAAATAAAGGGTCTTCAGCGGGTAACTACTCAGAACATGTTGGGCAGTCTATACCCGTACATGACTGTCTGAGTAGCGGCTCCTTGTCGAAGCTAAATTTTAAGCAAAGACAACCCACATACATGTAATAATGAATAAGTATGAACGGGGCAAATGATGAACTAGCTAAAAACGTGAAGTTTGCTTATAAATACAAAGCTTCATTATGAATGAAGAATACCTGTCAAACCAAACATAATTACTAAATTTGTATAGTACAAGTTCAGATAAGCACAATGTGCTGGTTCAGTGTCTAGTCAAATTGTTCTTGTCTGAACTTGTAATATATACATTTAGTTTTCTACAGAATAAAGTGCGCAATATGGACAATAGAATTTCCATATGTATATAGGTTAGACAGTGACAGGTTATCTTATGGAGAGTAAAGAGTTCAGGCTGCGTAATAGGGTAATGACTACTAGGAAGTGGTTCTGGACAAAAAGACACAAATACAATTACACCTGAATCAATATGTACCCTTTCTAGCTGGATAGCTAATCTTCGTTAAACCAGCAGCAAGTGTGTAACTGAAGTAGAAATAAACTGGGGCATTATAATTTATATTCAGCCCCAGTGATTGTAAAATAAACAGTTGCAGCTAGACCACCTGTACAAACCGAGGGAAATCCTAGCAAGTACTGCAACAACAGGCATCCTGCGCCAAAAATGTAAAACAAATCCCATGATGACACCTACTCCTCACTTTAAAGGTCTCCAAACAATAAAGCTCTATTTCGCTGCCAACCCTGAGTCCACACGTTGCCATGTACGGCCGTATTTTGGATGATCAGGTCTTAGGGCGTAAGCAGTCAAAAAGGAAATTAAACGACGCCAAGAAATTATGTCCGTGTTCCAACACAGACATATTGTTTGTCTAGGAATCCTTTTTTTTCTTTCTTCCTTTCTTTCTTCTTTCGTTTTGTACAAGAAAATTTGTCAGACATTTCATTTGAAAGTATCGTACGTAGAAGCCCAAAACTTGGCATGATTTTACTTGCATACATGAACTCTTGAGCTTTTGTAATGAGATTCAATCGTTTTAAAAATTATGCAAATTAGGACCATTTGAAAATTTAAATTTGCATATCTGCAAAACTATTGTAGGCAAGGTAACCAATCCAATCTTAAATGATATGTCTGTAAAACTGCACGTTTATTTTTGAAATTTACATATGACCTCTAAAGGTCAAAGGCCAAGGTCATTTTACCATTTGAGATTTTCACATAGCCATAACTCATTCAATTTTTATCCATTTTTATCATGTTTTGCTCAAAATTGTAGCTATTGTAATACTGCACATTTGTATATTTTACATGGGACCTGTAAAGTCATTTGGACCTTCGAAATGTTTCATCCACCCACAACTCGGTCAATTTTCATCCAGTTTTAACCATGTTGGACTCAAATTGTAGGTATTGCAACACTGCATATTTTTGTAATTTACACATAACATCTAAAGGTCAAAGGTCAAGATCATTTGCACCTTTGAAATTTTCATCTAGCCATAACTCGGTCAATTTTTTCATCAAGTTTGATCATTCTTGGCTCAAATGTTGGTAATTGTAACACTGCACATTTTTGTAATTTACATATGACCTCCAAAGGTCAAAGATTAAGGCCGTTTTTTTCTTATTTTCTTCTTACACCTTGGATAGAGAGCCCATCCTATGGCATCGCTATCAAATTAAACACTGATGATATTCTTCTTTCTTTTACAGCTTCGATAGAGCGCCTAGCCTATGGCGTTACACTTGTACCCATGGACACAGTGCTTGATGATATATCCTTACGGTGTTATTTTGGTGCTGAATTGAGGACACAAGTAGCCACCGTTGTGTGGCAGAAGTCGGGCAACGTTTTGTATTGGCATGATTTTAATAATGAGGCGTCATCTAAGGCAGCTCATGCTTATAAGTCACGAGTGACCATTACAAGTAATTTAACTGGTGGATACGAAGACTTATTTCTAAGCAACTCGACTGTGTCAGATGAGGGACAGTATTCGTGTGAAGTTTTTGGGCAGTCAACGGTTTTAGGCAAGGCATCAACACACCTAAGCCTTAAGGGTATGGAACTGTGTTTCAGTTTATATTAAACAAATGACGCTCTTGGCTGCGTTGGCTGCGGGGGGGGGGGGGGCAGGAAGAATTGTGAACCTTCGGGATGAACTGTCAACCCTCAGCTTCCTTTCGGGTTGACAGTTCATCCCGAAGGTTCACGATCCCTCCTACCCCCCCAAAGGACGTCATTAGCTATATTATACTTAAGAAGAATAAAGCATTAAAACAACCAAATTTCCATACACTAAGCTGGTCAAAACCTCCCTTCGTAGGCCATCTTGCCTTGTATGCGTCGTCTGCTTTGGTAGATGTTGGTCATGCAATGCAATAGCCTGGCTCCCACTTGCCTGGTTCCCGAGCCGATCAGAATTATAGGGCCATCTAACGGGACGTGGAGGGTGACAGTACATATTCAGCGAGAGACAGGAAAAAATGTTTCACCCCATTTAAACAATAACGAGTGCGCATTTCTCCGTGAGGTATAAATGATATATATTGTTATGCTTCCCATTTGACTCCAATATTTTAACTCCTCTTTTCAGAATTTGTTTCCTAACTTTGTTCACTCTTGACATTTGATTTTACCAGTACTACAGAAATAAAATTCCAACTGTGGTTTGCGGCTGGCCTTTGGAAAAAATATTTTATAGACATACAATATATATATATATATATATATGTATATATATATATATATATATATATATATATATATATATATATATATATATATATATATATATATATATATATGTATATATATATATGTGTATATATATGCTGTTCCGCCATTTATAATGCTCCGTTCTGGAATATTTGTGCACTACAAAACATATTTTTGCCACATTTTTAAAGACTTCTGTAATACAAGTTACAGTCCTTTTGAAATTTTTGCCTACTTATCTGTAACGAAATTTGGGACTTTAACCCTGGGATAAGGCCAAAAATAGGCTGTCACATATAATGTATTTGAAGCATTTCTATTTACGACGAAAAACTTTAGGCAAAGTAAAAACGTGTAGTATTTATTTCAATTAAAAAGAAGGAAATGCATAGATTATTTATTTTCTATAAAAGGTGATTTGTGGTATACACAGTGACTAAATAGGTAACAAAAAGTGTGTCCCTATGTGTTGAACTCCATTACGGGCCATAATTTAGTCAGTGATGACGCCATATATTATTACAACTTCCTCCAGTAGGTGGCACTGACATGGTCTGTTGTTGAAAAACTCAAGGACATGAAGGTGAAGCCACATCTGCTATTGCTTTTTTCACAATAGCTCATACTTCCTACGCCCAAATGTTATAACAATTGCCTGGCAACTCCGTTCAGGTTCCAGAACCTGGATATATTGCAGATTAGTTTCCAAAAATGCCTTGCAAGAGATACTTGGGACCGTACTTTGTGGGCATAGTGTAAGCGGTAATGGGCGATTTTTTCTCACATCTTTACAGGCTCTGAAACTTCGAGGTATCAGGTCCGTTACAACATGTGGTGTCGACTCCGTTACGTAACGAAGCTGACGAATCAATTCCGTTACGGAGTTGACTTCAGCATCTAGATATGCCATTTCGTTTGCATCTGTATGCAATAAATCGAAACTATAATATTTGTGAATAGTTCAGATATATGCTGCCAAAATTGTTAGATGCCGTGGGTAAAAAGTCCCATTAGATTATAAGTGAAGTGTATTGTTAGCTCTGATTTCATTGATGACAGTAGACAATGTACGGTATCAAAATTTGTCAGCATATCAAAATCCTTTGGTGCTTAATTTGATAAGGAATTTAAAAAGATTAAAACTGTAGAAGCACTCCATATCCTTACCAGAACTGTACGGGAATAGGCAAAAATTTTATGTACACGTGGCAAACTGTATTATGGAAAGAGCTCAAGTGCATCACGTGGTAAAATGAATGTTATTAAAAGGAACAAGTGATATTTGCGTAATGTGTAAAAAACTTTTATAACTATATTTAAAATTGGAGAATTTTAAGCTATCACACAGTCATATACTAGCGTAATTGGTGTAAAGTTTAAAATGAAAAAATGCTTTTGTCAGCTCTACGTGTAACATACAACGTCTATTAAATGTAAAGAACACAAAGTTGAATGTAAAACTGTACGCACGACTCCCTTTGCCCTCCGCCTGGTATAGAGAGCGGCTATGTATCACTGAACATTAAATATATATGATCTTTGCCAACACAATATAGGCCTATGTACTGCTCGCACTTTTACGAATTTAATTTAAATTAAATTAGCAAGTGGAAATTAACTAGATAACACTCGAACTATAAGAATTTGATGTGGAAACAATGAACGGAACGTCCAAACAAGAGATCACAAAAACGCAGGACTGCTTTTGGTTTTGTTCCTGGCCTTCCCTCCCGCTTTCCGCAAGCTCTGGTCAACTCAACACTTTTAAAAGTTGTAACTGTTCACATGTAAGTTATCGCCAGTAAAAACAGTAATGATCAGACCAAATGTACACTTTTTAGTTGTAATTAATATGCAGGCACATGCATCCATTCCCTGGACAATTTAAGTGGGTAAGGTAGGTTGCCAGTATTGGCACAGCATAGAATACGCACTATAATTATTTTGTTTATTACTCCTATGAACAGCACATAGTATCGTAATGCATAATACTTTGATACTTATTATGAAGTTTGGAACCTAAATTTACCAGACAGCTAAAGTTGAGTATACGTAGGGAAAGAAGCATGAGGCCCTCAACTGTAAAATAAATCAGAATTAAAGTTGCATTGACGATACTTAGCAAATTGTTATAAATTCGAGAATACGTGGTAAATAAGTCCCTATTAGCCCTTTCTTTGGTATCTGAATGGACTTCTCTGTAACAGTTTGATCCATCTACCCAACAGATCAAATTGAAACTCCTGGGTACATGGGTATTTTAGCAACAGGCGTATCTGCAGATACTTACCTCCTAATACAGTCATGGACCGGAATTTGCACAGAATAACGTTTGTGCGAATTCCTTGCACAAACGAAGAAAGATATTAAAATTTTACTAACAAATATTAAATTTGAATATTTATCACCATATGAGAGTGTAAATTGGAAAAGCTTTATACCTTTATGTCTCCGCAGCTGTTGGTTTTGTCAAGAGACAAATTGAATGCAACCAGCGACTTGTATTGAAATTTTCGTTATGTCAGGGTCGCTCCCAAACAATTTGTCTTTCTTTGTTTCTTTCTTCATTTCTTTCTTTTTTCTTTCTTTCTATCTTTCTTTCTTTCTTTCTTTCCTCCTTATATCCTTCCTTTCTTTCTTTCTTTTTTCTTTCTTTCTTTCCTTTTATCTTTCTTTGTTCACCACCAAATATTGACCGGAGCTTTCCTCTGACACTATTCTTTCGAAGATCACTAAACTTGCCATGATGACTGGCCTACCAGTGAAATTGTGCATATCGTTTGGAATAGTCATGATGTGTAAAAATATGCAAATGAGGGGCAATTATAATTTTGAAAGCTGCAAATCTTCCAAACTATTCCGGATAGACACAATATTTCAATGTGCATGTATCGGTTAGTGACACCTGCTAATATAATGGACAGTAAATGAAAGTTGCAGATTTTAAAATTATGATAATTAGGGACATTGAAAAATTTAAAACTTGCATAACTCCAAAACTGTTATAGATAAAGATACCACTCCGACTTCAGTTTATAGGTTTGTGGTAAACTAAATTGTAAAATTTCAGTTTATACAAATTTGGTGATTACCAAAAATTTACATCTTGAATAACTTCATAACTATTATATATGGAGGTGCCATTCCAACTTCCGTTTGGAGGTTTTTGACATAGCTGCATCTAAGGAACCATGAAACAAAGTTGTAGAATTTTAATCTATGCAAATTAGGCAAGTACACAAAATTCAGATCCTGAATAGCTTCAAAACTATTATTGATACAGGTGCCATTTCAACTTCAGTTTATAGGTTTGTGACATAGCTTCATTTGATGATCTATAACCATGAACCAAAGTTGTAGAATTTAAATTCATGCAAATTCGGTGAATAAACAAAAGTCATATGTTGAATAGCTTCAAAACTAGTGCAGATAGACGTGCCATTTCAACTTCATTTTATAGTTTTTTGAGACAGCTGCATTCGATGAAATATGAACCAAAGTTGTAGGATTTCAATTTATGCAAATTAGGCGATTACATAAAATCTAAATCTTGAATAACTTCAAAACTATCCTGTGTAGAGATACCGTTCAAACTTTAATTTGTAGGTTTGTAACATAACCACATCCAATGAACCACGAAAGAAAAGTTTTGGGCTTTCAATTCTTGCAAATTAGGAAAATCCACAAACCTTAGATCTTAAATATGTTCAAAACTATTGTAGATAGTGGTGTCATTCAAACTCCAGTTTATAAGTTTATGATATGGCCACATCCAATGAACCAAGAACCAAAGTTATAGCATTTTAATTTATGCACACTAGACTGATACACAAAATTTTGACTATGTTAAAAGAAATGGAAAAATATGGCATTTCAAACTGATCTTATTTTGAACGCACGCAGACAGATTTTCTGTTAAGCAAAGCTTCTTTTCTGGTTCATATTATACTTGTTCTAATGTACTGCAAAAAATTACAGTGTGGATTAATTGCCACAATTGTTCTGAAAGGCTTTGATGCATTCAATGCACCTTGTACCCTCTGATGTGTTTCCTTAATTAGTTTTAGTGAATACACACACACACACACACACACACACACACACACATATATTATAAGTTTCCCTTGTGCCAAACATGAAGTAGAACAATCATTTTGTACGTGTGTCAACTCCGTTACAGTATGTTAACTCCATTACAAAGAATCAACTCCGTTACAGAGCAAAACGTTGATAATTGTTGAAAATCCTTTTGCTACTGTTACTTCTGTTTATACTAGAAATATTATACTGTCAAGGCTTTGTATATACAAATATTTAACATTCATTATTTTGAATCGATCTGCTGCAAAGGACAATAAAAATGTCCGGTTTGTAAGAATTTTTCATTTATTTGGTGTATTTCAATTTTCGTTCTCACACAACTGCATTAACGTTATAATACATCTTGAAAGATCCTCACTTTTATTTTGTCCCTTCCAGCGAACTTAATGAATGCAATTCTGAAGACAGTCAGATTACACTCGATTAGCCAGGTGTTACAAGGTAGACATGGTATACTGTAACGGAGTTGACTTTGGAAGAGAATTTGAGGTACATTACCTAAATACTAAACTTTATTTCTACCAATATATTGCGATGTAAAACTGGCAAATATATAACTTTGAACTTTGCACATATTTTCCCTCTGAAGTACTCATTTACTGAAGAATGCCTCATACACACACACGCATGTATATATATATATATATATATATATATATATATATATATATATATATATATATATATATATATATTGACTATTTACATTGTATATACATGTATATACTGGTACTTTGAAAGATAGACCTGATGGTGGCACTTCCTGGACAATGTTGCTAATTGAAAATGTTTTAAACTCATAATGGATGGATTACCCATGAATTGCATTGCACTTGACAAACCAGCGGCTCCCTACTTGCATTCAAAGTATATCAAGTTGCATACTTAGTTTAGCAAGGTTGGTTGATGTTGGCTTCAAATCGTAAAACTTTCCTGTGAATAAGTAGGTGTCTATGCCTTGTTTCATGCTGTTTATGGGCATGTGGATTTCTCAAAAATGACCATTTATATCACAGTGTCCTTGCCTTCGTTCGAATCCTAACTGAATAGTGCAAATTACGGGCCGACGTTGATACCATAATGGTTTATATTATGTTTGTACACTCACTTCTCTTTCGCCCCATCTTCTGCCCTTGTGTTAAGGCATAGATTAGCCAGGCTCTGAGAGCAGTGCACATGACTTACAATTACATGATGAATGCTTTTATTTATTTTCAGTTCTAGGAAAGTGGCAACCGGAGATTCGAAACGAAAGGGATCGGTTACTAGCAACAGACTGTGATGAGTTCAAGCACAGTATCCCTACAGTCGCTTTTACCGACGTTAGAAGATTTACCTGCGTTGCGCCTCGAACAAAACCGGCTTCACAATTGAACTGGAATGTCAACATTTTAAAAGACAACACTATCATATCCGATTTTATACCGGATAAAGGCATGATACAGAACGCTTCCAACGACTCCATATTTAACACAATTATCCTTGACAGTTTACCTGTGAATAAATCACTAAAGATAGTCCTAAAGTGTGTAGTGGTTTCCCCAAGTGGCGAATCAGAAATGTGGGTGAGAAGAGAAATGTGCATAGTATGGTACCACACGGCAAATGCTACTACTGCAAGTGGTAGCAACATGAATTTTATGGGAAATACCCGCGGTACGTAATCACGCGGCAAGTTGGTCGTATTAACAATGGCACATTGTTTCCATGTAAGGTGTTGGTAAACCTTGAATCATTGTAGAGAACTATTATCATATCAGCGTTTTTAGTTAAATCATTCATGGATGGAAACTATATCGATGCGCGTTTTAAAGGTAGATATTTTTCCAGCAAAAAAAAAAAGAAAGAAAAAGAAAAAACAGAACGAAAAGGTCGAAAAAACAAACAAAACTTAATCGTGTAAATTTGGCCCACTAATATTTTGTTTACTTAATGCAAAATTGTAAAACTCATTCCTGGTGATCCCGATGGACAACTTTGTTAGCTCAGGTCCTCAGTAATAGATTTCTGCATACAAAACGTCTCACATTGCTGGATTTATAATAATGATTTGTAGGTTCTTTATGCTGAGTTAAAACTGAAGATAACATTGGGTAATCAACAGTGTGGAGAAAAAAAATCGATGAAAGCAGGCGTATAATCAAAGCAGGAATAATTGTTGTCGCATCATACAAAATATTATGTTTAACTTCGTTATGCACAAAACCCAGGAAAACTACATACCGGATATACATACACAGAAAAATGCCTTCATGACTTTTATTATGGCGCTGCCTGTGGTCGTATCTTTTCAAAATACCACAGCATAGCTAATTTCCTCTCCTCTTTGGTGTCCACCTCTTGCAGGTGAAGGTGTCCATTTCATAAGCAAAACCTACTCTATTCATTGATTGAAAATTCCATGTGACACAGGAAGGAAGGATGCCACCATGCGGAAGAGTGTATCTGGCATGCCCTATTGTTGTATAAAAGCTGTTCGTTGCCATGGCTTAAGAGGGATATTCTTGAACATGGCATCATGTCTGAAGCTTCACGCTAAAATATTTTAACATTTGAATGTTTCATTACCAATCTCCATACAAGTCAATGTGCTCTAAATTGACATAACGACACCCGATTTCTGTTCTTTGTAAAGCGAGTTTTCATGCAAGTACCACCACACCTACAGTCTCAAAGACAATATGAATGATTCAGGTCAATAGCGTTCATCTGCGTACTTTGGTTGCAGTGCGGCGAGGAAATCTGTTGACTTGATACTGGGTAAATTGGATGTGGTAGAATAAAATAATCCGGGACAACAGCTTTCCTCGGCGCGCTTTGGCCGCATAGCACTCAAAGCGCACCTAGGAAAGCCACTGACAGTTAAATGAGGCACTGTCAAAAGGTCCGGTACCTTTGGTGGGAATTCAAATGTACAAATTTTAGTAATAATACATATCTGACATAGTACTGACACAACTCTTGGGTGTGATTAACTTCTGCTTTCAACTCTGTGATAAACAATTATGTGTAAATTGTTTCTTTTTTCAGAGAACTACAGTTCTGCTTCTCCAATTGTTGTATCCGTAGTAGGCCTTTGTGTCCTAGTCGTGGTTTTAGCAGCAGTCATATGTTGTAAACGTCGAAAATCTCTTACAAATTGCTCACCGCGTCAGCATGAAGCAGGGAATATGGATAATATTTCGGCGAATGAGGCTAAACATTCTGATGTAACTGACGCAGAAAGCAAGTCACTTCTACAAGATGAAGTAAACGGATACCACCAGAATGACGAAGCAAGGAAAATGGGTATCACTTCGACGAGTAAGGACGATCGTTCCGTTGAGAAAGATGCAGACAGAAAGTCACTTGAAGGAGATCGAGGAAACGAATATCCCCAGAACAACGACAAAGAAAACAGTTTACCGAATAAGTGCGTGAACAGACAGTCGGACATCGGCGACCAACCGCAGAACACAGGGCACCAGCAACCAGCTCCCACAGAAATTCAAAACGAAGACAACACAAATGGTGTTCATCCTCAAAATAAAATACCATTTCTAACACAAGTCTCGAATTTTTCACAATATAGTTATTATTCTGACGAAGGTGCTCCAACGTCCCTTGAGCCAACAAAAGAAGAACCTGAACCCCAGGAGCCAGACCAGCAATAAACGTTTGTACAGTTTGACAAAATCAACCCATTTTGCTTTGTACAAAGTTTAGTACAATGGCAGGGTATGAGCATTATGCCAGATTCAATGTGTTGACGGCAAAATATATGAGTCTTGAGTCAGATACAATGCTGGATAACGCAAGGTCTCGCTTCCATACTGTTTTATTTTGAGGCCAGTGGCAACAACAACAAAAACAAGCCTACACCCGCCCACGCACCCCACACCCTCGTACCACCGCAACAGTGCTAACTTTGAATGTTTGTTGGGAACCGTAGATAGCAAAACACTTGGTTGTCCCGTGCAGACCTTCGTTGAGAACTGGCCCAGCTACAAGTAAAATGTCGCACTTATTAATTAAGGACGATGTAGTATAAAAACCGAATGGGAGGAGGTGGCTGCGAGGACAAGGAAATTGTCAGCTGAAGAAGCCATGTTTGGCAAAGTTCCTACACGTTCATTGACAGTTTCCATGTACCCTTGCGTGTTACAGACAACGAGGTTTCAAGGCAAAGTGGTAGCAGAGTTGCAAAAAAATCTCCACGCCTCAGAATCTGCTCCGGAATTTTAGTAGTGCCAGCTTTACTGTACAATAATATCACTGCCTATTTGTACTTACGCAACTTCACACTACATTGAATATAGAAGATGTGTAATACTACACACACTGTGACTGTTGAATAAATCATGTTTGGAGTTTTTAAAATTGTGTTTATTCGGACGACCTCTATACGTTGGTCCCTCCAAAATCGTTGACCCGATCAACTTGAAATTTGATACAGAGGTACCTATTATCTCCTTCTGTCGTTTGTTGTCAAACAATTACGCTCCAGTGATTTGACAGTTTTTAGGATTTTGGGGGGGGGGGGGAGGGGGGGGCTTTTAAAAATTATCTGTCTTGGACTAGGTTTGACACGTCTCTAAATGATGAGAAACTGTTGTTCATTTGCTTCAAAACTGTGTGCAGAGTAAAAACTGGTCCTCGTCTTTATTGCGGGTGTGAACAGGCGTGCAGGCAGATTATAATGTATCACTGGAGCATGACTACCTAAAAAAATGTAATAGAGACTCACATGAAGTAACCCACAACCAGTTTAATTTGACCTAGTTCACAGTTTTGGAGAAAACTAGAAAACTACAGGCATGAGAATTTAAATCCCCGTGCGAACTTTTACTTTTACTGACCATTACATTATTTTCTATATTTGCTAAAAAAAATCAGAAAATGATAATAATCCCGCATAGGGAACAACCCAGGTACACATCGAGACCAGGTACTTCCCTAACAAGTTTGAAGAGAATCCAGCACCCAGCTAAGGAAAAGTCATTTAAAATTACAAACATACACACACAAAATTTACAAAAAAGTACGACAAAAGCAGAGTGCCACCTGTTGAACATAAGGTACAACTTAGAAATGTCCATGTGCAATTTCAAACCAATCTTATTTTCTTTCCAAATAACTGACCCAAATTATAGAAATAAAATAATTATGCAGCACGGTCATTTAAGCAAACTGTTTGAAGCCTCACCAAAACTATAAAGCCACCAAGTTTGAAGCGGATCTACTCAACACTTGGAGAAAAAGTAAAAAATACGAGAAACCGCCAAAACCATTTACTTACGTAGTAATAATTAGGAATGTGTGGATTGACCAACAGGTACCCGAACTGAGATATTCATAAAAAAAATGGATCCCGAGAATCTCCACCACGTGAGCAACTTTGATGCTTCTATAAGGTAAGTTTCAGCTGAATCTGAGAGACGATTTTGGAGAAGTGGAAAATAATAACAAGAGGGCTGTGTGAACAGCCCATGCTCAGCTGACCTATGCTTGAACAGATATGGTACAGACACATCTACTGTACACTGCCAGCAAGTTTGAAGTGAATGTGGCAAACAGTTTCGGAGATGAAGTCAAAAGTGTGAATATGCATTGGAATGACCAATGACTTGCATAGTAATCAATAAGAATGGTGTATTTTCCAATAAGCACCTGAAAATAGAAAAAGATTGCAGTGCCACTTGGTGAACAAATTCAGAACTAGGAGTGTTTCTGTGTAATATCAAAGCAATTGGGTGAGCGGTTTCGGAGAAGAAGATTTTTTAAGATTTGCCCCCAAAAAAGGACAAAATAATTCAATAAAAATCCAAAAATCACTGAAGCATGACCATTTGAAAACAATTGGTAGAAACCCACGCAAGGTACATTGCCACCAAGTTTGAAGTGAATCTGGCTGACAGTTTTGGAGAAGAAGTCGAAAATGTGTGTTAGCATTAGAATGTCCATTGACTTGCATATTAATCAATGGGAAAGGTACATTTACCGATAAGTACCCGGATTGAAAAAATCATTAAAAATGAGGAATCCACAGCAGTGCCACCTAGTATACAACTTTGTTTGACCCTTTCACAAGAAAGCTAGCCACCAAGTTTCAGCTCAATCTGTGTCATGGTTCTAGAGAAGAAGTCCAAAATAATGAAAACACGCAAACAATCATAAAAATATAGTAAAAGATTGCAGCGCCACCTCTTGAACAAATTCAGAGCAAGGAGCCCCTAGGAGTATTTCTGTGTGATATCAAGACAACTGGGTGAGCGGCTTCGGAGAATAAGAATTTTTAAGATTTGCCCCAAAAAATTAAAAAATTCATAAAAAAAATAAAAAATCACTGGACCATGACCATTTGTACAAACTAGGTAGAGATCCACCCAAGGTACATTGCCACCTAGTTTGAAGTGATTCTGGCAGGCGGTTTCGGAGAAGAAGTCGAAAATGTGAATTAGCATTAGAATGCCCATTGACTTACATATTAATCAATAGGAAAGGGGCATTTACCGATAAGTACCCGAATTGAAAAAAATCGTTAAAAATCAGGAATCCACAGCAGTTCCACCTAGTGAACAACTTTGTTTGACCCTTTCACAAGAAACATATCCACCAAGTTTCAGCTCAATCTGAGTCATGGTTCTGGAGAAGTCCAAAATAATGAAAACACACAAAAATTCATAAAAAAATAGAAAAAAATTGCAGCACCACCTCTTGAACAAATTAAGCTCTAGGGGTCCCCAGAAGTCTTCCTATGCAAATTTGAAGTAATTAGCTGAGCGGTTTTGGAGAAGAAGATTTTTTAAGATTAGCCCCAAAAAGGAACAAAAAAATTTTCATAAAAAATCCAAAGATCACTGGACCGTAACCATTTGAACAAACCTGGTAGAGACCCACCCAAGGCACATCCCCACTAGGTTTGAAGTGGATCTGGCCAGTAGTTTTGGAGAAGAAGTCGAAAATGTAAATTGTTGACGACGGACAGAGGACCATAAGATAAGCTCAGCTGACTTGTCAGTCAGCTGAGCTAAAAACACACAAAAAGTCCAAAGAGTAGAATTGCAGAGGAGACACTTGTTGAACAAATTAATGTGTGGGAGCACCTGGACGGGTGCCCTCCCAGTTTTAAATCAACTGTCAGAGCAGTATCCGGGGAAGGTTAACTTTTCCTTTTTTTTTTTTTTTTTTTTTTATTTGCTTCGTTTTGTTTTGTTTTTGCACTGGATTTGCCTAACGGTTCTGTGGAAGAAATCAAAAGTTGCAGATGAAATGAATCTGGTTAAAATGCCTAATTGAGTGGCCAACACGCAACTGCCAAGAGCAAACATGATACAGCGTCAGTTCACCGCTTTCTTTGAAGCGCTAGGGTGATCAATGACTTTTAAGCTCAGCCGACTGAAAAGTTGTCCGTCGCTTCTGTTCATTCACAATTCACATTCTCAACTTCCCCAAAAGAACGGCAAATTCTCCTCAAACCTGGTAGGTATGCACTGGGAGGGTAAGGTACATCCCAACCGAGTAAAGTACAAGTTTGTTCAAATGGTCACGCTCCATTTTGTTTAAAATTTGTTGATTTTGTTGTTCATTCTTTGGAAATGTCTTCTAAAATCCTCTCCGAAAGGGTTAAACCAATTGTTTCGAAATTATATTCAGACACTTCTGGGGACCCCTAGACTCTAATGTGTTCACCAGGTGGTGCTGCGATTTTTGTTTTACGAATGTTTGTTTGTTACAGCTATTTTATACTTTTCCTAAACCATCACTTAAATTCCTCTGAGACATGGTGAGAATTTACCTTGTGGATGGGCCAAACTGAGGTCTTCAGTAGCTGATGATATTCCGCATATCTGAGTTTGAACCGTTTCCTTTCTTCTTCTTCTTCTTCTTCTTCTTCTTCTTCTTCTTCTTCTTCTTCTTCTTCTTCTTCTTCTTCTTCTTCTTCTTCTTCTTCTTCTTCTTCTTCTTCTTCTTCTTCTTCTTCCTCCTCCTCCTCCTCCTCCTCCTCCTCCTCCTCCTCCTCCTCCTCCTCCTCCTCCTCCTCCTCCTCCTCCTCCTCCTCCTTCTTCTTTTTTAATATGGGTACTTCCTGGTTAATATATTCCCGTTAGTTATAATGCAGATTCTTGATTTCCCCTCCAAAACTGTGAAGCAGATTCACTTCAAACTTGATGCCGGTGTATGTACCTTGGATCGGTCTTTACCAATTTTGTTCAAATGGTTATGCTCCAGTGAATTTTTCGTTTAATTATTGGCAAAATCTTGGGAAAAACATCTTTTTCTCTGATACCGCCACATCAACTGCTCTAAACATTGCATAGGGACACCGCTGGAGACCTTTAGACCTTAACTTGTTCACCATGTAGCGCTGTGATCATTATCTGCTTTTTAAAGATTTACTTTGTGCTTTCACATTTTTGGACTTTTACTCCCAACACGCAAGTTAGATCCTCTTCGTGGCTGGAACACACATGTACTTGAATTTTTCACTGCATAGTGGCGCTGTCAATTTCTTTGTTTTCTCAAATTATCAAAATTGGGGGAAAACTGGTCAGGGGATATGTTCATGTTAGCAACAGCGATGGTAGTCTCAATCAAAGGTGACCTTTATAACATTCTGGAGTTTACAGGGTTACTTAATTCTGTGCATGTAAGGTCTGCTGAGCACAGGATTGTCACATTCCTTTTCCTCGTTCACAGGCATATTCATGTTAGATCAATTGTTGCATAAAATAGATACTTTGATACTGTGCAGTTTGAAACTAGCTAGAATTTTCAGCTGGCATACCTGCTTTGGCATAAGTAGGAAAACCTTTGCAATTTATGATTATAAGTTCATCATTCTGAGTATAAATGTTCAGCGATATTTACATTCAGTATCACTTTAAGCTGGAGAAGCATTTGTGGGTAGATTGATTAAAGCGTTTTAAAAGGGGGGTAGAATCCTAATCTTTTGTCCAAAATCTCGTTACAACAGTCTATAGAATATTGTAGTTATACAAACAATTTGTTCTATGTAATAGGTCCAAATTGTGGCCCATATACTAAGAAGGAATTAAATTCGTACTTATGTCTGTGTGCCAACACAGACATACTGTTTTCTAGGAATTATGTCTGTGTGCCAACACAGACATACTGTTTTTCTAGGAATTCTTTATTTCTATCTTTCTTCTTTCTTTCTTTCTTTCTTTCTTTCTTTCTTTCTTTCTTTCTTTCTTTCTTTCTTTCTTTCTTTCTTTCTTTCTTTCTTTACAGGCAAATTTGTCCGACATTTAATTTGAAAAGTATTATACATAGAAACTCCAAACTAGGCATGATTATACTTCCATAAAGATCAAAGGTCAAGCTCATTCAGCCCTTTTTTAAATCTGGCCATCAGCATAATGGAATGTGAAGTACCAAAGGCTTTGAAGATTGTATCAGTCAAGATTCTGGGGTCCGCTTTGGTAATTGATACTTTTAGCCCAGATAAGAGAGCATGGGTTGGTATTAGGCTACGGGCAGCATGCTTGCCTGTATATGTGCCTCTGGGTAGCACACAGAATGCCGTGTGTGACTGCTTTTGTCATGTTTACACAAGACAGACAAGACGTAACTTAGAAAATTGGAACAACACTTAATTAATTAATAGGGTAAGATATAACAGATTCAACTAAAAGCCACAGGAAGCTGTAGTTTTCCTTGCAGTGAAGTTGCAAGTTTAGAAACCGTACAAGCCACAGGCAGCCAGGTCAGTGTTCAATGTAAACAAAGCATGCACAAATATAAATACACTGGCATCTACAAGTTGTATCATGCTTAGAAGACTACTTGGTTCATGAGAATGAAATTGAAAAGAATGATGACATAGTCTGTGGTAGTTTATATATTCTTACATACTATCAAAAATATTGTCTTTCTTTCTTTCTTTCTTTTTCTTTTTTTTTTTTTTTGTTATTTATGTCTGTGTGCCAACACAGACATATTGTTTTTCTAGGAATTCTTTCTTTCTTTCTTTCTTTACTGGCAAATTTGTCCGACATTTCATTTGAAAAGTATTATACGTAGAAACTCCAAACTTGGCACAATTATACTTTTATGGATGAAGTCAGGCCTTTTTATAATGAGAGGTCATGCTTTTCAAAATTATGCAAATGAGGGCTAATTAAAGTTTTAAATCTTCAATATGTTAATTACTATAGTAGATGTGGTTCCCAGTGTATAGGAGTTTGATCATAGCAAGGTAAAGGCTATCTCAAATGTCAAGGTCAAAGGTCAGTTTTAGGCCAAGATGGCATTTTTGAGGTGAATGTTCACTTCAGGTAGAGGTCATCTCAAGGTCAAAGGCCACTTTTGATGGTGGCTTTCTTCTAGCCATAACTTGGTCAATTTTTATCCAATTTTGATCATGTTTGGCTCAAATTGTAGCTATTGCAACACTGCACATTTTGAAAATTACATGTGACCCCTAAAGGTCAAAGGTCAATGTCATCTAAACCTTTGAAAGTTTCCCCCAGCCATAACTCAGCCTATTTCCATCCAATTCTAATCATGTTGGACTTAAATTGTGGGTATTGTAACACTGCACATCAGTGCTGTCCAGCCGAAAACATCTGCAGCAAAATTTTCTTTCCTTGTAGCATTTTTTCCACTCCTTTACATAAAAAGCACATATTTTTGAGAAAATCTGTAGTAATTTTGAAGAACTTTGTAGCAAATTTTGCAACAGTGCTCCAGTTGGACAGCCCTGTACATTTGTGCAATTTACATGTGACCTGCAAAGGTTAGAGGTCATAGGTCAAGGTTATTTCGACTTGAAAATATCATACAGCAATCAGCTTAATGGAATGTGAAGTACCTAAGCACAAAAGTTGTACCATTTAATATTTACAGCTTTTGAAGGCACACAGACAGATTTGGTTTACAGCAAATCTTCCTTTCTAGTTCTTTCTTTCTTTCTTCTTTCTTTCTTACTTTACAGGCAAATTTGTCCGACATTTCATTTGAAAAGTATTATACATAGAAACTCCAAACTCTGCATGATTATACTGCCATACATGAAGCCTGGACTTTTTGTAAAGAGGTTCAACGCTTTTGAAAATTTTGCAAATTAGGGCTATTTGAAAATTTAGATCTTAAATATCTCCAAAAATATTATAGGTACAGGCAATTAATCCAACTTCGATTAATATGTTGGTAACACTGCACATTTTTGTAATTAACACGTGACCTCTAAAGGTCAAAGGTCCATGTCATTTTCGCATTTTAAATTTTCATCTAGCCATACATCGGTCAATTTCCATCCAATTTTAACCAAGTTGGACCCAACCTGTAGGTATTACAACACTGCATATTTTTGTAATTCACATGCAATGCCAAAAGATCAAAGGTCAAGCTCATTCAGGCCTTGTTTTAATCTAGCCATAAGCATATTGGAATGTGAAGTACCAAATACTTTGAAGGTTGTATCGGTCAAGATTCTGGGGTCCGCTTTGGTAATTGATACTTTTAGCCAAAATAAGAGATCTTGAGTTTGATATCAGGCTACAGGCAGCATGCTTGTCTGTATGTGTGTCCCTCGAGTAGCACACAGAATGCCCTGTGTGATTGCTTTTGCCATGTTTATACAAGACAGACAAGATGTAACTTAGAAAATTGGAACAACACTTAATTAATTAATAGGGTAAGACATAACAGATTCAACTGAAAGCCACAGGAAGCTGTAGTTTTCATTGCAGTGAGGTTGCCAGGTTAGGAACCGTACAAGCACACCACCACACTCCAGTGCCACAGGCAGCCAGGTCAGTGTTCAATGTAAACAAAGCATGCACAAATATGAATAGACTGACGTCTACAAGTTGTATCATGCTTAGAAGACTACTTTGTTCATGTGAATAAAATAGAAAAGAATGATGACATAGGCTGTGGTAGTTTATATATCACTACATACTATCAAAATTATTGTCTTTCTTTCTTTCTTTCTTTCTTTCTTTCTTTCTTTCTTTCTTTCTTTCTTTCCTTTTTATGTCTGTGCGCCAAAACAGACATATTGTTTTTTAGATATAGTTCCAAGAGTTCGATCATAACAAGGCAAAGGTCATTTCAAATGTCAAGGTCATGTCAAGGTCAAAGGCCAATTTTATGTCAAAATTTCAATTCTAAAGGTCAAGGTTCCCCTCAGGTAGAGGTCATCTCAAGGTCAAAGGCGACTTTCGATGGTGGCTTTCTTTTGGCCATAGCTCAGTCTATTTATATCCAATTTTCATCATGTTGGGCGCAAATTGTATCTATTGCAACACTTCACATTGTGGAAATTACATGTGACCCCTAAAGGTCAAAGGTCAAGGTCATCTGGACCTTAGAAAGTTTCATTCAGCCATAACTCGGGCAATTTCTATCCAATTCTAATCATGTTGGACTTAAATTGTGGGTATTGTAACACTGTACATTTTTGCAATTTACATATAACCTGTAAAGGTTAAAGGTCAAAGGTCAAGGTCATTTGGACTTGGAAATTCTCATGCAGCCATAAGCTTAATGGAATGTGAAGTACCAAAGCACAAAAGTTGTAGCATTTAATATTTACAACTTTTGAACGCACACAGACAGATATGCTTTGAAGCAATATTCCTTTCTAGTTTTCCTTGTTTTGCTGTGATGACTAGAAAGGTATGAAAATATTACATGCAGCAAGACTTTGTACTGCAAAACAGCATGGAGAAATTGTAGTACATTAGTTGTTTACTCTCTTACATTTTACTTTTCATTGGGAATATATTCGAGATAAGATCAAAGTCCACATTGCAAAATATACTGAAATGCACAAGCCTTTTGGGCAATAACTATAGAGTTAAACTGAATTTAGGCGGGTGTATTTTTAATCATTATATAGTGCTGTGTGATTTACCCATTATCCTCTAAATTACAACATAAGTAATTTCTCTGAAGTAACAGTGGATTACATTACATTATTGGAACTACTGATACATAAACAGTAAAGAGACCAGTTTATGTTTTTCTTATTTATTTATATGTGCCAAAACATCTTTCCTTTCTATGAATTATATCTTTCTTGCATACTTTCGTTACCAGCAAATTTGTCTGACGCTTCATTTGAAGACTGTATTACGTTGCAATCCCAAACTTAACATGATTGTAGCTCACTAAGTTTGTTTTTATGAAGAGGGTTGACCGTTTTGTAAATTATGCAAATTCGAGCCATTTGACAATTTAAATCTTAAAATCTTCAAAACTATTACAGACACAGGTGTCATTCTACCTTCTATTCATAGGTTCCTGCTGTAACTGCATCCAATGAACCACAAAGAAAAGAAATATAATTTAGTTTATGCTAATTAGGGCACTTGAAAAGTTTATAAGTTTAATATCTTTAAAATTATAGTTATTCCAACTTTAATTGGAAGTTTGTGCTCTAGACGCATGCAGTGAACCACAAACAAAATTTGTAGAATTTGGATTTATGCGAAGTAGGGGACTTGAAATATGTAAATGTTGAATATCTATTTGTAAAATATTATGCATTATGTGACATTGCAACTTCACACCCTAGTTTTGTCCAGTATCAGTTTTGTCCAGGGCCAAGTTCTCAGACAGTCACTAAAGAATCTTGAATCTCGGGGGGTTTTTTGTTTTTTTTTTTTGTTTGTTTGTTTTGTTTTGTTTTGTTTTTGTTTTTTGTTTGTTTTTTTTTTCTTGTTTTTTTTGTCTGTTTTGTTTTGTCTAAAACAACATCGATGCGGGTCAGTTCCATGTCTCCTTCCTGAAAGAAATGAGATACTTATTGTCAGCATGTCTTATTGCTATAATCCAAAACCTCTGAAGTCACACATGCGAATTAAAATATAAGTGCGCCATTTCTCAAGCATGAGGACTGCGACAGCCCTGCGGTGAGCTGAAATTACATGCAAAGGCTGCTGTGGTCTTTTGAACTTGGGAATGATATCAAGGCCTCCTTTGTTTAAGACCATCATCACTGTTGCCGACATAAATATATCCCATAGCCATTTTTCCGAATTTTGATAATTTGAAAAAAAAAAAAGAAAATAGGAAAAAAATTAGCCCCACCATATAGCGTTAAAATTTGGTGCCGATCAAGCTCACGTATAATCCCATTAAGTCTGAAGAGGATCCAAGTTACAGTTTAGGATAAAATTAAAGAGAGGTGCAAGCACACAAAGATTCTTTAAAAATGAAAACCCGATTGCAGCGCCGTTAGAACAATTACAGTCGAGAGGGCCCCAGAACGGTACTTACACAATTTCAAAGCAATCAGCCCGGCAGTTTTGGAAAAAAAGATTGTTTAAGATTTTGCAAAAATGAACAAAATATTTCATATGAGTTCCCAAGATAATTGTAGCGCCACAAGTTGAAAAAAAAATCGGAAAAAAAAGCAACCCGATGTACATCCCCACCAAGTTTGAAGTGAATCTGGATGACGGTTTTGGAGAAGTCAAAAATGTGATTTACCATAGCAATCCCCATTGATTTGTTGTAATGAATGGGAATGTATGCGCTGACCAGTATGTATCACAATTGAACACTTTATTAAAGTCAGAAATGAGGAATCTCATTTGGGGAATATCTAGGTTTGACCCTTGCACGACATATTTTTCCATGAAGTTTTTGAAGTACCTAAGTGACAGTTTTTGAGATGCAGTTGAAAGTAGCATTGAGAATGAGACAAAAGATTTTGCCTAAAAAGAAAAGAAGAAGAAGACAAAAGATCATAAAAAAACTCAATGTAGCGCAACCGTTTGCACAAAATTGCTAGCCACTCACCCAAGGTATATCCCAAACAAGTTTGAGGTGGATCTGCTTGATGGTTTTGTACAAGATGTCAAAAATGTGACTTGCAGTTGCTACCCATTAACTTGCATTGTATTCATTGGGGATGTACGCATTTGCCGACAGGTAAGTACACGAATTCAAAATTGCGTTGAAGATCAGAGGTGTGGAATATCATCACCTACTGATCATCTTTCTTTGGCCTTTCTACAAGTAGAATTTCCACCAAGTATCAGATGAATCTCAGTACTGATTTTGCAGAAGAAAACTAAAGTAGATTTGATACATAAACTATTGTAAAAAAAATCGCCAACCAATTTCATAAAAATTCCCTAAATCACTTGATCGTGAAAGAATTTCGTAGATTCACCCAAGCTACATCCTTACTAAGTTTAAAGTGAATCTGGACGCCGGTTTTGGAGAGAAAATGTGACTCACCATTGCGTCCCCCCAGTAACTTGTATCAATGGGAATGTATCCTAAACCAATAAATACCCATATTTGAAAAATTATTAAAATCATAAATGCATAATATCAGAGCTTGTTAAACTTTTAGTTTTACCTTTACCCAAGGTACAATCCTAGTACGGTTCAGGAGAAGTTGAAAAAAGCTTTGAGACACAGAACTACGTCCCCTGTTGGACTAAGTAAGGTCTTGGGATCCTCTGAAGTATCTCTGTGCAGTTTCGAAGCTATTGGCGTAGCGGTTTCGATGAAAAGATTTTTGGCAAAATTTTGCCTCAAAATGAACAAAAACCCTTTAAAATTCCCAGAATTATTGGACAGTGACCATTTAAAAAAAACTGGACATAGAACCATCCAAGGTACATCCTCACCAACTCCCAAGTGAATCCAGTCGATGTTTTTTGAGTGGAAGTCCAAAGTGTGAATTGTTGACGGATGGACGCCAAATTCCATGACGACGGACGAAGGACCATAAGATGAACTCTGCTGTCTGACTGAGCTAAAAATTGAACCCTTTGTGCATTATGTGCACAACTAAATCTTTTTTCGACTAATTTTCACAGAGCGGGTTCATCACAGGGTTCAAAAATGTAAGGAAGTGTACACAAGCCTGAGTAACGACCGTGGCAAGAAGTAATGTACTAATGTATACGCTAAAGAGTATGAATCATAAGTTTACAGTTTCATTGGCACAGGCAATTTGCAGTATTGTGAAATCTTAAATGTGTACGAGGGTCAGATGTGTAAAGATTAACATGCATTACCTCTTGCACAATCCTTTTTGTCCCAAGTCCAGTAAAAATTCCAACTGGCTTGTGCTCAACATTTGTCGTTAGGGTAGAATTTTGATTGTATTCTGGTAATCGTCTGGTGAATTTCAACATAATAAATATTTCTGCTGTCGCGTGGACTTATTTTTGCACAAAATGATTATTCCATGCGACATTTGGTTTTATCAGTGTAGAAGACAGTAACACAGCTACATGTGACCCCAAGATGCTTTGTTACCATAAAGACGCTCCTTATGTACAATTGCAAAATTCATACTTTTTTATTTCTACACAACAATGAATGCCGATATGTTGGTTGAACATGCACTCTGCAATTTGCAATAAACTGGTTCGGAATGAATTTATGTTATCTACAAAAACGTACTTCATGCGATGTGTTCCATTAGAAATGAAGCAATTGAATCAATAGGGGCAAACCTTACTCCGCAGTTGTGCCCTCCATTGTAACCAATAACGTACCTCACCCAATAATGTGACCTTTCGTTCAAGCGCAAATTTGTAATAATACATGCAATGTGGAGCGTTACTTTGCGCTCTCTTTGTATCTATTTTTCACTTGTCGCTAACCAATTGTGCACCGAACAAAAGTGATATTTAATGGGTATTTACTTTTTACGCTTGAACTGAAACAGGTACTAAACATAAACAGGTATAAAGATTACTGGCCTCCATTTTATTTATGGCACAGACGAACATATATACAGCTGGTGACCACGATGATAACTATGACTAGCAACGCAGTCACATCTGGTCTTGTGGCACATGAGACTCCATATTTTTCTGCACCTGGAAAAATTTTTAACGAATTAAGTTGTACATTTCTGTTTTCCAATCTGCATCACAAAAAGAGAAAGAGAGAGACAGAGACAGACAGACAGAGAGAGAGAATTATTCTTAAGTCCGTGCATTTTGTTTTTAGCGAAACTACTTTTTGAATGATATTTTAGATCACTTGTATCAACAAAAATTGTATGTATTTTAAAACCAAAAGCAATCGAGCAGTCAGAAATACCAAGAGGCATGAATTTGAAAACTAATGTCTTACTTGCTGCGGCTGGTTGGAGGTCTGTCAACATGACACTATTTATATTGGTGTAGCAAAGAGACCAAAAATGCCAAAAAGTACATGTTACGTATGAGTCGATGTTATGTTGGACAAACTTTTTTTATTCAACTTCCATTATGATAGATTTATCCCTAAATGTAAACATTGTGTGCTCTCTTCAAGATATGTATATTTGGCAAGCATTGTATTCTATACAAAATGTGCACCTTTGGCAAACATTGTATTCTCTTCAAAAATGTGCCTTTGGTAAAAATTGTGTATTCTTTTCAGAATTTGTACTTTTTTTAACCATAATGTATTCTCTTCAGAAATTGTACTCTTTGCATACAGTGTGCATTCACTTCAGAATGTGTACCTTTTTTAAACAGTTATTCTCTTCAAAATATGTACCTTTTGTAAACATTGTGAATTCTCTTTAAAGTTTGTATCTTGTGTAAACATTGTGTATTCTCTCAAAATTGTGCATGTTTGGTCCGATTAATGAGACCAAGAAAAACGAGAGCTTACATAATACAGTACATACCAAACTTAAAATAAACATCATCACATTTTCCAAAAGAAACACAGTTGGATTAATGCCCCTTTGAGCTCTCTCTGATTTAGTTCAAAATACGATGATATCACTTTCTTGTCTTTCCATAATACATGGCAGGTAAGGTCTTTGCTGCTGTCTTGTTGTGTGACTCTTGTACATAGCGTACAGCCACAGAATCAGTGTCATCTTGATTTTTTGTGAAATTACTGTATGCATCGTATAGCTCTTACTTTCCTTTCGTCCAGTACGTTCTTGTCCAGTTGACAGGTTTTACTCTAGAAATCTCACAGTGAAATAAATCAAGTTTGGTCCCAGTGGTTTTACACTCAGAAGCACTTTTCATAGTTGGCGTTTTTACTATCACTGGACAGTGCAGGATAAAGTATCATCAAAATTAAAACAAAGCATTTCAGTTAACAGACTGGTGTTCAAAGAATACTATATATGCTTGTTCAAATTTAGGAAAGCGCCTGAACAAACACTTTTATGTTGGAAATGCCATTACTGTGTAGTGTCTTTGGGACGTACTGCTTAACAGTGTACTGCTTAACAGGAAGACATAAACATGACCACCTTAATATGTGTAGTATATACTGCCTTCCAGTGTTTACAGGAATGTTAAGAAACCCATGAAAAGCTTAATGTTAGCCAAAAAAAATAAATAAAGTAATTGAGTTTTGGCTTAGAACCCCCCTTCCCCCTAAATCTAAAGCTGACTTTACATTTAAACTTCTGTCTTCCCGAATGTGATATATCCCCAATCTTTTAGACTGTAGTGGTCCTGAACTTTCTTGTCACAACTATGTATGGATGAATGATATAAAATAATGTCAAATAAAGATACTTTACCAACGATAATTTAAAACTGACGCATTGTTTCTTCTTTTTGTTACATATTTATATACAGGTTTTCCAGTTTGCATTCTAAAGTCTTCAATGGATAAATGAACTGTGAAGCCAGCTCACATACTACACACATTTATGAAGAATTTTCAGCTATTTCGAGGCTCAGAGTTGTGATTTTGGTGTATTTTAATACCCATATTTAATGTATGCTCACAACGTTTAAGCCAATCAGGTGCAGGTTAACCGTATTAAATAGTTCTTTGTTTTATTGTGTTCACGCCTTTGGGAGCCATTAATTTGTGAACTAGCCCACTGTTTCAGCTAGACTATCACATGAAGCTATCATCCTGTATGTGTTGTTTGGTTTGACAGATATATTTTCCCGTGATGGATTTCTGAAACAGAGGGTTAATCACATATTCATCCATACTGATGTGATGCTGCTCAGAGCACGTGTTTCCTGGCTATGACAGGTAAACACTGACATAACGTTTAATTCTATATATAGTCTGGCCTTTTTATGTTGCATGTTTTCAATGAAAGGTGTCAATTTGCACACAACCAATTGCTTGCTGTATTTTAATAAGTGACGCACAAAAGTCACATGCCTTTATGCTTTTATGAAAATATACAGTAAATATAATGGTGATTTCATCCCCTTGCATTGTTCCTTCCCCTTCCAGAAAACGCGACCAGACATACATTATATGGATAAAAACATTAACTGCCACTTCAATAAACCCATTACAACTGCATTGCGTATATCGGCAAACAATGTTTTTCCTGTTTGCAAGCACAAAATTGGTATTTTTTGCTTGTATTGATTTTGTCGAAAACTAAACGGGCCTGACACCCCATCTCCATTACTAAAGTAGATTTTTTTTGTCAGGCATTGATGTTGTCACAGCTTCTGTCAGTGTTTCAATATTGAAAAGGAATGTATGTATATATGTATGTATGTATGTACGTACGTACGTATGTACGTATGTATGTATGTATGTGTGTGTATGTATGTATGTATGTGTGTGTGTATGTATGTGTGTGTATACATGTGTGTGTGTATGTATGTATGTATGTATGTATGTATGTATGTATGTATGTATACAGGTCAATTGACTGAGTGTATAGAATAGATTTATGTTTGTTGCCCATTATCGGTCCTTGCATCAATAGTTCACAGTGTTATCTGGTTCTCAAAAGGGTGGGCCATGTACCTTTCAAGCTTGGTGGGTCTGTACCTTCAGTAAGTTGGTCTCCACAGAGTTTCTTCAAATGACAGTGGTCGTATTTTTATTTCATATCATTTCATTTGGTGCAGGGGGGATCTTCAAACATTGTTATTGAAATCATCAACACATCTACTGCGAAATTGAACACAAACATTTTGGATTACCACTAAACCCTATTTTGTTGAGCAGGTGGTGGTACTATATTTTGTTAAAAGAGTTTTTGTGTGTAGTTTTGTAATTTTTGACTTAACCTCTCAAACCGCACACACAATTTTTCTTAGAATACCTAAGCACATTCTTGTATATCTAGTTTTCTCTATAACTTCATGAAAATGCCAATTGAGGGAGTTGCTATCATAGGTATTTGATATTTCATGCTTTAAGATATTTATGTCGATTTTTACCATTTTCAAGTGAAACCTTTTATGCTTATTGGGACCAATAGACATTCATTAGTTTGCTGCCTGCCCAGGAGCATGTCTTCAGTGCCAAAGAGTGGGCCCAAAGCAGGAAAGCAGGCATCCTGGTCAGGTGAAACCAGTGCCTCCCCAACTCGCCCCAGTCAGGCAAGCTCTCCAATTCGCAAAGACCATACCTCTGATAGTGACAGAGAATACAATATTCTTAATGAACAATCCAGGGGGCAGACTCTATACCCTCAGATCTTTTTTTTCCAAGGAGTCTGACTCTGAGGCGTGACCCCCCCCCCCCCCAGGACGAGACCCTAAAAAAAGTAAAAAACAGGGTGCACATACAATCAGGGCAAGTCATCCAGATGCCCTGTTAAGCACAAGAAGCATAAGCAGGGGTGACATGTAAAGAAAACCCTTTGCAATCACCACCAGGAGGAGAGTGATATGTCAGACTACCATTCAAGTGATAGCAACAAACCTCGAGATGAACTTTGATCCCTTAGGCAGAAAGCTGCCAAGAGGAAAAGGTCTGCTAAGCATCTGAGAATATCCTTAAGGGGTCATACTAAGAAGCACAAGAAGAGGAAGTATCAGTCTTCGAGCAGTGGATCCTCAGGGGTGCCAGTAGTTTCAGTTCCAATTCAAACTTTGACTCTTCTAGCAGTTCCCAAGATGACAATATGAACATTAACAAAGCTAAGTCCTACAACCCTTCATTCACATACAACGCACACGCAGGTACCTTGGAAGATATGGTTCCAGCAAAACTTAGATGATGTATTTGGGATGATAGATTTATAAATTTACAAATTACTTTTGGTTGCGAGAGGTCCCACTGGCCTCTTTGTAAGAAAGTCACAAGAATGAAAACATTTCATCACGTTGCACAATGACAATTCGTACCTTAGTGATTGGGCAGCAGGCTCCTCTGGGTTTGCAGGCGTTTTTTTTGTTAAAATATTCACAGGATGGTGTAAAAAGCATGCAGCACATGCATGTTATTTTAGACACAGTTGAATGGAGACTGCTGTAATTATGGCAAAGAATTCCGCCAGACTGGGATCACCATGACTGCCCAGTTTATATGTGTAGTTTAACTAGGATTGGAGATGCCTCTCACTCTGCTGACTCTCCTCCCCACCCTTGTCAGTTTTATCTAGTGGGCACGTGCTGGAGATTTAATGCTGGGAAAGCATGCACTAGGTGCAACTTTCTGCATGAATGCTTCCACTGCCATGACAGGTCCAACCCATTCGTTAAGTACAGAAATGGGCCCATAGGTCAAGGCTCACAAGGCCAAGGGCATGACAGGGGCATACCTTGGGGCAGCTACAATCATAGAGCCCCTCAGCATTGCCGTAACTGGGCTAATACCAACACCCAGGATCTGCCCAGTTCTCAGTCAGCCAACCAGCCAGCAGAACCCAACAAAAATGCCAACTCCCGTTTAAACCAGAGATAATCAACAGTATGTTAATAGGGTACAATGAACACCTTAGAACAGAATTAGTACAAGCGTTCACAAAAGGGTTTGATGAGGCATAGTTAAAGCATACCACCACATATGATTGACCGGGAAACAAAGCAGGACTTGTAGTTGTAGTTTGATTTCCTAAACCACTATGAAAGCTAGTCCTTTTTCCACCATGCCATGTTTCTGTCTAGTGTGGCTTTGTGCTTGTTCTCAGATGCCGCTTAGTGTAGTCGTGGCTGTAAATTAGGTTGCTCCTGGACCATTGGCCAGTGGCCAGTACCTTGGGCAGCACTCAACATAGCGGTACTGGAATTGGTGGCCAAAGTGATGGCAATCAGAGTATGGCGCCGGACCTTGATGCACAAAAACATAGTTTTTACCACAGATGATGAAGCATTTGTGTTGGTTTTGAATAAATAAACAGCCAAAGCTACTCAGCTCATGTATTTGGTGCGTAAAATGGGGCTGTACTGTTTGTATTTTGACATTTGCTTTCAGGTCAAAGATGTGGCTGGCAAAGGGAACATGGTGGCAGATGCGCTCAGTCGGGGGACCTTGAGGTAGTTCTGTCTAATGGCTCCATGGGCAAATGCACACCCCATATCAGTTCCAGCTGAAGTCATACCAGTCAACTCGAAAGACATATCAGATATCTGATACAAGCGTTTTGGGCCCCCAATACCACTAAATTCTATGATGACTGTTGGTCTAGATCATACACTTAGTACTGAAGTGCCCACATGCGCCCCCTAATGCTAATTTGTTCGGTACTCTCTTGTGTTGGAGGTGCATGTTGGTATTTTCTTTAAACCTGTTTCTAACCTTGATATCTATAAATTTATGAATTATCAGTGATTTATCACATATTTTGTGACATTACAAGTTAATTTTGATGTATATTGAGGCACATTTACATGCACAAACTCATTGTTCTTTGTTCTCGGAAGTGAATATTTTGTGGTTTTCCTACCTCTAGCACTAGAGAGTTACCGTACCGGACAGTTTGGCACTAGGGGGCCCATGTGTGCATTGTACACTGTCGTTACATTCTTGTACAGAAAATACACTCTTGTACTTGAAGTACCCACTGTACATTGCCGTCCTGATAATGTACTGTAGTTCTGAAATACCAATTGTACATTGTCATACCAATAATCTTTGAGGCTGGTGACACACACACTGATTTGCAATGCAGCAAATCGTCTTTTCTAGTTAAAGGCTGTATTATTAAAACAAACATAATGTTCTTCCACACTAAGCACATAGACAGTCCATAAGTGAAAACAGCAGACAATGACAAATAAATATATCAAGTCACTAGTTTCATATTGAATCAAGGTTTCATATTTTATTGTGTTGTGGTCAGCTAAAACGAATGTCACTAAATTCCTAATAAAAATCAAAACAGGTTAAAAGCTGAACATAATAAGATATTATGGCGAAAATATCTGTGAATGTCCAAACGCTGTTGTCCAAATACAGATTCAGATATCCAAATACAAGGGAGACGCATGTTTGGTGCCCTTTTGGTGCAATAGTCCCAACGTGCACCACGTAAAGCAGTTCACCTGGACTGTTATACTCTGTGTAACTACAGGCATAAGAGCACTTCAATGAAATCTTTTTTTTTTTTTAAGTAACATGAATATACTATCCCTCATATAATTCAGACCAGTTTGTTTGAAGTAGTTCAAGCGTCGTTGCATTTGGCACAGAAAGAAAGAATATGATACATGGCAATGAAAAAGCTCACAAGGGAAACCACAGACTGTGGAAAGAAATTCTTTACAAGACCATTAATCTGGTGGGGCTTGTTTAAGACCAATGGGTTTATCCGCCAGCCAATATTTTGGGAAAAATCAGTCATCATTATGTTCAAATGTTAATTTCCTGTCTTAAAAGCTACATGTGTTGATATATAATTACCTTGTATATATGCCATAATCCTTCAATGAAACCTGCTTGAACAAATTGTATCAAGTTGCCTGAAAATATTATAGGATATATTAATCATGGCGCATGCCCGTTAAAAGTACCAAAAACATCATTTAAAACAACGGGATTGCCTAGAGACATATCTTTTGATGACAGCATACCTCAAAATGAACAGGGAAAATTGTTTTCGTCCTGGTTCTGGTGAAAACTTTCAATTGCAGCAAATGAAGACCAAAACATTGAATACTTCATATGTACACACACACTTATAAAGATAGATATATATATGTATATATATACATATATATATATATATATATATATATATGTGTGTGTGTGTGTGTGTGTGTGTGTGTGTGTGTGTGTACATTATTGGAAAACTCCGTGATGCATGACAAGATTAGAATGATTGCTGTTTAGAGAAATAGTCAATTACTGGAAATAACCAAGCGATACATAATAACAGGTGGATTGATTGTATGTTGCCATACATGTAAACTGTTCTTTCAGAACACTAATATTGAGACAAGTGACCAAACTGTAACTTCCGTATTTATACACACTATCGCATGTCCACGATGCACATAAAATTTAGAAAGCTTTGTTTTACATAATTGTTCATCCAAATTGGTTAGCTTGCAATGGACGCGACGATCACATATGTCTGATTGATGCAGACATACCACATTTGGACATTGAAAAGTTATGGACAAACGAAATATTGCCATGATATTTCATCAATTTTATCAAACCCGTCAAATTTATTGCTACTTAAAAAACATATGGGCAGCCAATATGCATCCCTCAGCATTCAAATGTCTTACAAGGTAAAACGTTAGTGGCCTTTGTAATCTAATTCATATGTGTATATCCGGGTTCTTTGGTAACATAATGATCACTTAATTCATGATAATGCCCGCTTTGAAAAAGTGCAATTAGAGACTTTTCTGTTGAGTGCCAAAACATTCACTGGGTTGGAAGATTTATATTTTGTTGATTTCATGGCAACAGCCAAACCTTTCGTAATGCTTGCAACATGATACTCAATGTGATGATACATATAATACTTACTGGAAACACAAGCAGATTAGTAAGTTCAGCTTCTGCAATCCGTATGCGTATTGCTAGCTTTTGAGTGCCAAATACAACCTTCAATAGAACACTGGAAATGCAAGTAACTGTATTTACAGTTTGAGACATGACAGCTGAAATAATCATATCGGGCATCGCCCGTGTTGCCAGTTCTATTTGTGCATAACATATTGGGGCATCGCCCGTGTTGCCACTTCTATTGGTGCATAACAGTCTTCTCGGCTGAGGCGTCCTTACATATGGCTATGCCATCACAAATATCGTATTGTAGGATACGATCCTTATTTCCACAGTGAGAATACCTTATCCAACATAAGTAATGTGACACTAAGGTCTGATGTAAACAGAATATACCATGGGGTTATATGTCTGTAACATTACATTAAAAACGGCTGCACACATGCAATAAAGGTCCTGTAATTTTACAATTTTACCATTAAAAAAACGTACTTGAATTGATTATGTGAACACTGCTGCATATAATACGGCGATGTGAAATGTGATATACATTGAAGAGTTTTGGGGCAGTGATTTTATCCAACCACGAGGGGTCGCTCTCTTACAATACCGTCAGCCGAGGAAAGCTGTTCATTCAGCCCACAATAAGCCACTGAAAGAGTTATGGAATATTCGAGCACTGTGGATTCCTAATGGCCATTTTACTATTGACATTGGTGATCATGCATCATCGCTTGGCAATATTTCAATGAGCAAGGCTAGTTCCTACTGGGGCAGCCCCTGTACCAAGGAAATATAGTGGGAACTGAAGTTTCATGTTTGTATGTAAAGTGTTTGAGAATGTTTACACTGACATTAATGACTCAAAGTTGTGTACATTCAGCATTCAAGACCCAACGATTCCCCGGTGTGTGTTTGCTGGTATTGTAAGCAAGGGTGTGCTGATTTTTTACCTCGCTCCGGTGACCCCATTGGCAGTTTCTAACAATACATTCGAGATGTTCTTCGTCCCATTCAATCTCATGGTACATCTGAAAAGGCTCGCAATACCATTAATGTACATTTAAAACATGAGCAGTCCAAGTACTCTACCTTGTGGCACATCAGCCCAGATCTTTTCCCAACTGGGTGACTGACCCTGTATACTTGCAAGTTAGTAACGATTGTTAAGATAATCAGAACGCTATTCAAGCAATCTCACTGAAACACCATTCTCATTCAATTTATATAATAAACCAGAATGTTGAACTTCATCAAACGACTTACTAATATACAGAACTATCCGACCTACATTTATGTTGTTCTATATCGGGACAGCATATGTGGTACTAAAACGGCCGTTGATTTACACTTGAATCGCACGCAGAAAGCCAGATTGGTGAGCTTCCATAACCATATTTTCAGGAAAAAGTGAAATAATAAGTGTTTCCAAACTATATTTTTTCAAATACTTTACTGGTAGGGCTGTGCAGAGATATGTACCCTATTGTAAACCATTGACACAATTTAATTGTTTTATTTTACACAAACAAATAAAGAAAGCCATGTCAAACGATTTGGTATGGCAAATATGAGTGATCAGGTAACATTTAGAGCCAAAAAAAAAGTGACATGGAGGTGACATTTATAAATTTCATTTGTCAGCATCAGTTTTCCTTCAGGGATGAAACCACCACTATATTTATTGTATATTTTCATATTAGCATAAAGGCATATAATTTCAAATTGCGATAAAACCATTTTTTTTTTCGAAAAGCCGTTAGATAGCATGAAACCTGTGGGTAAATGTTTGGTAATTTTGAACAAAATGGCAATTGAGTTCAAAGGTAGGATAATTGTCATAGGCAAGTGGCCTTTGTTAACATATTTGACAGCTGTAGTTAGGACTTGAATATCATGGGCCACAGTAAAGACATTTTGACGGATTCACTATTTTCGGTTTGAAAAAGTGTGTCATCTGGCCTACTAAGTTTGTCTACCCAGAAGATCAGGTGAAACGTGACATGTTTCATGCCAAGCTATCCCTGACAGGCCAGTGTGTAAATGCAATTTTGTTAATTTTTTGGGACACCGACTCCCCCCACCCCCTCCTCCATTAGGGTTGCAAAAATAAAAATTTACTGCCCCTGAAATAATGAGCTGTTTTGGAACTCCAGAGGAGACATAGGACTCCCTTTCAGACTCAAAAAAATGTCATTTTTAGTTTAGAAGAACTTTAAAGCTCCCAAGAACTGTAATTTATCTTTTTTTTGCGAGTAAATGTACATTTATACTGACCAGCTATATTCCTGCCCCCCCCCCCCCCATCAACGAAACTTACAGCAATTACTTCTTCTAATACCGATACAAAAGACATATCACAATTGATCTGTTTTGTGGCAACACAACCATGATAACGCAACTTTTTGTTTTGGAATCCCTGAGAGTTGTGTTTTCAGTTAGCATTATAATCAACAGTATACGTATTATTTCAAACATTGCTGGAAGCATTATCTCGTGTTTATGTATTTATCTGAAGCAACTTCGGCTTTTAGAGAGCGTGCGGTATGTGTGCACCGACATTAATATTTTGCTTTGTGTTCACTGTGTTTGCAAAACACAGATTTATGTGATTTGTTTTGTTTTTGAATGAAATTTATAACTACAATGTATGTGTCGACACAACTGCCATGTGTCATTTTAAAAGGTCTCTTCAGTAAGATCATTTCCATTAGGAGTGTCAATTGCTTGGCGTGCATGAGACAAGTTAAATAGACTTCAAAAGACACAAATGGATGCAATTGAACTAATTGGCCAAAAGAAATTCATCTCTTTGTTATATAGCCTACATTTGAAGTTGTGCATTTTCTTTTTACAATAACAGTCATGAGCAACTTTATAAAAAATCTAAATTCTTTTTTCTGAACGATAGTATAGATTGTATGTAATATTTCACATTGTAAATAAAAAAAAATTATCCATGTCAGAACATGCAATTGCGATCCACAATTCTTTTCCTGACCATGCATTGTGTGTACTGTAATCATTACTTTTGTTCATTTTGTGTTTTATCTACACGTTTTAAAGGTTTATTGCATATTATCATATTACATGTCATATACCATATCCTATTAATTGTATAATATGCATATATTGTACCGGAGACGGTACCTACATTTGTGGTGGTGTCTGGCTGTAGTGAAGCTGCTATGGTTGTGGCCCTTACTGTGACCCAAGTGCCAACTCTGGTGGCGCTAACTCCTGTGCAGGCAGTGCCATCTGCTCTTCCCCCCATGCCCAACCTGGACCAAGCAGCAGGTGCTCCCAGTACACCCTTTCAAGCCAGATGCCCTGCCTCCCTCCTTGGAGAGGCAAGTGGAACACCAGCTCCATGAAGAGAAGCAGTTGTGGACAGATACTTCATCTTGACTTGGTGGCTGCTGTAGTTTCTGTTCCAAGCCTCCCAGAAGTCCCACTCTCTCTCTCCCTTCATTGGAGAAGGAGATGCAGGCTTCGGAGGTGGCAGCAATGGCGTCTGCAGACCTTGGAGCTCCCCCAATGCAAGGCATAGTGACAGCTAGGCCTCTGTCACAAGCGGCCAACCCAGACCAGCTGATAGGCAGCTTCTACCAATGTGGAACCTCCCACTCATCTTGGTCATGCTGACGGTGTGGCCTATTGAGTGCCAAGAGGACTCCCACTGGATGGACCTCGAGTACTGCACATGGAAAACCTGTTTTCTCTTAACACTTGTTTCTAAGGATAGAAGAAGGGAGATCCATGCTCTAGGGCATGACCAAATCCAATGGCTGCCTGACCACTCCCATGTGACCTTGAGACCCCACTTGGGCTTCCTTGCAAAGAACCAGCTGGCTCAAAATCCATCTACAACCTTTAGGGGTTTTATCATCAATGCCGTGGATAAAGCTCTACCTGGTGATGAAAGAGCCTTGTGTCCAGTGAGAGCTCTGGCTTGGTATCTCTCCCACATGGACGGTGCCAGGGGTCAGATGGCCACCCTCTGTTTGCCATTGGGTACGACCTGAAAGGAACAGGTGTGCCAAAATATGATCTCTTCATGGATTAATTTAAGCGACTATCCTGAAGCCAAAGTGCAAGCCTTTTATGCCTCCTGGCAAGCCCTTAGGAATGGCACTGCTGTCAATATCCTCTGATCATATATGACTTTTGCCCAGCACTACTTGTTTGACTTGGTCATGCTGCAGGAGGGCATTTATGCCTTTGCCGATGTAGAAGGCACCTCTGGATAGGTTCCTGATACTTCTCCATTAGACTTCCCTTGTCCCCTCAAGGCAGACACTGTGTTCCAGTTTATAGCATCCTCAGGGTTTAGATTCTGATGCAGTCTACAGGTTGGCATACCTAGAGTGTGCCTAGATCTTGTCTCAGACTTGTATTGGGCAGATGTCCCTGGGGTCCACTAGGCCCACAGCTGGAGGACCTGTTTCCACTGGATACTGCCTTACAGAACCACATGACAGCCCCCCCCCCCCACCCACCCACATCCACCATATTTGTCCTGTGGTTTCTGTGTCAGTTTCCATGTTTCATGGTACTGGGTATAATGCAATGAAGTCTGCGCAGACTGGTGCAGAGTGTTTCCTCGTCCTACCTGTTGCACTCTCCTGTTCCCCTCCTCTTGACTATATTATTTTCTATATATTTAGCAGTTATGATACAGAGAACAAACTTGGTAAAACTGATCGAATCTCGAAATCTGAAGAGTGGCAGAGTGTCATGGCCACCTGGGAGCATGCATTATATGAGCGTTGGCTATCAGTGTAGATCCTATATATATATTATATATATATATATATATATATATATATATATATATATATATATATATATATATATATATATATATATATATATAGTTTTGATGATGATAAGAGCAATCAGAATACAAAAACATTTGGTCAACAACAGTTTATATGTATGATCAAGCCAAAATTAGAAATCTTGCTGAGACATGGTCAGTTTTGTGTTCACTTTGCATAACAGTCTGCAAAGTACTCTATGGGTTGCGCATGCACAGAGAGGCACTTTGCAAGTTGCAGACTGGTAACTGAGCTGACTATGAATGTTGGATCTATGGGCCTCCTAGGTTAAACCTGGCTACGTATACATGTAGTCTATGTACAAGAATGCTCACTCTGTATACAAATAAATATATAAAGGTGGGACCAGTTAGACCAATTATTATTATTATTATTATTATTATTATTATTATTATTATTATTATTATTATTATTATTATTATTATTATTATTATTATTATTATCATTATCATCATTATCATCATTATTATTATTATCATCATCATCATTATCATCATTACTATTATTACTACTACTACAACTACTACTACAATTGCAAAGTAATTTTTGTTTTCGCTTTGTTGATTGTGGTTCACTTTATTTCTTCAATAATTCTGTTCCCTTCCTTGTTGTTTGAATTATTGCCCATTATTGCTTTTTCTTTCTTTTTTTTTTTTTTGTTTGTTTGTTTGTTGTTTCATTTTTTGTGTTTGTTTTGTTTTTTGTCAAACACTTCTTATGATGTTCAAAAATAAAATGCAATGTTTGTTTGTTTGTGTTTTCTGTTATAGTTTATTAAATTCATGCATGACAGAATTTAGAGCAAAGTTCTAAATTTACCATTGGGTTTCTCTCCCAATATACTCAGGTTTTTCTTCAACTGTAATTACTGCATGTAATTTTTAATTGAATAAAGAATGAAAATTATTATTATTATTATTGTTATCATCATCATCATCATCATCATCATCATTACCATTATTATTATTATTATCATTATTATTATCATCATCACCCCCCCCATGCCCTATGGGCTTAAGCAATCTTGACAATATGTGCCTCTCCATACGGATGGTGAGATGAGGTAAATAAAAATTAAAGGTGGTGATTTTAAAGACAGGATGAATTCATAAAACCTTGCATAGAAATTAATCCAATCCTCTCATGGTTTACCAGAGAGACGCACACTCAGTTCAATAGCTATTGCAAACACAATGCCAGAATAACATTTTAGAACGCTCTTATATTTCCGATATGGCATCATGGGGCACTTTTCAAATGCTAAAAAAAAGTTTTAAACTCCAGCTCACACTCTTTTTTCACAAGTACATGTACCTTCCCGTTTATGTGTTTTTAAAATACTTCCTGAATGAAAGTTGTCTTTGGCAGAGTTTATCACAAATTCCAAAGCAAACTCTCCATAATTTTCTGTTTCTAGACAAAAATTTTATTGATATTGATTGAGACAGAAAAGAGATACAGGGGCGAAACTGCAACAAAACTACCCTGGCCCAATCAATAAAAAAGGTTTTCATTGATCTGGGTTTGACCAATTTAAATTGCTACATTCAAATGCACATACAGGATATATTATGACTTTAAAAATGCTGCCAGGTGCAATTAAACATATTTAAAATTTACTTTGTGTTGTTGTTGTTCTTATTCCATTTGTACTGAATAACAAATTTATATATTTATTTATTTGTTTGTTTGTTTGTTTATTTACTTATTTATTTGTTTGTTTGTTTGTTTATTTACTTATTTATTTGTTTGTTTTATATGTTCCATTAAGGCTTATGTTCATGAGACATTGATAATATCAAAGGAGACAAAATATATGTATAAATTCCTTATTTCCAACAACAAAAATCCACATACAAATCATTATTTATTTATCAGCTACTATGTAGGCTTAAATATAAAAGTCTCAATGAAGTTTTCTTCATAGACAAATCCTGTTAAAACCCCAAGTAGTCTGCAGAGAAACCACTGTAAGTTGCAGAGTGCCACCATGTGCAGGCGTAGTATGCAGAGTTCAGTGATGACGAGGCTTAAATTGACATTGGTTTCAACTTGAATTTGTGAAGTTTTGCTTTATAACATATTTTAATCAATTTGCAAGCACTCTTCTATCATGAAAAAAAAATCAAAGAGAAAAACACTCATTTCTTTGCTCTGGGGGAGTTAAGGGCGAGAAATTATCATCAATATAAATTGAGTCTTATGATTTGTCGATTCGTTCTCAGATGATATATTTTCTGTTTTACTCCCGTATCTATTATAATGATGATGATGATGATGATGATGATGATGATGATGATGATGATGATGATGATGATGATGATGATGATGATGATGATTTTATCTCATTCCTTCTAAAGATGTTAGTGAATTTTTTCTTAACATTACATATGATTGCTACCAATGTTCTGAGATTTCTCAAATAAGAAAGAAAGCAAAAGTACAGTATTCCCTTTTTTGCCACTTGATCCCTTATCAACAATGATCAGATAACAGAAGCGTCCGGTAAATATATGCACGCACCAAGCAGGTCACACCTGTAGAGCGCTCAGAGTGTAAAGCACTGTAAGCAGCATTTTCAGTCAGGACATGTGGTATATAAATGAGGTAAGTCGTATGTCAATAATTTGTATTTGTATTTGTGTTCCTTTAGTTTGCTTTTTGGAAAATGCACGACTTTGTGTGTTCACCACAGGGTGTAAGGCTGACACTATCTGGTGTTTATTTTATATGCACGATTATGCTGACCTAGTAGCAGTCGATAACGTGTTATTTGCTATGAATTTACTGACAGTTACAAGCACGTATATGTCACCGTATACATTTAGCGCTGATGTAAACCTGGACAAACATAAACCCATAAATATAAAAACGTTTGAAGATGGTAGTGATATATGTGAAGTTATCCAGTTATTAAAGGACAGACTAAGGCAGACCGCAGACTTAAGAGAACACACACTGGTCCCCCTAAGTCCGGTCATCTTTATGATTTTATATATATATAGTCACCCCAATACTGAAAAAAGATATGCTTACATATATCTGACACTCAGTTGATGGGACACAAAAATGTTTGTTTTTAAGTTTAAGTGGGCCCTTTATACGGCAATTAAGGCACTGGTCCACCCAATGTTTATTTTGTATATATATATGTATGTATGTATGTATGTATGTATATGTATATATACATGCATGTATGTATATGTATATATATATATACATACACATATATATATACATATATATATATATATATATATATATATATATATATATATATATATATATATATATATATATATATATATATATATATATGCAAAATAAACATTAGGTGGACCAGTGCCTTAATTTGCCGTATAAAGGGCCCACACAAGTTCTTAGTATAATTGGTATAATCCTAACAAATAAACTTAAAAACAAACATTTTTGTGTCCCATCAACTGAGTGTCAGATATATGTAAGCATATTTTTTATTCACTAAAATTTGACAAAATCTAAAAATGACGAGATGAGCGAACATTGGTCCTTTTTCCCACACGACAAAAGGGCAAAATACAGTAAACGTTTTGATTATCTGAGTGAGGATTAACATACATGTATGTTGATTCTAGTGACAATCCTCAGGCATCTGAGTGTATTGACACTGCAATTGTTTGTATAATTTTGTGTACACGAGAAACATGCTTAGTGGCTTATTTTCGGTTTACTTCTAATTACGTTCAAGTGTCCTTGCGTTCCTGCCATGAGTTTCACTATCATTGCCATGTGATGAAAACTGGATGTTGATTGTATAATTTTATGAACACGAGAAACATGCTTGGTGGTTTCTTTTAGGTTTACTTCTAATTATGTTCAAGTGCCCTTGCGTTCCTGACATGAACTTCACCATTATTGCCATATAATGGAAACTGGTTATCGATTCCTTACAGTTTGTATTCTGGGTGAGTACCTTTCCATTAACCCCTACCTCATGTAACTATTGGGAGCCCATTCGTCTTTACATTCAAAATAAATTACATAAAGACCTACAATTTTGCATATTACACCAGAAATCACACTCCATTAAGAGATCTCCTTGTGCTACATCGCGTTTGAGTTGTCTCAAAAAAAAAAAAACGATTTTGCTTCAATGTCCTCGTGTTGATACACGCTTTCTTGATTACAAATCTTCTAATAAGCAAGTTTTAATATGTACCAGAGCTTTGCTTGCAGTCCAACATGGCTGCCACCAGCTTAACCTTTTTCCTGGTCACGTTAAGACTCAGTCAAAAACTTTTACTTGGTGCGAGTTTTGCACCCAACCTGCACCGAGGACAGCCACTGACCTAAGGTATACCACCGTGCTGAGTCTTATCTACGATTTTCAGTCAAGTAGTTCTAGTAAACATGAATTTTAATTTTAAACATTACAGTAAACAACAGTTTACAACTGGACACTTTTGAGCATGTGAGCGGGACAGTGCTTGGCCTTGCTAAATGCTGAGGCTCACAGAATGTACAATTACCGTTTACAACTGATCTGTTTGTGACCTGGATACAATAATAGCTGCTTTTTGTCATATTTGCCATCTTACTATATAGCTTTGCAGCAAATTGTAACCAATATTCTTTTTCAAAAATCCCCACGGAACGGAAAAAAGTACTGGTATACATCTGAATCGACACATAAAGGCATTACTTAAAAGACACACCTTATAACGACAGAGTCTTAACGGTCCAACTTAAGACAACCATACATTACAGGGCACTGGGCACTGTTCTTTTGTCCTTTTCCCCATAAATACGCAATGAAACCGATGTGCTATGGTACCAACCAAGCACTGTATGGCCGTGCCCCAAAATGTATCAGTAAGTTGAAATGTCTCTTTTTTCAATCATAAAAAACATGTTCTCAAGCATGTAGACGTTTCGAGTTGCCGTCTTGCTCGTAGACGTTTTGGGCTGCTCGCATGCGCGTTGACGTTCCTTGTCGTGGCATATTATAATGTTGGAATGGCTCAACTCTGCTTGACGTTTTCATGGCTGGGTCCACCCCTAGCGGGGAACCCAATATGTTTTGGGGGTTCCGGTTTGTTCCTGCTTCCTTTCCTTTCTCCCCATCATTTGTTTAAAAGTACAAAATTTCAAGACTTATACCTATAATTCAAATTAACCTTGTTTTGTTCCTGGACATCATTTTCTAACGTGAAGACGGGTGAACACTAAAATAATCGCTGCACGTTTATAAAGTTTAAGCCTACTAAATTGCCTCGTGATTATTTGCACAAAATGTATTGGTTTGTACTTTTTAGTAAAACTCTTCACTGTGTCGGATGCGGTGACCCTGGAATACAGTTATGATGATACCAAGGAAAGAGGGATAATGACTTGCTCTTTTGCATTTCCTGTATCTAAAAGTCTCAAGAGCATTGTGTGGGGGAAAACAATGAATGGTTACAATGATATAATTTTTACATACAACAAACTTAAAGTGAATGAATCTTTGCCGACATCAAAGTACCAAAACAAAGTGAAAATCTCGACTGACGAGAACAATGGATACCAGCAGCTTATCTTACTGGACCTACAGATTACAGATGAGGGCCTATATTTCTGTGACGTCAGAGACAATTCTGGTGAAAAGATAGGGAGGGGTTCTGCTAGCTTAACTCTTGTTGGTATGTTGTTACATTGTCTGTTTGCCAACACATAGCTTGAAATATACATTAGAGAAGGTCATCGACCAAATGCCTCAAAAAGTATATGGATTCGTAATACAAATAAAATGATAAATACAATATCTGATGACATGTTTCCAAAAATTCATGAAATACAATATGTTGAAACAAAGTGACTTGTTTATATTGTTTTGAGAATTCACCCAAAAGGAATTCGACTGCTATATTTTAAACTTTGATTGGAACATGCTACCATCTTAAGTCTGACTTTTGTGTAAATTTCAATAGCATTAAACCAAAAGTGTCTTCTTTTGTACGTAAAAGACTAGAACAAAGCTGGTACTCTCAAAACTCAAATTATATCATGATGATTTTATGGGTAATTGTACCCAACCAGAGAGAACCTTTGCCTTCTTTAAATGGAGAGGTAGTCTATGGTACCTTTTTGTGACTACTAATTGTTTGAACAAGCGTACATACTTGTCTCTAGCACTCTGCGTTGTATCATGATCATTAACAGGTAGTAATACATCTACATTTGTAACTCTTTTCTGCTTAGAATGGACTGAGTCAGCAGCTGTTCTTGGTCCCTGTTGGGCACAAGTGCCCAACCCATGCCACAGATAGCTGATGACCAGACATGCAAACATTGAGACTTTCGTTTTTCAGTAAAACAGAAAAACAAGTTTTTTGGGATATCGGACAAGTATGGATCAGATATTTCATCACCTTGCAACAACTCAAGGACATCTGCTGTGTACCACAAGTCAGCGAGAGCTGTCACTTTTACTTGCCATGGAAAAACAAGACTGCCTGTCTTAAATATCAGTTGGACAGTCTCCGGGTCTGAAAAACGAAAACTATCAGGATGGACGATAATTACCAATGTGGTTCATGCCTCAGGTTTCAGTAATTCTATAATGGTTAACTTTACTGCTGTTTCCATGATTTTAGTCAAATGTATAGTCGTTGTACAAACACCAGATCTAAACACAACGTCCACGTTTGAGCAGTGTGCACATCTAATCTGGGCCACAGGGAATGTAGCAGAAAGTAAGTCTAATTTCAATTGTACAAAGTTCACTCATTTTAGTGACACACTTTACCGTACTGACCTCCAATTGAAATGACGGGTCCTTTGCTTTATCTCCATAAGATAGTTCAGAAAAACATAACCCACATTCATAAATTCCAAACCCAACAATGACAGCAAAGAGAAAACCACATATTTTCTAACATAGAACATCAATGCACTAACAATAGTAAAGGTCCGTTCTTCTTATACATTAGGCTAAATCAACTATGACTTATTTAGTGTGTGAAGTACTGATTTGAAATTCGAGCCCCTCCAAATTCTGGTATGTATATATGTTCCAAAGCAATCTTTCTCGGCTGGTATCTGAAGCTTCAAAGCTGATATAAACCTTACAAAAATTAAGTTGTTATGAAGCCCACTGGGAAGAATTTTATGGTGTAAACACAACTGAAATCAAAACAGAATGCAATGTGCTTACATTTTTGCCGAAACTGTAGTGGGTCACCCATCTTTGCCAATTATCAACCCCATAATGCAGCAGCAATGATAAAGTATCCTCACAGGCAAAATATTTGCATTTCAACTGTCTGCCAAAGCGTCATTCTGTAAACTCATGTATGGATTTTCTGTGTTCTTTTGTGTTTACTATTACAGTTGTGCTTTTTACTCTATGCTTTGGGGCAAATTATCATATTTGATGCTGATATACTAAAGTAGTAGCTCTGTGTAAATCTCATTATCTAAACATTGAACGAACGTAAATAAACACATCGCACTAGGTTGGAGTTGAAAGTACCCCGAGGGCATATTTTTGCAAGGTATACTCCGTTAAAAACAATCCATAAAAGGTGTTTGTACGCATTTGTATATCCATGTAATTTTTCTCTTTGACCATGTGACAGATGCCACCATCTAAAATCATGTTCATATCCTATTTATTCAGTGTAATCTGCCCAAATTTACATTCACACTTTGCCAAGACTGTCCAGTTTGTAGTACTGTTAGTAACAGGACTTTGGTGAAAAAGTAGCTTTACCTGTTTCTCAGCCAAGCCACCCCTCCTATTTCATAAAGAATATGACCAGGTCTTCCAAAACAATATCTTGCAAAGCCACCGGGCAATCCCAAACCCATAAACCTGGTGTCCAATGGAAAATAATTCTAGGTTGTCGTCAAGTAGTTCAGAAACACATTACCGATATTCATAAATCCCAACCCAATAATGACAGCAAAGATTGAAGAGTTACCAAAACATCAACATAGATGATGACTACATGATGGCCTGCTGCACTGAAAAACTTACATGAAAATTGATTTTGATTGGCCATACCCCCCTATTGGTTGTCCAAGCCAATCCAAATGTATCAGGTCCTATCACATGTCCCTATTGCTTAGCCTGTTCATGGGAATTCAGACTTCTGCAAGGTATCTTAATTGTTATCATGTGTCCTTACAATGTCAACTTAAGAGTACCATCTGCATTTAACATCCTGGTCTGATTTCAACTGGGGCCACAGCTACAATATTTATTTGAATTTACACTTTCCAGGATGAACATAGCAGATAAACTGTAGGCCATTCCCATTTTGCTTAAGTCTATGGATAAATTCCATGATACCTTAATGGACGAAGTGAAGTACAGATTTAAATTAAATATCTGTCAATAGACATATTCAATATTTGCATTCAAAGGAAGCATTTATCAGCAACAACATGATTCTCCAATTTTGAGTCCACAGCAGGGAATATTTGCAAGATTTTGGCCAGAGAAGGCAGAAGTTGTAGTGCTGCTGGAAAATATGGAGATTCTTGACAGATTTAGATACAAAGTGGGCAAACTAATCCAGGATTTGGTTTATAAATAGCTAGAGACCTTGCAGAAAATTTAAGCACCGATGTGTGGCCAGTTTGATCGTATTGAGGACTTGTTGTTGTCATCAGATGTTCAGCTGAGTAACATAGAAGACGTCATATGGAATTTCATTAGCAAGTGATTATCATAAGTTGTAAACACAATGTCAGGATGTCTTGTCGTGGTGTGCAGAGGAGGGCTCAGAGTTTGAGGAGGGTGGGTGCTGAGCGGTAGGTTAGTACAGGAGGTTGCTTGGCAGGTGCAGTGGAAAGAGCGAGGTGCAGCCAGGGCAGGAAATGGGGAGGGACCAGGTAGGAGTAGGGATTGAGGAGAGGAGAGTGGGTAGGAGACAGATTGGCATAGTTCCATACAATGCCCAAAGCATTATATGTGAGAGGACTTTATTGCCACATGGTGTACCTGTACCGTGGAAAGTGCAGGCAAGCAGAGACACCATGGGTCCAGGTAGCAGCCCTGAAGGCAGAACTAGAGGGGCTACAGACAGCATCAGGGTTCTGGGGGGGGGGGGATAGGGACAGAGGACAGAAGGGTGAAAGGAGGGGAGAGGGGAACCTGCCCACCCTCCCCTACTCCCTGTCCCTGACTCCCATCCTCCCCCTAGATATAGGTTAGTAGAGACATTTGACTGAAAGGGCCAGATGAGGTTAACACGTTATAGAAGGCATATGTTGGTAAGGTTGTGGCAGGAATGCATGTGGCAAAGTGGAAAAGTAAAGAGAAGTGCACATTGAAAGCTTACCAAGCACTAGAGAAACCAGTGAAGGCAAGGTTGAAGGTTCACGTCAAAGGGAGAGCAGAGGTAATTAATCTGGAAAAGTGGAAGCAGAAATAGAAACAGGGTATTGTGGTAAGTGCCACATATGTAGGGAACATGTGGATGCGAAAATGGATCATCTGTTTAGGTGTTCAGAATATCAGAACTTAAGGATGAAACTGTTTGAGGGTTGGAAAGAGAACCACGAGGTGTGTATGAACCTAGGACAAGTTTGAAATAAGGCAGAAAGTGATAGATCAGCATGGATGATGGGAATGATGGGGGAATGCCAGGAAGTACAGGTGGGGTACTCTTAGTAAAAGGGTTCCTGATGAACTGCTGGGAAAGAAGATGTGGTACTTGTGTTTGGTTTTAAGGAAGTAGACTCTAGAGTGGGCAACTAACAGAAGGGAAGGTAAAATGGCTCCCATGAGACTCTGGCTGTATTGGGCAACACAGGCAGAGGTAGAACCTGTGGGTTTGCTGAGTGCCAGCAATGATTGTGGGCAAGGGGAACAATTATCTTTTAATGATTTTCTGTATCTGCAGGACCATGGCATATAAGCAACAAGCCACGAACTATTGTGAGTGAAGAAACTTTTTTTCAAAAAAACTGTGCAAACACTATCTTGAACTTTTCCAATATATAAACATATATCAAGAGACTTCAATGAAATGAAGAATACCCAAATACAAATTATGCAATGATGACTGAATGGTGGTAATTGTCTCTTTGTAGAAAGTTAGTTCAGGAATTTGCTGCTGGATGGCAGCATTGACATATGACCTATGCCCACTGATGGTAGGTCAAGGTACAGAGTGGCATACAACATTAAAGCTTTTCAGGGCATGGTAAACTTTTACAGCACTTTATACACAGAACACCACTTTGCTCCAAACAGGTCCTTATATTCTTCTTATTTGTGAACTATATGTTTTCTAAACGTATACACTGGAATTAAGCTATTGAAAGTAAAGAAAGTAAGTATTAAGAAATTGAATGTCATTTGGTTGATTAAAAAACTTTAATTTGACCTATTTTTGTGAAAACCAAAAAGAAAAGGAAATAGCATAAACACCAAAAATGGGAGACATTATTTTGTCATGGGTAATAAAACAGTACACTTCTAATAGCACAACGGTACTTTTAATTTTTGGATAAGCACCTTAGTTCAAAATTTACAGGATGTTTAAGTCCAAATTTAATTCCTTCTGATTAAACAGACACAAAATTAGGACTTATCCGTTTTCAACAATTAAAATATGTTTTAGAGAGTGTAATGTGTTCTTTCATTTGACACTATGAACTAATCCCATTTTGAAAACACTATCTTAATTTTTATGCAAGATTTAAGTATTTTAATCAAAATTTAATTACATCAATAGCAATACGAAAATTTTGCATCTTCTGCCAGAATCAAACTTGATGGTATGTTTCCTTTCATGAAATATATACTTTTTGGGGTAGATGGTAACCATAGACAGAAATAAAATATATATACATAAGAGTCATAAAGTGTACCACACCCTTGAAAATGGAAGGAACCCATAAATGCATCCCCATTTTAGAGCAGAATGCCCAGACATAAGGTAGGGTTGATACAGTAGAAGCGTTTAGACAAACAAAATTTGCTTGAAGTAATGTGTACCATGCTGTACCAATCCCTGAAGTAACAAAGAATAATACCCAACCAGTGACTGTGCTGCCTTCAACTGGCCAGCCACAACATTGCCCTCTTGCACAAATTCGTTCAAATGGGTATTTGAAGTGCATCTTGATATTCCTGAAACCGTGTTTTCTCCAGAACTACATATACGAAAACACAAAGAATGATGAATACTATCTGTCTATTTTTTCAGGTCACGCTTCCAGGTCTAAAATTATAGGACCAGTGGTTGCCCTAGTTGGTTTGGTGTGTCTGATTGCAGTGGTTTGCGTGATTCATAAGCTACGTGGGGCGCAGCAAAGGTCTGAAGAGAACCCAGATGAAGATGACTTAGATGAAGAAGAGTTTTCCGATGAGCCGCAGACTGGGCATGGCCTTCAAACTCAGGGCTCTGAACAAGTCCCACTTAACAAGCGTGACAGTGAACAAGGGCAAAATAGTGCAAAACATGATGACGTAGGTGATTTGGAGTTAAATACACTGCACATAAAATCGACTGGTCATGTAGGAAAATATGAAAGAAGATCTCGATCGCCAAGCTTGTTTGATGAACTGGATGGGTAGATTTTTTAATAGAATACAGCAACAGACACTATATCTTCACTTGGGTTAGGAATTCAGTGCTTACCAATCCCAGGGACCTCTTGAACTGCATGCAAATGACTCGGAAAGATCTTATCATTGTTTGCTTTACCCAAACAAAAGTTAAAGATAATAACCTGAAATTCTTTTAGTCTGTTGCAACAGGTTATCAATTTTTTAATGAAACGTCTGATGTGTCACTACAATAATTGTTTTATTGTGTTATGTATATATTTATAACATTATACACGGAATGTGGTCAGAAAGATGATAGTGAGCAAGCAGATGGAGGAGAGGTGATAGACAAGCATGGTAGTGGAGTAGTATAGTGAAGAGGGAAGACAGGGTTCTCCGTGGGGAAGATACAGCAAACAGACTTAGCATCTGTTTATCAGGGGAACGATTTTGGATGTGGAGGAGCATACAGAAAGGATTTACAGGTCCAAAAGTCAATGTGCAGATCAGCATAAATACTTGGTAGGTAGGGAAGGGAGGGGTCAGATAAGATGGTGGATATAGAGGCAGTGTTGTGGAATTATGAGCGCTTGGTAGATAAGCCATCAGTGCTAGATCATCGGTTAAGGGCCGTCGTCCAATGACTGAAATGGTGTAAGTTGTGCAATTAGGACTTGCCGAGTGAAGCTCAGCTTCCTGTGGTTTCATTGGCATATAACCTGGCCAAATAACGGTCTAAGAAGGCTATTGCCAAACATCTCCTTACATTACCCCATTCATGCTGATTGCCCACTTCGATGTCATTAATGTCCATATAATATTTTGAGCAGTGTAATTGGTTTATCTTGTTTTCCTTTGACTTTTCTCCACATGTCCATACCTAGGTATCACCAGAGCTTTCAGTCATGTTGTATAGAAAGGGTCGACATATTTGTTTGGACAATCCTAGACCTGGCTACCATATAAATGCATACAATGTTTTGAAAAGCTGATGCTTTGTTTTGAAAAATATTTCCCCAAATTGTACCGGCAGATTATTTACTTCAGTGTGTAATGTTTTGGTCGACTTTTGAACAATTTCGGGCCAGCAGCAGCAGCTAAATGTCTATGTTGCTTTACCTTGCTTTTAGGAATACCGCCAAGATATATTAAGTAGCACATTTGTCATAACCATTAAAAACATGTATTTGTATTTCTCCAGCATATCATTTATTAGTTTTAACAGCATTAAACAAAACATCTGGGGAATACAGATTGGAAGATAATGTTGTCACATGCATTGCCAGTGGTTTGCTTTGCTCCAGAGTGTTGGATGTGTTTTGGATAAAATAGCAAGGTTAGCTGCGACAAAAACATCAAAATGGTCAAAGTTCTTTGCGAGGATATCATCTTGAGCAAAGTTTTTTTATCTCGTATATATGTATACAACTTTGTTGATATACTAGTATACGTTGGTGGTGCATTTATGAGAGGCAGGTACCAATAAAGATTTGTTGCAACAGATACATCTTTCACTGATATCATGGCATTGAATCTGCGCCAAGGTGCAATGATTTTGGTTCCCCTGCCCACACCCTTTTGAGAGTTCCCAAAGAAAATCTTTTGTTTGGCTTTTTAAAATAATGTCCTTTTTTCATGAATGACAGACACATAAATTTGCTTTAGATGGATGTTCAGGTCTCTCAGGTCATTTTTCGTATCCGTAGAGGGATTGCTCAATGCACTCAGAAAACTGGTTTGACTCTTTCAGTGCAAAGTTTTGGACTGAGTCAACAGATTTTCTTGGTGCGCTTTTGGTGAATTGTGACCAAAGTGCCACGAGGAAAGCTGTTGACCTGGACCATTATATTCTCTGGAATCATAGGCATGCTGAAACTTGAACAAAAGGACTGTCACAAGTAATATGAATCTAGTATTCTTAATCTAGTTGAGAGCAGTTCGTCTTGAATAGTTCGACCTAAGTCACAGTTGGCATTGACAGAGTATTTCTGTTACCCAAAAAGTGAGCGGGCAGCTGCACAAAGTTATCCAGTGTGTGTTTAAGCAGATAATAAACTGTGTTATTTCTCGGGAACAGCACCTTTTTGACCGTGGTGATTCTCTCTAGCTGAAATATGTCTGTTCACTTTCGACTATTTGCGATATTGGTTTGCAGGAGGAGTGCATGCGCAGCTAGTGAGAGTCTTCCACAATGTTGGCGGAGGAAAATTCTTTAAAATTATTGGCTTAAGTAACAGGACTCTTGTGCAAACAGTGTGCAGGTGATATGTTAATCATAGAGACACCCTTACAAACAACCAAGAACATAACATGTGAATTAGTTTTGAAGCTGTTCATTTATGGGCTTCATGTAAAATAGTCAGCCACCAGCCATTCATTATGTATGTGCTATGGTCCCTCGCGGATCTCGATTGCAATAAAGTATTTCTGTTTCATTCTTTGTACATGTTTGAAGTGCAAGCCACGACGACCTTGTGACCTCTTACATACATTCGCATATTGATTCAACTTTGAGTGCCTATCAACCAAACTTGAGGAACGTTCAGCCATGGGTCCTAAGAATGACCTAAAAAGCTGCTCTGCTTACTATAGGCGACACTCATCTTATTGATTACTTCTTTTCTTGAGGAATCTGAAATGACCAAGTTAGATGTGTTGCAAGTCAATATGATACAAATAATTCACGAGCTTGAGTAGACACTGGACAACCAGAAGCAGTAGTCCTGCAGGAATTCCTTATGTATATACAACAAGTGTAGCGAAAAACCTAATAAGGACACAGACGATATGGCAATAAAATTGTTCAATGAGACCCTGAAGGCCAATATCACCCCTGCCTACATCTATCACTCTCATCGTGTGGATAAACCAATGAGTGATAATGTCAGCTAAAGGCCCATTATCATCAAATTCACACACTATCATGCTTGTCAGCGTGTGTACAAAGCCTGCTTTAAAGATAAGGGTACAGATATCTACATAAATGAAGACCTGACCAAAAAGAGAAACAATTTAGCATACCAAGCCAGGGTTTTCAAACATTAAAGTTTACTTCAGGATACCTAGACCATAAATGGTAAGATCTTTGCCAAAGATCTGAGTGGCCGTAGATTTGTAGTTTCCAATCCCTCCAACTAGTCCAGAGGAGAGACTGTAACCAAAGCTGCTACACAGGCTACTGGTCACTCTACACCATTGACAAGGAGTAAGACAGGCTCTTTGGCTGAACTGATAGGTTGAATTAGGAACTGGCATTCATGATTGGACCGTCCTTCATGAAAATGTTTGCTGCTGTTACCAGTTACATGAAGGACATGTGGATCCATCCCAACATATAAACGGACACACATGTGTAGTATTGGAGCCGTCTACAGGGAGTTACTCTGATTCCCATTGCTGTCTGCTTCTACACAGTCATGTCTACTTCATTTCACTTATAGGTCTAAAACTGTGCATTTATTGCACTTTTTGGAGCTCATTTCGTCTGGTCGGGTTGCCTGTGAAGCATGGAATACGACTGACTGTATATGTATACTTTTCTTAGCCATGGACTTACATGTGTGCATCGCACCTGGGTAGCATGATATACTATAACTGGTTGTTCTCTAAATTTTAATCCGTAATCTGTTCTTTGCCCTGAAATTTATATATGGCGAGGAGGACGATGCATTGTTGTGGCATGGAGGAGCAAGCTTGTGTTTTAGTGTATGCAAATTGTAGCATATCTTTCTCTTGTCAGATACTTTATGTGGTTATGTTGGTTGTGATTAAAAACAATCTGATCATCCATTTCAACCATCAATCTGGCCATAAGCTTCATCAATTGGCTCATTCTAAGTTCTTTAACCTTACATATAAACGAACCTACACGTATAACTGAGCATTCAGCTACTTGACTAGACCAAATATTGTCAAATATACCCAACTATCTTCGAGAAGTCTGTGTGCTTCCGCCGATCTCTAACTGTGGTCATTGTGTTGTGGGGGTGAAAATTGTTCTTTTGGTGACGGAAAGACCAAGAATTTAAAAGACGTATATATGAAACTATAGCAAAGCTGACTTTGGTATGTTTAGAGCATTTCTTAATGATGTGAACTGTAACTCATGTTTTAATTTGGAAGAATTTGATATACGTTGTATTCTTGGACCACATTATTTGTGGAAACAGCAGCACAGTGTATACCTAACAAGGAAATCGAAGTCGGTCCATCAGACATGCCCTGGTATAATTCTCAACTTCTTTGTCTCAAGTGGACTATTAACAGGAAACGCAACAGCGCCAAAAGTCTTGGCTTCATAACTAATGCATGGTCATCGTTTTGCTAAGTCCGAAATCAATATCAACAAGAACTAAAACAAGCCGAGGAAGAGTATAATCAAAAGTTGCAAGCTGACTTGAACAACCCTAACGGGGAAAGCAAAAGTTGGTGGTATACTGTAACATATTTCTAAAATCGGAATCAATCCAAATCTATTCCCTCCCTCCTACATTATGGTAACCATATTTCTGACAGCTTGTCCGAAGCTGAAATTATTAACTCCTTTTTCCTGCAATAATGATGATGCCACATGTATAATGTTGATGCCACATCAGCTTCTCTACCCATAAATACGGATCCCCTGACTTCTTTTATTGACTGTCTAACTAGAACTGAAACTCAAGTGAAATATTATAGCCTGGACGTAATTAAGGTGTCTTGTCCAGATGGTGTAAGTGTCATGCTTCTGAAAGAAGCAGCACCTACCATTTCTTCTTCTGTTTTATCATATATAAAGGATATAGTTGACCTCCTTAGATCGAATATAAAACTGCTTGTTGATGACATTTCTCTGTACCTGAATATTGATAATGCAGCTACAGCGGCTGAAATTATCAATTCGGGTCTCTCTAATATTAATCAGTGGTCTAGTGACTGGTTGCTAACATTTAATGCTTTGAAAACAGATTCAATGCTTATTGATTGGAAACCTAATCCAACTGATTAACCCTCTGTTGTCTTATACAGTCACGTCAACCATCACAAGTACCTTGGACTAATCATTCAATCGGATTTAAAATGGCCCAATCTTATATCTCACATATGTAACAAATCAAGCAAACTGATCAATATAATGAAGAGTTTGAAATTCGGTTTGGATATAAAAACTTTGGAAACCACTTATATCTATTTTATAGCCCCAATTGTGGGATACGGTAGCAAAGTTTGGAACGGCTGTACAGCATATGGTAATGAAAAACAAGAAAGTATTCAATTTGATGCAACTCGTAGTGGTACTGGTCCAATGAATGGAAGCAGCAATGCTACCTTATACGAGAAAACCGGATAGTTGACCCTGGCTAAAGGTAGGGAAATATCCAAACTGACTTCAATGTATAAACTTGTAAACGATCTCGCTCCCGATACAGTATGTTCCATCATTTATAGTTTGTCTACTCCAGGTACTCACACCCACGATACCCGTCAGAGGTTTGATCATCCTCATTTTCGTGCTCAAACTAACCTTCTTTTTCATACATAATTTTTTCCTTCCATAGCTGAGCTGTGGAACCAACTTCCCCTCGAGACTCGGAATTCTCCTTCGTTACAGATATTCAAATCTAAAATTATCCCAAAAATCCTTCGGCAAATAAAATTCCAGGAATTTGATAACGTTGTCGATAGATTTCTTCCAGTTCAACATACACGTCTCCCTCTAGATGGAAGCCAATTAAATTGGCATTTATTTAAACTTGGTGTAAAGGATTCTCCTTATTGTTCTTGTGGCTCACCTAGGGAAGATATATGGCACTACTTCTGTATCTGTCCCTCAAATACAGCATGACCCGATTTCCAGTCTTGCATCATTTACCATACAAAAAGTACTATATGGCTCTCATAAAGCTTCAGTTGAGCAAAATGTCCAAATTTTCAAAGCAGTGCAAAATTATACTTTTAGGACGAATCGTTTTAACACAATAGGTATTGGCTAATTCTGAAAATCGTATAAGCATCTCTATCTGTATCGATTTACGCCTATGGTGGGTCTAATTCAACACTTTGATGATTAACATTTTGCCCCGCTGCCTGTCTCGTCCAAGTATCTGTCGTCTTTTGCGTGTATCTGTGTTCTGGTATTGTCCTGTTCATTTGGCCTTTCCAGCAAGAGGGATAACATAGGGCCTAGCCCTTTTCTCCGATTGTTGTCAGTTATTCTTACTGTCATGATATGTGCTGTAATGTCCGTTACAATATGTTTCAACCAACTATTTGCAAGGACCTATCAGGTTAAGACTGATAACGGTGACATGATACATATATATTCTTTCACACAAATAGGAAATTGGAAGGGCAAGCACATTACACCGTTAATATACCCAGATGTGACAGGTTCGGGGAGTATCGAAAGCAAGAAGGTATCAATTGTATAAATAACGCGTTTCATTTACTAATTAAGTGTCCATAGTTCAGCACTGAGTGCAAGAAAACAGGTTTGATCTCTCAAAAGAGTGTGCAAGTCTCGAAACAATGAGTGACGAAACGCTCTACCATCAGCGAGGGTGATATTGCCGAACATAATGTATGGCAAAATTGATTGCTTATAGTTTCAATTAATATTGAACAAAATAACACACACACACACACACACACATATATATATATATATATATACACATATACATATATATATATATATATATATATATACATATATATGTGTAGATATATAGATCTTAGGAATTTCAGTAGCGTAGTATGAATCGATTTTTATAATTTGATTATTTTTTTCTGTGTATGTCTATACAGTTAGTGTTGCCAGTTGGCCCCCAGAGGGAGTGAATGTTGTCAATCAACAACATTGAAATTTAAACTTCTGTGGGTTTTATTATACCAGAGACAAAAAGTAAGGTTCAATTTATGCTTCTGAATATAAATAAACTAAGAAAGCGATTAGCTTTTGTTGCCTTGGGCGTCCGGTGATCGGAAGTGCCTCTGACGGCTAGTCTGCTGGAAAGTGGGTGTTTTGGCAAAACTCTGTTGCTGAAATGACTGAATAACTATATTAGGTCGGCAAATCAAAGTAGACATAGAAATAAGATTTGTGAGGGGGTAAAGGAGTGTTCCGTACGGGCGAACTGGGCATTTTTGTGTACATGTGTAATGGAAGTCCTTATATTTTTTTCCTGACCACTTTCCAGAGATAACAATGGATGTGATAGCACCCATGACTGCTTTGGGGAACTGACGAATCTAAATGTTCTCTAAATTTCAGCCCATCACCACTTCAGACGTGGAAAACACCAAATTCTTGCAAACTGAACTGAGCTGGTATTCATAGTACACTGGTTCCCATCTTGTAAAGCTACCCAATTTGCTGGCTAAAATGTGACCTGTCTTCAGGTGACAATATAATGGAAATACAATATTTTTTCATAGGAATTATGGTCTTTTAAGAGGGGTGGCGTCTAGTGAGAGGCGGCTTACTGTAAAGAGGGTATCACTGTACACAGAACATTTTTAACTAGTCCACATGCCTTCCATTGCACGTTGTTGACCAGACTCGTAAGACACGTGTATCAATCTTGGTGAACTGTGTGACAGCATTTTTCATTGTCCCTAATATATGGCTGATGGAGAGGTATGTCATTGGGTGCCTTGTCCACACCGCTGCAAATGAAGAGGTTCTGCAAAGTCGCACGCACACAAAATATCTCTTCTTTTAATATGCAAAATAAGCTATCTTTTCAAATGGTGACAAATTGCCACAGGTTCCGTGAAACTTCTTGGCACGTTTATAAGCTGGACATATGTTCATAAATCGGAATTTCCGACGGTTTGCAAGATTCCCCCTTCAATTTGCAGACTTTAAGGAGGTAATGAGTTATCCCATCACTTTGCAAAAAATAAAATAAAATAATAAAATAATGAGCACATTGCGGTCACTGCATCCATTGGACATCCACTACCCGTTTATAATTATGTCACAATGATTTAGATGGATACGTATTAATGCATTTCATCAGACTTATTTTTCAAAATTCGAACAAGTTGGCTCAAATCCCGGAAGCGTTTTTCGCTGCGCAAAAAACTTTGAAACAAACTTGAAACAAATTCACATAACGTATGTTTAATTATCAGTCCTCAGATTTGGTGTTGAATAAATATATTTTGTTTCTTTTGCTTATAGCACAAAGCCGTGAAATAATTTAATATAGGAACCATTTGCAAAAAAAGTGAAATTGAAACTTCAGTTAAATACTTGACATTAAAAAACCCTAAACCCTGAAATTTATTTCTCGTGAAAATAAGTACAGCTACAATAATCAGTGAGCACACAGTGAACATGTTGCAAAACTATTTCATTTCCGTTATTAATATACTTACATAAATCGAATTCATAAACGAACGCACGGTGGTCCCTGAAGGAGTTAAACTCATTCTATGAGCAAAAAAATGCATTTAATTGTGAAACATGCCTTGGTATACATTATTGTTTGCAGTCCTTCAGTTACTTTTCTCTATTTATTTTTTATTTGATTCACGTCGTGTATTTACATGTTCGTTATTGTCGATACTTAGGAGGACACAGCTTTGAAAAAAGTACTGTTTCAGCATAATTTCCCAATACACCAATTGAAAATAAGTTTGGTATTTTTGTTGGGTACGAAGGAATCGTAACAAAATTAGTTTATATCTGGAAGTCAGTTCATTGACCTAGAACCACTTGTATAAATTTTGTATTTCTTCCCATTGATTTTTCACTTCAATTTTGTTTTTGACGTGCTATATGTTAGTGCTGTCCAGCTGAAAATCTTTGTAGCAAAATTTCTTTACTTGTAGCATTTTTTCCACATCATTACATAAAGACACTTATTTTTGAGAAAATCAGTAGCGATTTTGAAGAGCTTTGTAACAAAATTTTGTTAAAATGCTCCAGTTGGGCAGCCCCGCATTTTTATCTTCCGAGAACACAAGAGAAATGTTCAATATGGAGACAGTGTGAATGTGGTTGACCTGACATAAAAACCAGCAACGCTTCCAGTAAGAAACCTTGGCATTACACCTCATCACATGAACCACGTCCTGAAATAATTTATTAGGACATATTTTCTTTGTCACTTGTTAGTTTTGACGCCAGGTTTTTAATCTGAAAAAAAAATACTGATTGAATAAGCTTGCAATAGGTAGGTACTTGTCTCTGTTTTTAAATATGAATTATGATACACCAATGTAAACTTGCAATATGTTGGCTCAATAAAACATATCCAAAAAAAATTTGAAACATCTGTAATGAAAGCCGAGTTTGGCGCGTTTTCATCTGCAACGATCACCTATCTGTAATTTTCATTCTTTCTGTTCAAAATGTACAAATTATTTAGCCGAGAGTTTCCCGAATATTCTTGACGGAATTGTTCCTAGCACGAAGTAATTTATTGTGGTGTAGCTCTAGGGCCTCCCTCAATATCCCGTTCCGTTTCCTATGTACTATTGGCACGTCTTGTTTTTCAAGTGGATGATACCATCTTTCATCTTTTGCATGCTTGTGCGACAATTTGCTTTGCTGGATTTTTTTTTTCAAATAAATTGCAGAATATGGAAGTAAAGAGGTCAAATTTTTCAATTAGGGTTTCATTTTGAAGTGTAAAGACCAGTCCATGTATTCCTGGACGGCCTGAAAATTAAACTTTCCTTTCAACATAAATTTTCATTAAAGATCAGCTTTTAATTTATTTTACCTGAGTTAAGTCAGTTCTATCTCAAACCAATGCAGGTTTCTCCCCTGGAAATCACTGTCACTATAAGTGTACAGTTTAAGTCAAGGTCACCCACATGCAACACCTACAGCATCCAAAGGACGTTAACTGAACAACCAAATAGTATGAACGTTCTGCCTGAAAGAGAAAATTTGTGGTAGCCAAGTTTGGCAAGAATTTCATAACCATAACTGGCCTTTTTGGGGAGTCATTATGTTGAAAGTCAAACGGTTTACAATACATATTTGTAGCATGTCTGGCTTTCTTTTAAAATGGTCTGCAAGATTCTGAAATTTTGGTTGTTAAATGTGTAAAAGTCAACAGGTTTGTTTGTTCTTATCTTTGATGACACCAAAATGTTGAACTCTTTGTGTGTCAAAAGAATCAAGACACTATTGCCAAACCAACCGCTTCATGAAGCCCCCCCCCCCCCCCAGCCTAATGCATGGCAGACCTTCAATGTGTCAACTTAAAAACACAATAATCTGATCGCACAGTCGATGTTGTGTCTTTATGCTTTATTTTTCACCTACTTACTCTTCTCATATACAATATCAATTTCTGTTATCAGACACATATTGAAGATTCTTTTCAACCCTTTTTGATTAGAATAAGACCCGAGTCAACAGCTTTCCTTGGCATGGGTTGGGACCAACATACCCAACCCACATAATGGAAAGCTGTTGACCTAGGTCATGCAATCATATAGGTCTTACCCACAACTCTCCACATAAATGTTTTCTATCAGAAAAAACAGCTAAGTAAAAGCATTATAATCAAAGCAGATGACGATTTACATCTGTGCGTATCTGGCTGACTTGATGACCAGGAAAACATTAAAATGTTACACTGAAATTCAGGGCCCCAGATGGCGCCACTTGACGGTGTTCATTTGCACAAAGAGATATCTTGTTATACAAATAATAAATTTATGCTGATGAGCACCATCAAGTGCTGCTCTCTGGTGTCCTAAAAGAGTTTGTTACAAAAATTCCTAAAATGTCATTCTGATATTACTCTTGGTATTGTCTCTACTTAGCTTCAGGGACAGCTATCTCAGTCCTGAGGAAAATAAACAAATGCCATGTGCTTCACATATTAAACCTTCAATATATTTCCATTTTATGGCAGCACTTTTTTTACTGATACATGCATTCTGTGGGTACATTGAATATGATTTGCAAATTAAATGATACTAGGTGCATATAATAACAAAGCAATTTGAAGTTTAATTGTTTTATTTGTGCTTCACAAATTTCCACTCATGAGCAGCACTAGAATAATATGACCCAGAACAATAGGACTGTCATATGATATGAGATGAGGTGATCCTTATGCATTACATAATTCTGCGAAATGCTGCTGAAATCACTGATAACACGTGAAAACAAAAATAATCCTTTTACTCTCAGAGGTAATGATAAAATGCACAACATATGTTCCTCTTTCTACTTATTCTTTGCAAACTAAGATGACCCAAGTAATTGGAGGGAAAGTGGGGTTGGAGGAAGGCAAGAATGGTAGGTACTGGTGACATAACCAAGCTTGTAAATAATATCTACCGGACGCATGGTTTTTCTTCCTGAAAATTGGCCCAAGAACCACATCATTTGCTCTGATTATCAATACATATATTCTGCACCAAAACATGCTTAAATTATACATCATTGCTTGCTTATGATATCAATTTTAGGCAGCATAGACTTTCCCACAACAAATTTTAGTGTTTTATTCCATGTGCATTGGGCATTTGATAGAAAAATATTCTATACTAAATGGCTAGATTAAATATTTAACCCTTTCTTGCATTTAATTATAAACATTTTAACATTTAATTACCTGAGTATATAGATCACCAAAATATATACAACACTTGAGACGCTCTCTGCGAAATTTTTCTTTTTTTTTCACTCCTTACTTTCCCCCAGCAAGGAAACAATTGAAAGTATAGTTTGAAAAGCCTAACAACTTGCTATTAACTCATATCAACATGGCTACACATTCCAACAGGTGCACCAGTATGAACGCACACTGCTAGACAATGGCAATGTTACCTTTATCATATAAAATGGATGTATGTAGTTTCCTTACAGTTCCTGACAAGTTGTGTCCAAGATCTTTCACCAAATATTGTTGGTGATAGACAAAACCACACACAAATCCAGTCTATCACTAATCCTTAATTCTGAATTAAAGTTCAGTTAACAATAGTGGCTTCCAATACTTCTATATGTTTTGCAATGTAAGTGTGCAAATTTGGCTAAAATTACAAAATGTTATCCACCAAATTACATTTTTAGCCAATGGCTATATTCAATTTGCTAATAGACAGCAACTGTCAATCATAAATACTTGCCCTGTACTGGCAGCTCACCAACTAATATGCCAGTTACAGCATCTTGGAAAATAAATATAAAACAGGTAAATGCCCTTAAGACCCCTCAGGTGCCATTGTCTTGACCTTTGGTGAACTTGATAATAGGTCAAGGTCACTGAATGTCAAACTTGTCTGAGCTTTTCATGAGATACTTCCACAGTGCAAGTTTCAAGGTGGTAGCTCAACTTGTTCAAAGTTATCACATCCGCAACGGTAATGGATAGATGCACAGACAGACGGACATGACCATGACAATAACAATTGGCTGCTAGGTAAAAAAGGCACAAAACTCCCATACCCCAATGATCACATGAATAATGTAGGACTTTACCTTAAAGACTTACATCAATCACAATTTTATTTTCAGAAGCCATTGAGAGCTCAGCAACCTACTCTGAATAAAAGCTCAAATATGCATGGTCATTTGACCCTCTATTGACAAACAGGTCATAATGGTACCATCCTTACAAAGCCATTACAGTTGTCCCTCCTTTAAAAGACCACTCCTTTGGGAGACCACCTCTGTTGAGAGACCACAATTGTCAGGTCTCTATGTAGTCAGTTTCATATTATTTATACCTCCTTTGAGGACCACCTGCTTTATGTGACTGCCTTTTAGGTGGCATTAGGGACGGTCTCTCAAAGGAGGGACTACTGTATATGGTGTCAACATCTGCTGACTTCAACACTCATATCATCGAAACTATGGCATGTTAGGTCTTGAAATTTAACACGTAGTTAATCAAGAATAATGATTTTGTGTAGCCTTATTTGTGTGCTCTATCTACCGTACTTGGTATGTCCAACAAGAGGAACATTATTATCCTGGGGTCTGTTGACTGGAAGATTCTTTTACAGTATTGCAACACATGCACTGTTGTCTGTATAACTATATAAATGTACAATGGTAGCAAAGTTTGATATACAATTCATTAAAGAAAAGAAAAAATGCAGCACCACCTGGTGTCCAAAATAAGAACTAGATGACCCCAGGTGACCCTATGTGGCAATTGGCCAAGTAGTTCTTGAGATGAACATTTTTTAAAATAAAAAATCAATTAAAAACTTCACTTTTTTTTAAATTGCATCATCATCTCATTTGCAAACTTGGTAGAGGTGCACCTGGGGAACTTCTAATGTAAAATCAAAACATTCCAAGCACCTGTTTTTAGAAGTCAATAATTAAAATACAATAGCCATATATACTATACAGTGGTAACACATACCTATGGTCACAAAGTTTAATTTCAGATAACTTCTTCAAAACTTAACATATATCCATATCATTTTTGCAAGCTTTCATCGTCTAAAGTCAAATTATATTCCGATAAAATTCTAGGCAATTCTCTTCAGGCGTTCTACAGTCAAAAATAGCCTTAACACACAAGAAAGAATTCATAAAAAAAAAAATAAAGAAACTGTAGTGCCACCTGGTGGCCAAATTAAAAACTAGGTGACCCCAGGTGACCCTTTGTACAACATCAAAGCAATTGGCCAAGTAGTTCTTAAGATGAAGAAATTTCATTTTTTTTCCCCAAAAAAATCATAAAAATAGAAGGATTATCACATCATCATCTCCTTCGCAAACTTTGTAGAGGCTCACCTAGGGAACATCCATGTGCAAAATCAAAACATTCTGTGCAGCAGTTTTGAGAAGAAGTCAAAAATGTAAAAAGTCTAATGGCGGACCGACAGATGGACAGACGGACAACGGACGCAAATGGATTCCAATAGCTCTGCTGAATGAAAAGTCAGCAGAGCTACTAACCAAAGACACACGAAACATTCACATTTTGCAATTGACACAAATAGGCAAACATGAATGACAAAATACATAAACAAATGCATTACAAAACAATATACGCAATGTCCTTTGAAAAAACGGTGGAATACTTGAACATAAAATATTATTATTGTATTCAAATGGTTCCAATACATCCAAAAGGAAATGTTCTATTAAGTTTACTTTATCACAGTTATTTGGGTTTATGGGAAATATGAATATCCCAACCATTTTACAGTTCAAGCTCTGCAAAAATGTCAATCACCTGTTTAAACAATTTCTGTCAGAATGTGAATGGTAGGATAACCCATTCATGTTGATCAGGAAACCATCCTATTCTATTTTTGATTGGCCAGGTCATACCAGTGACCTGTGGTGAACTCTTGTAATTCTTTTGCCAATACTTATTAATTGATCTGTAGAAAAATATTACCCATTGTACCAAGGTTCATCATTCAACAGCTTCCCTACCCCCAACCACCACCACCACCCTGAGCCCAGAATAGAGGTCAACCTCTCCTACAAACAAAAGCCATTCCTGCATGAAGCAAATATCCAATTTTCATAATCTTTTCCTCTTAAAGAGAGGACCATCTCTCTTAATGTCACATTTCTGGTGCAATTGGGTTTTCTTTATGGTGGAGGTGCGCCACTCTGTTTTTTTTTTTTTTTTAAATGCGTGTTTATAGTGAAGAAACATATCTTATTTCAGGACTTGTCATGCCTTCATTCCACAGGGTATATGGAAATCCTGGCCATGTTTTGTTGTCTCGAAAATCATCCCAACTTGCCACTGTGCCTGCTGCTCCAAACTCACCCTAAAAGCATCAATTAAGGCAAGAAGCATCCACTTTAGTCACGACAGACCAATAATAGTATAACACAACACACAGAAACCGTGACAGTAGGCAAGGAATCTATAATTGTAAATGTACTGATTGTCACTTGTGTGTATTTTCATGCTCCCTGCATTTCACGCATTTTAACTCATTCCACCTTTTTTCCGCTTTTTTCCGCTAGCATCTAAATGTCATCTGCTAACTATATTTTACTAATTTAGGGATTATTTTTCAAAATTTTGGATGAAACTTGTATGGAAGATCATTCTTAATTACATGCGCATGGTCAACAGTTTTCCTTGGCGTTCTCTGGGTGCATTGCGCCCAGAGTGCGCCAATGAAAGCTGGCGACTCTGTCTTCTATTAGGGTGGAATTAGTTAACCAAAATTTTAATTTCACCACTTGGACATGGCTTCCATTCAATCCATCTTGACATTCTATTTTGATTGTATTTTTATTTTTACAGTTTTGTGTTATCAGCAAAAAAAGAAGTGAAGAAAATACAGCAACATTAAGTGAGTTTATATTACAAAACTGAAACATGCCTTCAAAAATGTCTTGCAGAGGATTGAACTGCTCTTAAGAGTAGACAGGATAGATATCTTCATCACTATTCACGTACCCACCCATGCACAATATACAGTGGAATCTCCCATTAAGACAACCTGAGAGATTGAAAAAGTGTGGGCTTTAATAAGCAAGTAGTGCTAATAGGGGATATAATTTAATTAGAAATAAAGATTGAACAGTGTATACAGGGTCTTGATATCAAAATGGTCCCTTTCGAGAGGTAGTCTTAATTGGAAGTTCAACTGTATCTGATGGAATTTTAACATTCATTTACCCATAGTACTTCGGTAAATCACCAAAGCCAACCTTCCAAAATTGTTTGAGGAGGCAAAATATAATTTGTCCTGTGACGCCAAATACCTTGCTACCCCCTCATTGCATCAACACCACAAATGTTTTCAGGAAATTATGTACTTTCTGTGCGTTTTTCCATTCACCGCCTGGCAAACAAACTGACAACAGCTTATACTCTGCCCTAAAACTTTGTTTGCTGTGGAGCGTAACAAGGGAATAAGACTAAGATTTTTTCTACACCATAGTTGGTTTATGAAGTACTCCAGGGAAACCTTGTAAAATCTTTAAGCATGCTGAAACTATCATGGTGTACCTTTTTGTTCATGGCAATGACAGCCACCTCAAAAATGTCTGGCTCCATCATTCTCCTCACTGCTTCCTGACAGGCTGTTTGTGGGGATGCTCCCTGCCTCATCAGCTCCACTGTCAGGAAGGATGGACAGAATCGCAAGATATTGTCCCCATCCCCTGTGGCAATGGCCGCTCCTACCTGGTTATCTGTACAGGATGGAGAGGAGTTGACAAGGGCACATATGTGATAGTGTTACATCATGCAAAGTAAAATCAATGTATTTTATGGCAAATAAGTATCCATCAGGCCTCCAGTCTCCAATTACACCATATGTATGGAACACCATTTCCCCTTTTATTCATTATTTGAACATATCATCAAATATTTATTGATATGGTCAACTCTATTTAATGTTATCATTATATATTTCACCATAACATTAATTATATTTATAGATATCATCATGTTTATATGTTTTAGAACATCTCCTGATTAAAGTACATGTATTTAGCAACAATTTTGCTCAAAACAGAATTCCATTTAAAAATGGAAAACTTTCACCCATGTGTATACATACATTTTATTGCTTTCTTGTGGACAATTAAACCATGGTTTGCATTTATACTTTTGTTCAAGAAGGTAAACAGTGAATACATTCCAGCCTTATACATTAAGCTAGCGTTCTCTTGACCTGTGTTAGAAACATACATTACACGCACATACCTGCATACAGACCTGACCCTGGTAGGGGACTGTCTCCCACTCTCCCCACTTGCTTGAAAGGAACACCACTCGATGATACCCCTGTAACATGCAGACACAAACACATTTCTCCTCCCTTTTTATTATTACTTTTTTCATAATAACTCATTTCTTAACTGAAAAACACTTACCAGTTCTTACTAATAACGGAATTAATGTTTGACTAAAAGCTGCATTCAGAGTAATAAGCTTCTTGTCTGATTGGATCATCCAAAAGAAGGTATCATTCTTGTTGCATGAAAAAGTGGGCTTTGCAGCGGAGACAGTCTACGTTAAATGGAGATGGTGAGCGCTTCTTCCCAACTTCTTTGTGATCACAGATATGCAGTTTTTCTTACAATGAAAGGCCCACACATAATGGAGAAATCTTTTTTCAAAGGCCAGTCTGCTGGATGACCAAAGCGTGGTTCCTCATAGGTGTCAATAATATGAAAACCAGTCCTGTGGATGACCAAAGTATGGTTTCTCGTAGGAGGTGTCAATAACATGAAGACCAGTCCTGTGGGTGACCAAAGTGTGTTTTCTTGTAGGACGTGTCAATAACATGAAAATTACTAAGCAAAGTGTCCTGAAGAGATGGTTTCTCCAGGTAGGTGGTCTCTCACAGGAGTGTTCTTTTCACTTATTCCACCCTAATGATGCTATTTCCCGCTAATATCTAAATATCGTCTGCTAATTGTATTTTACTAACTTAGGGATTATTTTTCAAAATTTTGGATGAAACTTGCACGGAAAATCATTCCAAATTACATGCCCATGGTCAACAGCTTTCCTTGGCATGCTCTGGGCCCATTGTGCACCGAGGAAAACTGTTGACTCGCTTTTCTATCATGGTGGAATGAGTTAATACAAGAGCCACCGTACACATACAAAGCCTTGCTGACCTGCTGCTATGTTTCCATTCTTGTCCACTGATATCACGCCCAGTGTGTCATGACCAGCTTTTGTCTGGCTCTTGTCCCGCAAATATTCCTGTTAAAATTTAAAAGTAAAAAAAATCTATGGAAAGTTAAGTTGCAGACTTGCTTATAATTTTATTGTTATTACATACAGGTACCTATCTGGACCAGGCAAATGTAAATACAGTCAAAACTCATTGCAATAACTGCAGATATATCTGACATATTCACTTAATGACCCACATTTTAAGGAACACAAAGTACATTTTCCATGTTATGTGATTCATTTATCTGACATATCCAGTTATATGACACAATTTCAGGGAACAGATGGTGTCATTTTGATAAGTTTTCACTGTAACTACACCCATGGATGCAGCCAGGTGCCACATGTACCCTGCAACCACCTGTATAGAAAGGGGGCATTTTACCTGCATTTGTAGAAAGACAAGGCAAGTATTGATGAAAGTAGATACATGATGTGCTGAATTCCTGACTGATTTTATCCATAACTGGACTCATCAGAGGCAAGTGAGTTCTGTTTAACCCCAGGGTAAACATAAATGTTTATGTTTACAAGTCACAAGGAGTTGGCCTCTGTCTCAACTCTCTCTTCTGTGACTCAACAGTAACTCAATGCTGCATTAGCCAAGCCTCCAAGTCTCCCACTCTAGCAGGAGATCACCTGCTTTTTTGTATTTTTTTACACAGTCTCCCACTGTCCCGTTTTTTAGAAAATGTCTCCCACTTTTTGTAAAATTATAAAAGAAGTAGCATTATTCCATTGGTAGCTGTAAAGTTGTACTATTTTGCTGTGTTGTTGCACTACATACATACAGAATACATCTATGATGGTGCCTAATGGATTCAAAATGCAGGAAATGAAGGTGCAAATTTCAATATTTTCTGCGGGAGCATGCCCCCAGACCCCCCTAACAACGCTTCCCGCCGTTGGCGATCGCCCTTTTTCAGTACCTGCAGAAGGGCGTTATCACACTTTTTGGCTAGCTTGGAGGCTCAGTGTGTGATATGTCGGTCTTTTAAACAGCAGGATTATGTAATCATGGGTATGGACCTAACTATATTATGACATAACTGCTATGACATCAGTCCACCACACATGGGCTCCCAGTCTGCTGAATGGTATAGCTGATTTAACTCATCATGCCACCTGTCACAAGTATGTGACACGTATGTTTGATTGACAGGCCATGTGTACCAGATAAGGTGTATTTACTTTTTGGCTGGGAGAATAGAAAGTTAGGGTAGGTGTATTCAACTAATTTAACCCTCTCATGTGTTGAACATCAACAGCTTTCATGCATGCCTTAGGTGCTTGAAGACATCAAGAGCTGCTGTTCCAGTCCAGGCTATCAAATCAAGCAGCAGTTAGATCAGTTTGCTGATGAGATACAGCCATACCAAATGGGTTTTAACTATGTTAGTATGATTTATCATAACATAGCAAGTAAATTTGCATTTTTCACCTTCACCTTTGCCAAGATCATTAAAATTAGATTTGTGTTGGATCCACCATAGAGCATTCCTGTTGACAATCAGCCTGGCTGGCAAAATAAGGAAAGAAATGTCTGAGGGGGTGCCACGTGACCATTTGATATTCATTGAAAGCTTCAGAGTTTTATTTAGAACAAGATTTTTTTTTTTTTACATTTTTCGGGGCAGGGTTTTCATCTTTAAATTTAGCCCTTCCCTTCTCAAATTAAAGAAAAGTCAACAGCTACCCAAAGAGAACTGTTGACCTGATGCAAGTGATTCTACAAAATATTTCTTACAGAACTGTAATGGAACATAATCAAATTTAAGAGAGTGGAGAGAGAGAGAGAGAGAGAGAGAGAGAGAGAGAGAGAGAGAGAGAGAGAGAGAGGAGAGAGAGAGAGAGAGGGAGGGAGGGAGGGAGGGAGGGAGGGGGGGAGAGAGAGAGAGAGAGAGAGAGAGAGAGAGAGAGAGAGAGAGAGAGAGAGAGGAGAGAGAGAGAGAGAGAGAGAGAGAGAGAGAGAGAGAGAGAGAGAGAGAGAGAGAGAGAGAGAGAGAGAGAGAGAGAGAGAGAGAGAGAGAATGGGCCACTAAGAATGTCACGGGCAGATTCAAAGTTGTTCAGACTGATCCACAGATTTTGTTCTTTTTTTTCCTTAATTTCAAATTTGGATATCAACTGTTGTATTTTGGGTGCAAAATGTTGACTATATGTACACAGCATATGATAATGTTCCGAAGGATATTTTCAAACCAAAACAAATTTGCATGATATTTTACCACTCCACGAAGTGTCAGGAAGGCTATTATTTTATCAACTTTATGACAGCACACTTAACCCTCCACCCCATAAAATGGTTGGTCCCTGCCACTATGCTCCTATAAAAGTCCTGGGACCAGTCCCCCTCATGCCCTTTTCTTATCAAACTATAAAGTCTACCACTCTGAAAATACACACAATCTATATCAGAGTTTGTCAAAAAAACAAAAAGCAGCAGATGTGATTTTCAAAACCTGGCCAGTTAAGGAGCTATGGGCAGCAAAGGGATAAATGTGACAATAGGCAAGGACAAGAACAGAAGGTTCTAGCCCTGCCTGAGAGAGGGCACTGCAGTCACTGGAGGGATGTAGGGTTGTGTATTCCCATTACTTCACATTGTAATTTGCAACTTAATAACTTGAAAACAACTGCACATAGAGATACCAAATTTTGCACAGTAAATCTAGATGCATAACTTAATACCTCACAAAAATCATATAACCACAGCTACCAAAGTGACCAGTTTATTTAAGGTTACTTTAACATGCAAACCAATGGGAACACACAACTCTAGCCCACCAATTTTGGTGTATTTGGTTGTGTATTGGGGCCAATACACACTTCAGAGCTAATTCTAACCTTTCCTATTGTATGTACACTGACCTGATATGCCTGTCTTCCATGATCGCTGAGAAGATTGTCATCAGCATCCACCGTGAAACCATGTTGGACAGCAAACTGCTGTGCCCCCTTCCCCACCAGAAAATTGTGAGTGGACTCTTCCAACACTTTCCGAGCAACCTGAATAGGTGTGTGTATCCTACAGTTGTAAATAATGAACAAAACAAAAAATATGTAATTATCAATTTTTGGTATGTATCATCTTCATCAGTTTCTCAGTCTACAGCATCTTAATTACAGTGAACCCTCATTTTAATGATACCATCTGTTCCTTGAAAATGTGTTCCATAGCTGCATATGTCAGATAAATGAATCGCATAATATAGAAAACATACTTTTTGTTCCTAGAAAGCAGTGTCATTAGGTGAATTTGTCAGATATCTGCGTGTCGTCATAGTAAGGTTTTACTGTAACATATACTTGAGCCAAGAGAGCTACAATCATCATTGCAGGGTTTTGGCTTTTTTATGACTAGATGTATTTTGACTTTGCATGGATGCACTGACAAGTCCATATGAGAGACGTAATACAACTGCACTCTTTTCTTAAAATCTTATCCAGTGTTTCTGTTAACCCCCAATTGGGGTTTATTACCCTTTGAAAACCTCAAATACCCACAGAAAAAATTCAAAAGGGTCACAAGTCTTGTGTATTTACATGTAAAATTGGTAAAAATCTGTCTTCTCCCCTGAATTTCCCTTCTTGTGACCCCCCCCCCCCCCCGCCCCCCTGAAAAACTCCTAACAGAAACACTGTTCTCACACCCCTTTATTTTGGTACTTATATCAAATTTAAGTTTATCATACTGTTCTGTGCATTAAAAATGGAAGGTATCAGAATAGCCTGTGTCCAGATGAGCCCGTAATATGAGACATTCATATCAATTTTCTGCCAAAATCTTTGAAACATATCATGGGGAAGGAACAGCAGCAACCATCTCCCACTGTAGACATATTGATGGCTACACCAAGGCACTATAGACATATTGATGGCTACAACAAGGCATTATAGATACATCAAGGCATTGTAGGCATATTGATGGCTACATCAAGTGTAGACATATTGATGGCTACATCAAGGCATTGTAGACATATTGATGGCTACATCAAGGCATTGTAGACATATTGATGGCTACATCAAGGCATTATAGACATATTGATGGCTACATCAAGGCATTGTGGACATATTGATGGCTACATCAAGGCATTGTAGAGATATGGATGGCTACATCAAGGCATTATAGACATACTGATGGCTACATCAAGGCATTATAGACATATTGATGGTTACACTAAGGCATTATAGAAATATTGATGGCTACCCCAAGGCTGTTACAAACATTTGAAGTAATAATGAATACTTAATCCTGACAGATCATGATTTCTTTTTATATTTCGCTCAATGCATGTTTACAGAATATTGCTATTTTTCATGTTCAGAACAAGTGAGACTTGAACTTGCAACCTTTGGCACCAGTCGCCTAGCTGAAATGGGAAATGCACATATCCGTCCGACCAAGTCCCCATTCTTATAAAAGAATGCTTCAATGGAGGTAGTTATATGCAAGTGCCATATCAACACAGTTATGCAGTATATTTACTAAGTCTGCATTCATTTCCAGAATCGGGGACTTAGATCCACCAGCATTAAATGGATACTGCGGTGATAATTTACAATTTTTGAGTTCTTTTATACAACAAATGTGGACCCATATCAGAAAATATAAACTTTTTTCCCAACTGGATTAGCAGATATCAAGCTTTCTTAGATATGTAAAAGAGGGGTTGTGATGTCACCTGGACTAACTGCTACAGCTAATGCAATGACAGCCGAGTGAAACTCTGACAAAAACATGGACACCTGACCAAGTACACATATTCCACTTTTACTATGGATGAAGCAGTGTGTACAGATATAATCAAATTTACTAAACTGAGATATTTTCTCATTAAATGAGAATTAATAAGGAAACAAAAATGCAGAAATTAACACACAAGCAAACAGCTCCTGTGTTTGTGTATTCAATTACTGAAGCAGGTGTCAACTAATATACCACACTGATGAGATCAAAGAGTGTGGTGAACAGAGTACACAAGTCATTATGATATGCCTGCTAATGTTGTGTACCTCAGCTTGGTGCCCCCTCAAGGTTTGTGTATTATACATGGAGGGTAGCCCAGATGACATCACACATCAGAACACCTACTGGAAATATAAAATAGCTCTAACTAAATACCTGTTTGACAAAAATAATGTTGAAAATTTGTCAAATGAACACCTAAAAGGACCATTAATGACCCCCCAAAAAAGTAAAAACTATCATTCTGTTCTCCTTTAAGGAAATGTAGAAAATATATTTTTCATGCTTGGAAAGCATGATACTCGAACTTGCAACCTTTGGCACCAGTCCCCTAGCGGAAATGAGAAAAGCATGACTTCTTTAAACAGTCATATTTCCAAATTGAGAGTTTCTGCAATATCAACACATTTCATCCTGTTGATAAAAGAATCTCACATGTCATGTTTCCATACATACAAATGCTTTAATGTTGAGTGAGTGATGACCACAGCAGGACATGCACATTATTGTAGAATCATGTAATTTTGATAATTAACTATTAGAAAATAAATAACCCAAACTAGTGAATAAAATTGGCAGAGAGAAAGTCCAGATATATTTCTATCATGTTTGACCCGATTCCATTATATTAGATATTTTAGAAGAACCAAGCTGAAGATTATAACACACACACACACACACACACACACACACACACACACACACACACACACACACACACACACACACACACACACACACACACACACACAATCAATCAATCACTGGAAACTTATGAAAAATTCACAGCACCACCTGTTGAGTACTAGTAACTTAAACTCTAAGGGTACACAGAAGTTTCCGTAAGCAAGCTTGAAGAGAATCAGGTCAATGAGTTCTGAGCAGTCAAAGTTGTTGTAGCAAATGATAACTGATGGATGATATTGCTTGCCATATTCTGACCAGCTGGGAGCAGATATATTGTTCATGGGCTTGTTTGCACCCATAAGAAAATAAACCTGGAGCAGCAGTAGGTTGTCACTATATAGCTACTATATAGCAGCTGTATAGTGGCTTTACACCATTTTCATATGTAAATGAATGAGTCGCTATACAGCATAAGGTTGCCACTATATAGCAACTACACAATAACTACATATAGATTTTTCATTTACTGTGAGTGTATGTATAGCAGCTGTATAGCCACTCAGATGATATATGTACTTCTAATTTATGAGTGGCAGTGTATGCTAACATCATGGCCTAGATACACTTGCACATAACTACCTCCATTTAACTTGCCAAAAACAATATGTTGGACAAATCAAACGTCCACTCTGAGACAGGCTCAGAGAACATTTCCGTTACATCAATAATGGGATAACAACACAACCCTGGGGCAGACATTACGCCCAGGCGGACCACAATGGACTCAATCCAGATACTTGAATACATCCGCACCCCTCCTAATCTAGAACACAGCAGGTTGTTGCGCCTGGAAAAGGAAAAACACTGGATGCATCAATTCCGCTCCTTTGAGCCATTCTGCCTCAATATCATGGGAAGATGAGCACACTCGCTCCGTCTAATGCTAAATTTTTATTACCTTTGCTCACCTTCCCGTGCTAGAGTTACGCTGATATTAAAACATTCGTTTTAATATTGTAGAGACCGTCAAATTTTTACCCTGAAACTGTAACTTTACATTTCTCCTGACCCCACACAAGGCATCCAGGTGAAAATCATTCACCTGAATCTTTCAGCCCCACACAACTTGCACTGCCTAACTTTGGCTGGTGTCATATGATCACCTATCCATATTTGGATGGATCACAGATTCAAAAATTCTGTTGAATCCTTTCCACTGGGGCAACAATACCACAGTAATGTACGTCGCTCTTTCACATAATTACACCCACACGTATTACGTGACAATGGCAAAATTACGCGTGTATATATAAAAAGGGCTTCTTAACGGTTTCCCCCATTGCCTGATGAGATCAATTGTGATCGAAACGGGTCGCAATCTTTCCTGCAGCTATATAAGGCACTAGTCTTGTCATATACGCTTACCTCCATTGAACCATTCTTTTTTAAGAATGAGGATTTGGTCGAATGGATATGTGCATTTTCCATTTCACGTGGGCGACTGGTGCCAAAGGTTGCATGTTTGAGTCCCGCTTGTTTTTTACCATTAAAAAAAAAAAAAAAATCAAATAAGTATGCTGAAAATAAAACAGAATCAGTATCTGTGATACAATGCCATTTGATCCTCTACTCTCTCCAGTGATGAAGAAAGAGTATGCACTACTGACAACAATCATTCTCAGCTTCTGCTTGGACTATGGAAATAACATAGAGAGATACATGGTACAAAGGCCATGCATACATGTATTATGCCAGCTATATAGTTGATCAGCTGAAAAACAAAATCACTTCCTCAACATATTGTTCTTAACCCTTTCCCCCTTAAACCAGCCAAAACTGGCTTCTGATCAAATGTCCTCTGCTTCCATGTTTTCAGCTAATTTCAACAGTAATGACAAGTAATTTGACTGAGAATTTAAGATGAGACCTATCAAGGTAACATGCACTAAGTGCCCAACCCATGCCAAGGAAAGCTGTTGACTCAGTCTTAATTCAAGGGGGAAAGGGTTAATAGGCGCAATCTTATGTGGTATAAATCTGTTCCATGACATTTCATACATGGTTATGTAGGTTTTTCTGTTTGCTAATGTGAAGTCAGATTGTTAAATCTGCAAGCTTAAATGCCTATCTTCCAACGTATGCAGTTCATCTCTTTTCAAAATGGAGGGAACAGTTAGGAATGGTGTTGAATTGACTTAGTCATGTAACTTCCTGCAGCAGATGTAAATTCACACTGTACTGCAACTTCAAACTTTGATGATGCTGACTTCTGAGACTGGTGTTGCAATATAGCAGCTCTGTCAGAGAGTAGCAGTATCAGAAGTGCCAACATAGCTGCAGTATCTGGCAGAGCTCAGATGTAGTGGCTATATAGCAGCAACCGCTTTAAATATTAGTGGCTGTAAAAAGGGTTGCAATGGTGTAGCAGCTGTATAGCCACTATACAGCTGCAACACCATTGCAACCTTTGTTTTCTTGTGGACAAACATGTCTGCCCCAGTTTAGTCTGTACATGATGAAGTCACAGTCATCCAAAATCTCAAATTGTACCTTGATCTGAGGAGATGTCTTTTTGCCAAAATGATGCAAAATCCCTCATCAATGGATGTTTTGTGATGTCATGGTAACAACTGAGACAAATGTACATAAGGAAGGCACTTCTCCCACCATCAGACAAATATGTGTCATCACCTCAGTATTGATACTGCCATGGCAACTGATGCACCTACTATTTAAGACCACCATCAGCTAGTGCTCTCATAAAGTGGTCTTACAGTATTGCCAACACTCCCGGATTACCCAGGAGACTCCCGGAATTTTATGCTGAAAATTCTTGAAAAATTGTAGATTTTTTGTAATTTTTAGCCACTTCCCTGAATCTCATGAATATGTTCCTTCTATATTTCATATGAATTTATCAATCTCCCTGTATTTTACTTTCCACCTCCTGGATTTTAAGTGTGGCAGGTTGGCAACACTGGCCTTACACTGCAGGTGGTCTTAAAGTTAATCACAGGTAACTTCAAGAAAGAACGAGTGTATGAGTGGTCTTCAAAAGACACGCAGTCTCTCATTGGAGTTTATATTTAAAGCAGGTGCCACTGTATAGTATTGAATTATGGATGCAACAACAGTGTTATATGTAATTAACTCCAATGTCTTCATTTACACACCCTTCCAGTGCTGCAACTGCTCCAAATTGTAAACCCCGGCCATCCATGATGGCAGCATCCAGCTGGAGGTAGCCACTGCTATTAGGATAACCACCACTGCCAACAATGAACCGGCCCAGGTGTTTGTCCTTTTCCACAGCTGTACCAACAAAAAAAGCAGTTTATTTGGTACAGCCTCTGCCACCAGGTGTCACTTCTAGCATGACCCAGTTAAAAGGACATGGTAGTACAGTGGCAATCAGTGCATCTTTTTAAGTATAACTACAAGCATTCTCCCCCCCCCCCCCCCCCCCCGATGGCTGGTTACACCTGATAAACATGTTCCCACCTTGCTCCCCTTGACACACCCTACCCATGTAGCTCATTATCTACGGTCAGGTAATGACATTACGTTGACCTGACCTTGACCCAGGAAAATGGAATGACCTAGTTTGCATTTAGGATGGATACCATTCTTAAGTTATTTGGGTGCTTCTACTTGACCTAAAATTGACCTGTTGTCTTCTGCTTCTCATAACCATGCACTTGCGTTTTCTCCGAGTTTCCAAAAAAGCTTAATATATTGCTATTACGTGAGCATCTAATGTGCAAGTAACCTGAACAGCAGACTGTCCCTCTTAACATCCAAGTTATGTTAGCATCAAAGCAATTAGTGTCACCAGATACCTAGGAGTTTAACAGTTAATGTGTGTCTGGTCACTTCCATGGCTTTCAGGCCAAAATGCATTATGAGGGCCACACCAGCCATATGGCTCTACACATTTTAGACAAATCCAAAATGAAATGTGCAATTTTAGGGTTTACTGAATGCATTCGTATGTTAAACAAGAGGTTCAGGGACCTAATGCTCTGCTGTCACTGTTGATACACCTACATCTTCATTTCAAAGTCGAGAGTCCTCAAGTGGCTTCTGAACATATAAATCTTATGTGATTTTAGTGTCTCATTTGTCCACCAGATGGCATTTTGCTCCACATGTAATCATAGCTTGTTTGTGCAATTCCTGTGATGGATATTCTTGAATGTGTCAAGACAACAATAAGAGAATCCTTAAATTTAGGTCCTCACTGACCTTGGGACAAAAGATCAAGGTCACCAAGATAATGTAATACAAGAGGCCTATGGGCCTAGTGCTGTGCTGATGTTGCAATTGATGCCCAGGCAATACCTTGCCATTACAAAATCACCTCTTAACTTAACAGGAATGCTGACCTCACAAAAGTACGACCAGGTCATTGATATTATATAACATTTTAGCATTAGATATGGTCTATATGTCCTATAAATTTGGCCCATTACTTTTCTAAATATTGAATTTTATATCTTAAAACACACTTTGGCTCATAATTTTCATGAAATTATAGGTGGCACCACTAGTATCACTAGCAGCTTAGACTTTAATCTCCTCCACAATCCCACCGAATTTGGTGAAGATCCGCCAAAAATTTAAGATGCTAGAGTGTTTACAAGATTTTCACACTTTGACCCCCTATATTAGCTAATATTGTAGGTGGCACCACCAATATTGAAAGGGGCCTAGTTTTTTATACATTCTATGAGTCCTGAAAGTAATATTGGCTAACTTGAAAACTGTGGAGAGTATCACACTCACGACCCAAAAGTTTACAAAGCGATGGACAGGAGAGATCCGATAAGCTCTGTGACCTTAGGTCAGCAGAGTTAAAAACAACACAGGTATACTGTGCTCATATAAAAATTCAATGTTGACATGAATAACATGCATCCTGCTCACATGAGTATTGAATTAAGGTGCATGTATGGCCACAATGTTTAAATGTGAACTTTCATACTATATGTCTGCAAGGTTGGCTTGAGCAAACTTAAGCTTCTGTCATTGGCTAAAGACATAATGTCATACATTCAACGTGAAATTTATGAAATTATTTATTGTATTTGTGTCTTTTTGTCTGGAACCACTTCCTAGTTGTCATTACCCTATTCTGTACTTCGAGCTTTTTACTCTCCATAAGCTAAACTGTCACTCAATAAATTAAAGATTCTTCAGCTCGTACCTACTCAGAACATGTTTCAGAGCCTATACCCATATATGTCTCTCTGAGTAGTGGCTCTTTGTCTCAGCTAAATATTCAGCAAAGACAACCCACATAATAATGAATAAACATGAATGTGGCAAATGATGAATTAGCTAAATAAGTGAAGTTTGCTTATAAATGCAGAGCTCCATTATGAATGAGGAATACCTGTCAAGCCAAACATAAGTACTAAATTTGTATAGTACAAGTTCAGATAGGAACAATTTGACTTACCCCTGAACCAGTATGTAATTTCTAGCTGGATCGCTTATCTTAGTTAAACCACCTGCCAGTGTATAACTGAAGTAGAAACAAACTCGGCCATTATATTCAGTCCCAGTGATTTTAAAATAAACAGTTGCAGCTAGACCACCTGTACAAACCAAGGGAAATCCTAACAAGTACTGCAACAATGGACATCCTGCACCAGAAATGTAAAACAAACCCCGTGATGACATCTACTCCTCACTTTGAAAATCTTCAAACAATAAAGCTTAATATCGCTGCCAACCCTGAGTCAATGTTTTAATTGATCAGGTTTGTGACATTTGAGCAGATATTGTCAAATTTGAGTAAATTGGTGACATTGAATAAATGTGTACTTAGGCATGTCAGAAAAGAATGAAAATCATTAGTATTTAAGTCAAAAACATGTTATCAAAACATTATTTTTCTGAACCAGACTTTAAGTCCAATTAGGCAAACTTGTAGCTGTCGTAAGCAGCTGTTTGCTACCGATAGCACCATGCGGGGGTTGGGGGTGGTTAACCTGGCAGAAAACATGTAGGCCTAAAATGTTTGAAACTGAATATTAAAACAGAATGATGCCAAAAGATAAAATTACTTTGCAAAACAGACAAGTATGAAATCTGTAAAATTATTGCTGTCCAACAATCTTTGGATATTAACAGCAAAACACACAGAATTATTATCCTTGGAATAGTAGTCATGATATTTGGCACTGATAGTTTGCTTATGGCCCCACCAAAACCTTTGAGTAATCGCTTTGGGTTTTTGTTCTGAGAACAGTACTTGGTGACTTCCTGCCAGACTATGCCCATAATCATCAAGATGTATTCAATTCTGTTTTGCTTATATTACGGTATGTTATCACAATTGACATACTTTGCTGATTGAAGTTAAATAAAATTAATATCTTCTTTTTTTTTTGAATTGCAGTTGTGTAAAAAATATGAAATTCTTGCCTTGTTTTAAAGGTGCCGTTTACCTAATATCATTACGGCTAATCTATTATTTTATATGTTGAATAATAATGACATTAATGTTCAGTTCAGTAACATTTATTTATCAAATTTATTCTTTTTACATTTAAAACGTATGTCAAGAATCCGGACTGGCCTGCTGCATATTATTTGCACGTCAAATTTGGAGGGAGAGACTTTCATTCTACAGCGGCTGGTAAACATGATTGCATTTTACTCCTTTCCTGGTATCATTTCAGCTGTGGTGGTGAGGATAAAAGGTAAACATATCAAATTGTGGGAAATGGGAAGTTGCGGACTCTCTGCCTGGACGTGCAGATAATCGTGTACCTCACTCCCACCAGAGGTCAGCACTGGTCCAAAACAAAACAAAAAAATCGCAGCCATGTCCCCTGACGCTGCTACTTGCGATCAGTCGTAGAATAGATATAATTTGACTTTACTCTAACGATATATAATCAGACCGGTGCTCCTGTTTTACCTGATATACCAGTTTCTATCGCATCAAGGCATGTACCACCTTTCAGTAGCATATCAGAACACAATTTGAGAGCATCAAGACTGAATGTCCATGTACCAATGGAAGCTGCCATTTTGAAAAATGACGTCATCTAAATTGTGGCAAAAGGCGCAGAGAAGTTCCAGTTTGAATGTTGAGGATGGGAATGGAAAAGCGTGTCGAGTTCGCACAGCATAAAACAAGCAGCTACTAAGGGCCCAATGTGACATCAGTGATCAGGTATAAATCCTGGGTTAGCACAGGAAAATGTACTATTTGAAGCCATGTTGGCTAAAAGCGACCGAAAAATGTCGGCCTAGGCGCAACATCGGACTTCCATTGCCAACGGCAATGCCATGATTGGCATTGCCACGGGCACAGGGACGCTAAGAAGTACACCTTGCGTCTTGGCCACTATTATGAGCGGTCGTATTCGTGTTCCACAATTTCGGTACAAGTATAGCTCAGACTTTTTAGTCAGAGTCCTATGGAGGGAACTGAGACATGATTCCAGATACTGTTGTGAACAGAGAGTGCTTTTAATTACCCCATGATTGACTTGTATACACAAATACACAATAGGTGTGAACAATTGCCACTGTAAGTGACCCGGCTGGTTGTGCAAAAGGCAAGGGGCGCATTTGAAGACAGAACTCCTAAATAATAATAATAATAATAATAATAATAATAAGAATAAGAATAAGAATGTGGCTCTCCGCTTATGCGCCGCGGTCCTGTGTGACACAGGTGGCCTAGGAAGAAAAAAAAAATGATGATGATGAGATGGAGGAAACCATGGTTATGCTAATGAGATCATGCTGCCATGTTTAACAATACAATACAGAAATAATGGATTTAGGCTTATAAGCCTCTGTATCCATATCAAACATTTCCAATCTAGTTCTTATAACATTAAATCTATACTGTAAAGATGTCCTTGACTTTATAGTCCCAATTCAATGGGTGGTTATGAAAATGTTTGTCCAACTTTGATTTAAATGAGTTAAGTGACTCTGCCCGCACAACATTACGTGGTAAATTGTTCCATATCTTTGATACACGGAGAGTGAAATAGTTCTGCCTATAGTCATGACCTCCTTCTGCTCTTAAGACTAGAAGTTTTTTCCCATTTCCCCTAGTGCTTGTTTCTCCAATCAAATTTAAATTGGGTGCAGTTTCTGGGTCGGTTAATCCTTTTAAAATCCTATACACCTCGATGAGGTCCCCTCGTAGTCTTCTATAGGCCAATGTACACAGTCCCAATTTCTTCAGTCTTTCTTCATACGACATATCTCTCAACCCTGGTATTTGCTTTGTTGCCCTCTTTTGTACTTTTTCAATCAGATCAATGTCCTTGGCCTTATACGGTTTCCACACTGAGTTAGCATACTCTAAGTGTGGTCTAACCTGGGCTTTATATAGATATTTAAAAGTAGTTCTGTCTAAAAATTAAAAAGTTCTTCTAATGATACCCATATTTCTGTTTGCCAGGTTAACTTTTTCACTTATATGTTTTTGAAATGTCAATTCTTCATCTATGATAACACCCAGGTCCTTTTCTTCTCTAGTCCTTTGAAGGTTAACAATATTATCATCAGTGTCTTTCATTGTATATGAAGTTTCCAAAGTATTTCTTCCTAGGCTTAATATTTTGCATTTGTCTGGATGGAACAATAATAGCCATTTTCTTGACCATTCACACAGTGCATCCAAATCTCTTTGAAGCAGTTCCATATCATTCACAGTTGCAATTCTTTGAAATATCTTCGTATCATCCGCTCTTAACAGGACCAGAGCCGAGGCAAAGAGTCCACCACACACTCTCTCACAGCTGTGGTGGGCCCCTGGCCCTGGATATATCCCCCAACACTCATCACTTGTAGCGACCCCCCCCTTAAAAAGACAGAAAAACGTTCCCTCATACACCCTATCCCCGCCTCTAAAGCTCAGGCATTTCCCATGGGGGATCCCATGGGAGCCCTTATAAGGGCTACTACCATTCCCTCTCCTCCCTGCATCTCAGATTCTAATTCAACCTGTTGCTATCAAGCCCTATCAATTCATTTCTTTTCTCCCAGCACCCTACCAGGTAGTCCTGTACACTTTTAGTGCCTTTCCTGCCTCCCAGAAAGCCACCCTTCAAACCTAAAACCCATGCTACACGTTCCTCTTCCTCTAAACACTGAACCTCTTCTAGACCCTTGTTTTTTTTTGTCTTCCCTGTGCCACTTTCTGAAAAATTCTTATCTTATCTCTCTATATGCATCACACCACAACAGCCAGTGATCCACTGTCTCATCTGCCTCTGGTCTACATACCTTACATTTACCATTACTCCCTGTTGTCCACTTCTGTTTTCTCTTTTCTAGATTGATTACTCCTGCCCTACTTTGAAAAAGAAGCTTGGATCCCTTCCCTCCATCCCAACACACACTTTTCTTCGGTTTTTCTAGTACCTTGTATGCTTTTAGTGTACTCTTTTCCCTGACACCTCTTTTCCAGTCTTCTTTCCAGCCCTCTGTAACAGTCCTACCTATATACACTTTCCAGTTTTCAACCTCATCATATCCTTTCAATTCGTATCTCTCTGCCAACTTATTTATATCTTTGACCCATCTCGTTTGTTCCTTGACTACCTCATTATAAACCTTCCTGCACCACCTGTCTTCATTTACTGATTGTAAATACCCCCAGTACTTAAGCTTTGCTTTGGCAATTCTGTCTGTAATTTTATTCCATCCTAACTCTCCTAGGACTGCTTCTGTTGCTGCACATGGTGGTGCTCCCAGTATCCATTTCCCCATCTCATTCTGTACTTTCTCCATTCCCTGGATATCTCCTTGACTTATTGAAATCACATCTAAGCCATATATCATCCCTGGTATTGCAACTCTATCCCATAATACCCTTGCTGTGTATGCTGTGTTGAAACTGTTCAGTGCAGTAGCTTTAATCATTCCTTTTGTACGGTTCACTTTCTGTTTAATCTTCTCCACCTGATATCTGAACATGCCTTTACCTGTTGTTTTTATCTGAACACCTAGGTATTCATACTCATCAACCTCCCCAATTTCAATTAATTGTTCATTACCTTCTGGAATTTGGAACTGCCCAATTTTCCATTTTTTATTCCAATCTGGTTTCTTCCCAAGAGTCCTCACTTTACTCTTATCCTTCCTAAATTCTAACCTCCATTTATTCCCGTATTCCCCTTCTATGTTCAGCATTTCTTGCAGGTCTTTCTGGGACTCTGTCATGAGTACAATGTCATCTGCGAAAAACAGACCTGGAATTTTCAGGTCACCTACCTTCATTCCCTTATTACACTCCATTAACTGGTCCCCCAGCTCCTTTATATACAGGGCAAACAAAATCGGGGACAGGACACATCCCTGCTTTAGACCTATATCCAGGCGTGCATTCTCTACTTCTACCTTTCCTAATGAGAGTGTACAGTCTACATCTTTATATAATGCTTTCAGAATTTCTAGAAAATTCCCACCAAATCCTAGTCCACTTAGTTTTTCCCACAGGGCATCTCTCCATACCCTGTCATAAGCTTTCCTCACATCTAGGAAACCCATGAAGACTTTCTTCCGCTTCTGCCTTGCCAACTCTTAACACCTGGGTCAATGTGAAAATGTGATCACCTACCCTTCTGCCTGGTCTGAATCCATTCTGAATTTCCCCCCAGAAGTCCAAACCTTTCGACTATTCTACTTAATCTCCTGTACATTATCCTACTGAATATTTTTCCCACATTTGATGAAATGGCAACACCCCTACATTGATCCAATTGGCCTCCTGGGCCCTTCTTTGGGATATATGAGATCCTGAGTTTATTCCATTCCTTTGGTACTTGTCTTTTCTCAATAACCCTATTGAACAGCAATTGCAAGCTATCCTTAATTTCTTCTGGCCCTCTCTTTATGAATTCCGACAGTATGTCATCTGGCCCTGGTGCTTTGCGTAGTCGCATCTGCTCAATTGCTATTTCAACTTCTATACTTCTGACTCTGCCACACATCTCTGGATCCCATTGATCCTGTGTGTATTCTGCTTGACGCCCTGGTACTGGTCCCTGACCCCAGTGTGGATTATTAACTTCTTGCCAATGCTCCCTTAAAGCTTCCTGTATTTCTTCTTTGTTATCTGTTCTTTTCCCTCTGTGTGTGATTTCCTGTGCTTTATTCTGTTTACGCCGATTAACCTGTTTCCAAAAGATGGTTGACCCTTCTCCCCCATTCTCCATTATTTTCTTTGTCATTCTTTCATTATTACTGGCCCTCCTTTCTGCTTTCATCTCTGCTACGTTCCTTCTACATTCCATATACTGTCTCTTAGCTTCTTCTGTTACACCTTCAGGGTATTTATTTTTCCTGGCTAGTCTCCATGCTCTATTTTTAGTCCTCTTTCTTTTTATGGCCCCTTTCAGCTCTGGGTCTATTCTATACCCTAGACTTCCAACCGGAACTTTCTTTCTACCTATCTTTTCCTTTGCTACCTGAAGAATCCTTCTGATTAGATCCCCATTCATTTCCTGTACTTCCCCTTCATTCTCCCATCTATTTTTCCATTCCTGCAAATCCAATTTTAGGCTTCTTGATACTCTGTCCAGTCTGTTCCCTCCTTTATATCCCACACCCATTTAACCCCCCCCCCCCTCCGCTTCTTCTTTGACACTGTATGTTAATTGAGACTATAATCCAGTTATGATCACTGCCCATATCCAATCTACCTTCCTCGTCTATTTCGCATCCTTGTGTCATTTGAAATACCTCACTGTCTACTAGAATATAATCAATTATTGACCGTCTTTCTCCAGATGCCCATGTCCACTTTCCCTTGCATTGTATATCCCTAGCTATTAACTATCCTCAGACCAAATTCCCTTGTGAGGTTGAGTAACCCGGTTCCATTTCCATTGATTCCACTATCCCCTCCCTCAATACCACTCATTCCATTTCCTATGTGTCCATTAAAATCCCCAGCTATCATAATCTGGTAACCCTGCTGCTGAATATCACTAATCATCATTCTCATCCTATCATATATCTGGTCATTCCATTCATAAGGTAACCCCTCGCGACCCACATACACTACACCTATCGCTACTTTATTTCCATTTGACTCTATTCCTATCCACTGTATTTCATTTTTGATCTCGCTATCATCTTCCCATGTGTTCTTCCAGATTTCATGCCACTTAACCCCTTTCTTTATCAGAAACCCTACTCCTCCTCCCTTTTTTTGCCCACTCTCTCTTCCTTTACCTGTTATATCATATCCTGCTGGGCCTGTCACTATTCCCCTCTCTTCTTTTCTAATATGCGTCTCTACTAGAGCTATAATATCCATCTTCTCGCTTTCAGCTACCTCCGCTATTTCTGCTATCTTCCCATTGAATCCTCTACAACTGACATATCCTATTCTCATGTTGTTTTTCTTTCTTACGCTCCTTCTTGCTCTACTGCTACTTCCTGTTTGTCTGTGGTTCTTACCCTGTTCCCGAACTGACCTGGTAGTTGCTGGGGTTCCTAGTTTTCCTGCTGCTGCACCCACTCACTGTAAACCTGCCCTAATCTATCACCTCCTTTCTGACTTGGGTGCAGCCCATCCCCAGCAAACATCTCCCTCCTCCCTGCAAAATCTTCCCACACATCCCTTAAAGCTATTCCCCCCTGTCTACATAACTTCTCTAACCTCCTATTAATCCCACACATCCTGCTTGCTTCCCACCCACTCATCCTAAGCCTTGGTAATATCCCCATTACCAAAGCCTCACAGTCTAACTGCGCTAACCTCCCCACAAGCTTCCCATACCTGCCTAACACTGCCTCTGTCCCTATGCTCTCCCCTGCTCTTCCCTGTCCAAGAGATCATTTGTGCCGACCTGCACAATTACTCTTGGACGCTCCCCACTACTGCTCACAACCCCCTCAAGCCTCTCCTCAACATCCCTAATCTTGGCCCCTGGAAGGCACACCCTAACTCTATGTTCCCTGTCAGCTCTACAGAAAACCCTATCTACCTTCCTTACTATACTACTCCCTATCACCACTGCCTCTCTAGGTCCTTCCTGATCCCCCCTCCCGCTAGGCCCTCTCACTCTCTGCCTCCCCTCATCCTCGCCTCCCTCCTGACCTCTCCCCCCATCCTGTTCCCCCCTCCCGCTGGGCCCTCCCACTCTCTGCCTCCCCTCATCCTCACCTCTCCTCCCATCCTGTTCCCCCTCAACCTGCTCCACCCTGTCCTGCATCTGCTCCCTCGCACCAGCTGCAGCCCGAAAACTATCCCTGGCCTCCTCTAACTCTATCTTGAGGGCTGCCAGCTGTGCCTCCGGAACCTCCAACCTCTTACACTTCCCACATCTAAACTGGAAGCTATCCTCCCTCGCCTCGTTCAGAGAGCAGGCTAGTCCTGCAGCACTAAACTCGACCCACATACAGCACCCCTCGCACTGTATGTGGTCGTCCCACTCACTCCCCTCTATCTCTGCCCTGCGCTCATCCTCCCCTCCTGTCCGCTCGCGCCCTAACTCGACCCGACTCCCTACTACCTGCCTCCCTCCCGCTGCCTTCCCTCGTCCTGCCTCCCTGCTTCTCTTTGACAACCCACATCCTGACATACTAGAACTTGTGTTTACTTATTTACGTCGTTTATGTTTATTATTTTACTCCTCGCTAATGAATTCAAAAGGCGGCTCCCACGCTAACTGTTCTATTTCCGCTCGCTCAAACTTTCTAATTCAAAATACCTAAAAAAAGCCCGAGTTTATCACTAAAACTTTCCCTGCGATGCCTCTATATATTTCATAAAACAAATCTTGTTCCAATTTGGTCCAACTCGGTCTAAAAATTGCACAAAATCTGCTACTCTTACACCAGCTTCAAAAACCCAACCTTCTCTCGCTAAATCTCGTCAGAACCCTCTTGTAGTGAAGGCATGTACCTGAGGGTGCCCTGTTCTTACGTGGTTATGTGCGCCAGGATTACAGTTCTGGACTTGGGAAAATAATGCTGGATCAAGTTAGTTTCCAGTCGAGCACAACATTGGTGTCCGATACAGAGACGAATCCATGCTAAGTTGAATTTTGAGCTTGGACCAAGTTGACCCGACTGACCATTGTAGGCAGTGCCAGACATTTAGGTTTGAATCTGCATGTCTGCAAACTGAGGTCGGTAGTTTTCTGATATTCAGTGAAGAGAAGTCCAAGTGTTTATATGTTGATTTCAGAACTCGATTACAGTCATGAATTTTGTATTAGCATGTTCAAACGTGTGCAAATAATTTTTGGTGGAAGTTATTAATTTCTGCCTGATTCATCAAGCCAGCTACAGCCAAAGAAAAAGTGAAGAAAGGGAGAAAACATGAATCTGTGTGATTTGGCTATTTTGATTGCTTCGTGTTCAGTTAAAATTTGTGGATGCCTATAAGATGATACGTGTGTGCAGATCAGTGCAGAATTTCTGAACTGAATCTGGGACAACCTGACATATATTTGAGAATTGTCTGCTGCTTTGCGGCTTGGAAGAAAGAAGTCTGAAGTGTCCATTATTTGGATGGTTGATTGTTCCTACTCAATGTCACATGAGGAGAAGCTGGTTTATATCTGGTAGACTGGTGTACAATTCGCTGCGGAATCCTTGCTCTAGGTTATCAATACACATTGTCATAGCCTTGATTTGTTGTAAAAGGAAGAATAGAAGTATGGAGGCATATGAAATCAGTTCCATGCCTATTGATGCAAATGAACAACATGCATCTTGTGCTAACCAAGAAGATGAATTTCTCAAGAAACTGGACCATATCTATCAAGGTTATCAGGAAGAAATGATGAATCTCATCAAGGAACAAGAGTGCTCCATGTTCAACATTCACAAAGAATTTAGTAATTGGCAGGAAAGTGCTAAAGGGAAACAGACAGGCTCACCACATATGGATAATATGACTGATAGTAATGTAAAACCTTTAAGAGTAAGTTCTACTGTTACTGTTTTGGTATCTTGCAACGAGTGCATATAGTCCCGTTGTATGGCAGCTGTTACATTGTAATTTATGCAGCAGTGAAACAAAGACTCATAATATTTGTTGAAACAGTGTAACAACCATGTAAATATTACTGTGAATGATGTGCCATCTGTAAACGAGTTCAATTTTGCTTCCCCCACATTGCTCGCATGAATATCAACCAGGAACTACTATTTTGGCGCAAATTTTCGGCGACCTTGACCGTCACTCTAATCCAGTCATGCAAAGGGATATATGCCTCAGGAGGGGTTCGTCGTCGAAAGTTATTTTGATTCCTTCTCATCGCAACCAAATAGGCGTACTCCTCCCTGTCATGGTGTAGGTCACATGAGGCTTATTGCGCCAATCATAACGTTCCTCTTACGGTGAAACTAGCCGTACTGCAGTGGGGCTAAGACTGAGGTAAACAACGCTAATAGGCACCTAATCACTGATCAATATGCAGTAGTACCTGCTGTATGCGGTCCCCCCTTTCTGCCAAGTAAAAGTGACCGCATACAGCAGGTGACTGGTCACAACAGGTATGCAAATATGGCCAACCGGGACCTGCCTTTGACTGGACTTCAAAGGGAACGCCCATCCGCTCAGCTGTCAATGAGTTGCAACAACTTCTAAAGCATCATCACTGGCCAGCCTAGCACGGGGCTTCTTAAATCCTCATTGCTCAGGCTGACTGAACAATACCATGCTCCTATGGAAAACACTGGCCCAGAAATAAAATGTTTTGAAAATTATATGGAAAATTTTGCTCGCAGGCGTAGGTGTAGATATTGATGGCTGATCCATGGAGCGTATTTTGCATTCAAATTCCATAGAAACTACAGAGAAATCGTAGAAGTAAACATGTCTGACGCAAACACTTCTGGGGACAATTGTTGTGGTAACTCTACAGAGGATGAGGCAACGGGAAATGGTTATAAAGTTTTATTGGGATGAGACTTTTGGGCGTGGTTCATTTGTCAACACTTGGGTCGACCACTGCCACACAGTGAAATAGCCTTGCGGCATTGTCATTGCAAAGAAAACAAAATTACGATGATCAGTGCGGTCAATTTGGTTGCTAGCGGTTTAAATTTAAACCACTGTAAAAAGGGTGACAACTGGCTGCTTTGGCAATATAAATTAACAGATTCCATCATTATTTGTACCTGAAAATACGTTCATGCTTCATTGCGATCGCTTCACAAAACCACATTGTCTTGTTTATGAACATCAAACATTGGTAATTTCCATACGCGATCGGAAGGAAAATAAAAAAGGTAAGAACTCCCATGATGCATCATGCAACTAGGTCAACATGGACGCATTCTCGATGTTGCGAGTAAACATGTGCAAAGTTGAAGCAATAATATCAACACTTTGAAGCATGATAACACACAAATTTCCTCCTAATATTAGCCTTAAGACCTTTTAAGAACATATGCCCGACAGTGAGTGATATTACCGGGGTTGATATTTGATTTTATGGCAGTTTCCAAGTCAGGTAAATTTACACTTCCAGCATAGAAAATTGATCGGAGGTCTGCATGCCGGTATCGTCAAATCTTGCTTTGATTCCATTTGAAGTGACCGCAAATTTTTAGAAGGGCCCGTAACCACTGTTGCTGCAGATTATTTTTCGTTTTGTATAGTGACTGCTGACTGTCAGAAGCTTGATTTGACCGCTGACTGCAAAAAGCTTGATTTTGACTGACCGCTGACTGCAAAAAGCTTGATTCTGACTGACCGCTGACCGCAAAAACTTCATTTTTACTGACCGCTGACCACGTTTGGCAGCAAAAATTTTACTTTTGCCAACTAGTAACACTATGCAGCATCTGTATTTATTGCAATACATTGCCAAAATTGTACCACTGCCTATCCATATTTTGTGGGTCACACTTTTTAGTATCTTATCATAGACTATCTATGTTTTGCCACATATTGCCAAGAAAAGTGCCACAGTCTATGTCTTGATCAATATATGCCAGATATCTTATTCATTCCAAATGTTAGACTTTGCATTGCCACAGTTTTCCAAAACAATGCCAGCATCTAGCCATGTTCAATGAGCCATGTTATTCAACAACTCTGTTACTACACATATCCAAGGAAAGAGTGATAATTTGCCATGGGCAGTGCCTTGATCAGGTTTCCACATATTAAATATTCCAGCACCAAAACTTTGTAATAAGTTACGTTGGTTGTAACTGATTAGTAACAAGTTATTACCAGATTGTTGTTACAAAAAAAGAAATACAGTGTACATTGTATGAATGAGTTATTGTGTCCTTTTGCTCAAAATAGCAAATGATGGAGAAGAAAACCCAGGTCCACAAACTTGTCCTACCACATGTCTTCCAGGGACTTTTCACCAAGGAGATAGAAAAATGACAAATGCTGGGGTGCCCACATTTGCAGTTGCGAATGGAATGTCGTTTCCGAAGTTACCCCCTGTATTAACAGGAATGACAGACCTGGAAGAGAGACTTGTTGCAAGCCGCATACCATTCATGCAGTTGGTATCAGCAAAATGTAGAGGGCAGTGGAAAATAAATGGCAATGTTATCAATGTTGTGGCAAATGTGGAGACCACTGTTAATACAGTCCCCAGACATGTCATTCACTATTCCAGTGAAACTTAAAAGGAAGCTGAAATACAAAACATAAAAGGCTTCCTGGTAATTTTGTTTATGGGGCAGCTTGGACAAAATGTGAAACCCTTCCCCCCCCGTTTGGCACTTATGCGTTGTTTTAAACTTAGGAGTTGACAGTTGTGTTAAGTGTGCTTCTAAGCAGTGTGGCTAGACAGTTTACCAGTTGAGCTATTTTTTCAGGCCCCAGGGAAACTTTTAAGAATCACAGCTACAAAGTTAAAATATTTTAGCCAAATTAAACATGTATTAGCCTATGGCTAAATAAGGTACATGCAATTTGGTGTTGAAATATATGACTGCATTTAAGTCCATACATGTATATCATTCCACTGACTATTATCTGACATGATTTATACTAGTTCTGAGGAGGTTCTGTCAGTTTCTCCGTACACCCTCCCACAGCACCCTGTCCTATGTCAAAGATGGTGAGTGCAGTCATTGCATACGACTGGCTTGGCTGGTGCTAGCCTTCAGCTGTAGCATAATATTTTTTAGGAAAAAAGAAAAGCGATTTTGTATCCTGTGGATCTGGTTTCCTGGGTCAGTAGGGAGCCTTTTTTTTAAAACTAGAGCCTAAGTGGATTTGGCTTAAGATATTTAGCATTGTCAACCAAATTGGCTAAGGAAATTCTACTATTATTTACTTTTGATCCATTATTGAAACTAAACTGTGTAACTGTCAAGCCTGTTGAACGAAAAATTTAGACTAAAGAAAAACAACACAGAATGGGAAAGAAGCCTCAGTTTCTGCCCATGAGCTCAACTTCACTGTCGTGTATACATGTATGGCGGGCCAAATATATTAAAATGCATTTCAGATCTATGTTTACAGCCCACCAACATGCAAACTAACAGAAAATAGTTTTCTTAATGTAAATCATATTTATAGTTCTTATTGGTTTGCATATAATTTTTCCAATAGGGCGCCTGGTAATAATTTAAGAGGAAGTTGAACCCAAGCTCTGCTCAACAAATCAGCTGGCCAAAAAAAAAAAAACTCCGTTCAGGAACCTGTCACCCCTTCGTGAAATGAACTGGCCCAGGCCAACACTTTGGCAAAGCATCTCGTGTTTCCAAGCTATTTCTGGCCAGTGGAGGTGCTCCAGTGTGTACATGGAAGTGTGACCGTAGCAGAAACCTCTCCCTCCCTCCAGCTTGGCTTGTTATTCCAAAACACCCAACAGCAGAAGAAAACAGAAAACTTTGTGCAGGAATTTGTCTGGACAATCCACAAGTCTCAGAATGAAATGATGGATTCTACACCCAGTCGGTAAGTTTTATGAAATTCAGTCCTGGAGAATATCAGCTTTAAAACTTTTATACTTAAGAGCTCAAACATCTTGGAGATAGACGTACATAGGTGACTGGTGTTTTGATGTGAGTCACAGGGGATTAGCTGGATTAGTGTGGCCACATGTGTTGTCTCTAAGAAGTAATATCTGTATGTGTTTAGTGGCCTCTTTAATGCTCTTGACTAACATGATGATTTGCCCTGAAGTTAGCGAGAATATGTGGGTCCATGGAAGCAATGTGTGCACATCCATGCTGAGAAAGACCTGTCTTCGCCGTATAATGTATAGTAAGCTTATTCAGTGAACTGCTCTGTTTTTGTGTCAGTTCAGTGAGAAAAAGACTTTGACCTAGGTAATGGACCTCCACATTGCTGTATGTTGCCTCTTACTGATACAGTATCTTGTGTGAACAGTTGAAATATGTACATGTGACCCATGCTCTTTCTAAAACAGGAGGAAAAGGTGAAAGAAATGTGCTGCGTGTGTTTGTGATCATTTTTTTTTAAAGAAAATACAAATGCTTCAGCTTTGCAGTCGCTGTACCGTGAATACAGAAAGCACATGTTTGTATGCTAATTTTGAAAGTCATCAGAGATCTCAAACTATCAATTAAATTTGGTTTTCCTTATAAATGTGTGAGTCATATATTGTGTTTATTCTGCAGAGACCAAAATAAATTCATACTTTGAAAACTGAATGTTTGAAAATACATGTTCCTGAGATATGTTCATAATTTGAAAAGTTTAATTTTGTAAAATACGAGTTCTTCAATTGGTATATATACGTCAGTTACATCACCCACCCACCCCCCCACTCCCACAGACTCATGAAGCCACTCCAAGTGCAACATAAAGGTGGCTTATACCTCAGATGGGGGATTGTTGGGGCTGTCTTGAGGGAAAAGATATAAAATTAATAAAATAAGGTAAGATAAAATTAATAAAAAATGTACCATACCTGCTGCATTAAAAAGTGTCTTGAACACGGTATGCCCTCTCCCCTCTCATGGGGGAGGGGAAGATGGTGTAAGAAAAAGGGGGGGGGGACCACTGTACATATGATGTCACCTTAGCACAGTCTGTGACCCCAACCCTATGTTTGCTGGCATCTTAATGTCTTTACATGTAAGTGAAAACCTTCCTGTGGCTTTGACCGAGAAACGATTAAAAGGAAGCACTTTTTGATCAGGCCTGCAGAGAGAAGAAACAAATCAGTACGAGCGTGTATGTTGTAACTATAGGCAGTTATGGTCTTAACTCTTTTAGTGCCAATCATGTCTAAAGTTGATCTACTCAAGTCAGACAAGTCTGAATTATTATTAGGATCCCAGATTCATATTCCTCATAAAAAGACCTTTTATTCAAGTACCAGTGTGCTTTTAATATATGTAGTTCCAGAGAGAATACCCCAGGTCAACAGCTTTTCTTGGAACACATTGCGCCCAATGTGCACCAAGAAAAGCTGTTGACTCAGTCCAAAATTTGGCACTGAAAGGGCTGATTGTAAGAATAATGCAGAAGTTGTCAGGGAAACAAAATTTTTATTTGGTATGTTTTACCAGTTTACCAAAGGGTAGGTATTTTGCAAAGTGGAATTTTAACAAAACTTGATGCATTCTATTGTAATACATATATACCTTGGAAACGGAATTATATATATATATATATGCAAAATATTAATAAATAAATTTGTGAATTGGCAATCCTGATCTGCAAATTAAAAACTAGGTCTGTAAATTTAGGTTCAAAAATAGACTTCAATAGTGAAGTAAGGAGTCCTTGTAGAGAAGCTTGTCAACTGAAATTTCAACTTGAGAGCAAGGGGGGTGCTCATCAAAACGGGACAGAAATTCGGGATATATGGAGAAGTTAACCTTTTCAAAGCAAATGTGTGTGTGTGTTTTTTATTGCATGGTAACTCATGGCACAGGTGCCCTTGTGACAGTTGGAGCATGACCTGTCAGTCTACATACGGGCAGCACCTGTCTTCAAAAACCACCCCTCACAGAGAGAACTACACAAAGCTTCTTGAAAAAGTGGTAGGAGGGGGATAAAGGGTGTTTCTGAACTTCATACTGGGGTTTTTTATTTGACACACCAGTGTACTTGTAGCTCTCTTATTTTCTGTACTTCTTACTGAGTGTTATTTTTGGAACATTGCTATTTTATGTGTGCTACATTGGGGCAAAATTGTTTCCTGGATCAGTGTAGTGGGAGCCTCCCCCTTAACCCTTTCCTCCTTAAACCGGCCAAAACTGGCTGGTGGTCAAATGTCGTCTGCTTCAGCGTTTTCAACTAGTCTCAATAGATAAAGAAAAATAATTTTGACTGAGAATTGCAGATGAGCTATGTCAGGATCACATGCCCCAGATCAACAACTTTCTTTGGCATGAGTTGGGTAGTGACCAGCTCATGCCAAAGAAAGTTGTTGACTCAGTGTCAATTCAAGGGGGAAAGGTTTAACCTCCCCCTCCCCCCACCCCCGTCCCCCCACTGGTGAGTGTTCTTCCTGTAGAGTGCTCTATCAAGACAGGGATGGCTGTGAAACTGAAAGCAGAACTATGTACGTGTACGAGCTAATGCAAAATTCATTGATTTCAAACACCTTGATGGCTCCAGGGAAATGAGTCAATCATTTTACGCATGTCAAAATTCTACATACTATCACACATCGTGCAACAAAAATGGTACAAATTCTGAAACCATAGGAGATAAAAACAGGAGAAGATACTTAGTACCTAGGTGTTATGTCTATTTCCACAAACACCCTCCTATCTACACCCTCACAAGGTGTGGCACGTGGGCGTGCTTATCTGATAAGCTGTGTATATATTTCTGATAAGACATGTACCTGTAGCACTAGATTATAAGAATCCTGGATCTTCAGATAAATGTATTTTGGGATCAGAGAACTGTGTGCAAATGCATACATCAGTACATAGATGTAAGACATTAGGTGTGCAGCATGTAACATGATGAGCTCTGGACAGCCAGTACTCTGTGTAAATGAATGTTGTCTTATCTTTGCCCTGACAAGGTTGCATGTGTTCAAGGTATAATTTGTAGTTTTCTGCACCTGGTTTACAGTTCAGAAAGAGGTGAAATTTTCAAGTCTGCTTTAAAGAAAGAAGGGTTGGTGGTACAGTGAAACCCTATCTTGATGGCCCACCCTTAACCCTTTCATCACCACATTTTGGACTCTGTCAACACCTTTCCTCAACAGGCTTTGGGTGCAATATATGCCCAAAGTGTGCCTAGGAAAGCTGCTGACTTGGATTATATTGTATGTAATCTTGGTATGTTGCTACTTGAATAAAAGGTCTTTTTACAAGGAACATGAATCCAGCATCCTTATTGTAAGTTGGACAATTCTTTTTAAGTGGTTTGCAGATTGGCAGTGAAAGGGTTATGGCTGACCAAATGATGGATGTCTTAAGACAAGTGACCTTTTATCCATGTAGGATTCATGAAAAGTATTAAACAAAGTATCTTGGAAAATGTGGTCTCTCATTATAGGTGGACTCTGATTGGAGTAGAACTCAATAAAAACAGTTGTCAGTTGCTACATATTATTGGTTGTATCCTACAGAAAAGTTCACAGTGGGGTGGTTCCCAGGCAAATGCATGTGGTTTGATAAAGATGCCATTGCACATTTGGTGACAGGTTTGTATATTGTGATATTTTCTGGTCCTTGGAGGCATAGCACAAATCCAAGTGGATAGTTCAGCTTCCACCACCAGGTGGCAATTGTAGCATTATTAAAACGGCATGTATAGTGAGGAGGAAGACGCCATTTTGCCATGTTGTGAATAAAGGGAACATTCTCCTGTGTCAAAGTCGCCACTGGAGTAAATTAAAGACTTTTAAGCTGAAAATGTCCTGTTTATTGTAAATGACAAGGCTGTATTCCAGATCTGATCAGTATAACTTGGCAAGCTAACCCCTTGCCTGTAAAACCAGCCAGAACCAGCTGGGTGTAAACTGTCATATGTTTTAGTGATTTCTCATTATTTTCATTAATAACTGTTCATGGAAAAAATGAAGACTTGTAGATGAGCCCTTTAAGAATAGCATGCCCGAGGGCAATAGCTTCTGTAGGGATGGGGTGGACACCTAACACCCACCCTGCCCCCAGCAAAGCTGCAGACTCAGTCTCGATTCAATGTGGAAAAGGGTGAGAACACTCTTTATATTTTCCCAGCCAAGAAGCACATTTGCCGTGTGCCACTGTGTCACTTTGTCACTCTTCAGGCATCAACTCATGGAGGAGGCTGAACTAACAACCCAACTGGGCCTCTGTGGATTACTTTTGACCCTTGATGTACATTCACTGGGTCATGACTTATGTGTCCATATTCACCTATGAGGCACTTCTAATCACAGTAAGCACATTCTGTGACCTCTAATATGACCTGTGATCTGAAGATGCCTGACCTTGTTTGTGACAATATCTGATGATGGAATGCACTCACATTTGGAGGCAAGCCTAAATTTTGGAATTAAATGACATTTGAAGCATCTGGTGACCTCTGAATAATGCATTTTAGTTTCTAAGGAACCTCATACCCAAGTATATGGTACACTGAGCATGGTCAGTTTCCAGGCAACCTCTTACTGAAGTATGATGCAATGAGCATCATGGTCAGTTTCCAGGCAACCTCTGACCGTACTATGGTATGCAATAATGTATACTGAGAATCATGGTCAGTTTCCAGGCAACCTTTGACCAAACTATGGACCAGTATGTACTGAGCATGGTCTGTTTCCAGGCAACCTTTGACTGAAGTAGGGTACACTGAGCTTGAGCACTGGCCAGGCACACTCTGGGATTAAGATGTGCACACTTCAATGCCATCCTATATATCTCAGGATGTATAGACGCCTCCAGGCTACATCTCAATTTATTTTACAGTTCTCTGTTTGAGACAATCTGACTTTTGATAACATGCACTCAGCTATTTGAGGAAGTGGCTTTTTTATGTGCACCTACCCATATCACAGGTTACACTGATGTGGAAGAAGTTAAGATTAACTCTTTCAGTGCTAATCACGTCTAAAGTTGATCTACTTAAGTTAGACAAGTGTGAATTATCATAAGGATCCCAGATTCACATTCCTTGTAAAAAGACCTGTCATTAAAGTACCAGTATGCCTATAGTTCCAGAGATAATACCCAAGGTCAACAGCTTTTTTCAGCACATGGGGTGCATTGCGCCCCATGTGCGCGGGGAAAAAGCTGTCGACTCAGTCCAAAATTTGGCACTGAAAGGGTTAAAAAAACTTTCTTTGATATACATCTACTTTCTTCAAGGCTAGAGTTTAAGGTTGCATACATGTGCAATCTCAAATGTCTTATTTTTTTGGTGTTGTGTAATTTTCCATTTTTTACAGCAAAGCCTGACAAATCGTACTCTGATGTGGTTGTCAGGATTGGGAGATTACTGTGCAGTTCAGTCTTAAATGTGTCCCGAATTGGTCTTAAAGAGCCTTGACAAGTCTTAAATTGGTTGTAAGAGTCCTGACAAGTCTCAAATTAGTCTCTAGCCTTGACAAGTCTTAAATTGGTAGGCTGTTTGAGATATTCTTGCTGTTAAAATAGTTTGCATTCATTTGTTTCTGGCAATTTCACTTTAGTACAAGTTAATCTGTGGGAGATAATCTCACTTAAGTGTGCATTCCTCTGAGGTAAGCTTGCCTTAATATGCATTCATGTGTGAGCATACATCACTTTTGTGTGCATTCACTTGGTTGAGGTTCTCCCACTGTAGTATGCATTCCTCTAGGGCAGTCTGTTTGATATGCTTGGATATGTGTGAGGAGATTTCAAGTTTGTATGGCCTCATCTGCTCGAGTGTTTCAGCCAACCTCCCTTTAGTCTGTACTTATGTACTTGTGTGTGGAGGCAATCTCACTTTAATCTGTACAAGTTCATGTACTTATGTTTGAAGGCAATATCACTTCAGTCTGTACAAGTTTATGTACTGATGTGTGGAGGCAATCTCGCTTTAATCTGTACAGGTTTATGTTCTTATGTGTGGAGGCAATGTCACTCGAGTCTGTTCTTATGTGTGGAGGCAATGTCACCCTAGTCTGTACTTATGTGTGGAGGCAATGTCACTTAAGTCTGTACTTATGTGTGGGGGCAATATCACTTTAGTCGGTACTTATGTGGTGAGGCAGTCTCACATTGGCCTGTACATGTGCTTACAAGTTGAGGCAATATCACTCTAGTCTGTACAAGTTTATGTACTCATGTGTGGAGGCATTGTCACTTTAGTCTGTACTTGTGTGTGGAGGCAATCTCAGTTTACTTTGTACTTATGAGTTAAGGCAATCTCACTTTATAGTCTGTTCAAGTTTGTATACGTATGTGAAGGCAATCTCACTTTAGTGTGAAGTAATCTGTTCGAAGTGTCAATTTAGTATACACTTATGTGAGACAATCTCACTTTAGTGTGCATTCATGTGTTTGTGATGTTATCCTTTTATGCATTCATCTGTTTGAGACAATTTCACTTTCTTCTGATCTGTTTGAGGCAATTTCAGTTTAGTATACTTTCATCTGAGGCAATCTGTATGTAATGCATTTATCTGTTTGAAGCAATGTCACTTTAGTATGCATTCACTTGTTTGAGGCAATCACACTATATTTTGCAGTCATGTGTTTGAGGCAGTCTTACCTTAGTATACATTGCTCTGTTTGAGGCATTGCAGTTTTGCCTTCATCTGCACATCAGTAGGAGGCAGTCTGTGACTTGAGGATGCACAGTTTGGATATAAAGTGGCAATCTGTGACTAGAGGATGCACTCACAATCAAGAGGCAATCTGTGACCAGAGGATGCTCTTACAATCTAGAGGCAATCTGTGACAAGAGGATGCACTCATAATTAAGAGGCAATCTGTGACCAGAGGATGTGCTCACAATCCAGAGGCAATCTGTGACCAGAGGATGCACTTACAATCAAGAGGCAATCTGTGACCAGAGGATGCACTCACAATCAAGAGGCAATCTGTGACCAGAGTATGCACTCACAATCTAGAGGCAATGTGTGACCAGAGGATGCACTACCAATCAAGAGGCAATCTGTGACCAGAGGATGTGCTCACAATCAAGAGGTAATCTGTGACCAGAGGACGCACTTACAATCAAGAGGCAACCTGTGACACCTACCATTGAGACAGTTGCTTGGGAACACTTGTTTCTGAGGCAGAGTTAATCATACCCACATCTACTGAGATACTTAACTCTTTCAGTGCCAATCATGTCTAAAGTCGATCTACTGAAGTCAGACTTGTCTTGATTATCATTAGGATCCCAGATTTGTATTCCTCGTAAAAAGACATTTCATTTCATTCAAGTACCAGTATGCCTATACATGTAGTTCCACAGAGAACACCCCAGGTCAATAGCTTTTCTCAGCATGCATTTGGCGCATTGCACCCAATGTGTGCCAAGAACAGCTGTTGACCCAGTTCAAAATTTGGCAGTGAAAGGGTTAAGATACTAACAAACTCTGAAAGGGCAATACTTTCACATTGCAAGATTTTCAAAATATTAATTACTGTCATTTCCTTTGATAAACAGAGTCAGCCAGGGTTTTTCAAAAAAACTGCAGAAGAGTGGAAGGATTGCATAATATTCCAAAAACTCAATTTAAACTCCTAGTGTACTCTTCATGAAAAAACGTAGAGATCTTTCCCTAATGTTTGTTACAAATACAAAGGGTACCAGGGCTGTTGGGTTCTGGACAAAACTTTGGTTAGGATATGTGGTATACACCATTATAGGGTGTTTGGTCAGTGGCAACACTTATGAGATAGTTTCATGATTATTTTGGGATAGACCCATGAGGTTATATCCCCAGTTGCTTCAGAATCTGTACATAGTTGGGCACAGCACAGGATAAATGGAGAGTTTTATGCCTGTGGCTGGCCATACTGGCACCGCTATCACCTGGTGGCAGTGAGAAACAAGCTACTACAGTTTACACTCAAAATAAATATGAATATAAGTTTTCGTATGCTGTGCAATCTACATTCTTTGTTATCAGTTTATTTATGATTAAGGTGACTTTGAGTGTTAAAAAAACATATTTTGTGTTGTTGATTTTTTTTGTTTTTGTTTTTGCATGCTTAGTTCATTCAGCTGATATTTTGGTGAATTTATCTGATGTATATGAGCTGGAACTGCTGGAGAAAAAGAACACATTTCTCATAAAAACTGCTGACATTGAAGTCTCCACATGGCCGGTGTGTCAAGGTGATGTGCATTGCAAGGCACCACTTCCCACACCTGGCACATCAGCTTATGGCTTGGAAAAAAAATTAACCCTGTGCCCTCAAGTCACACTTCACCAAACAGTAGTGCCTATGCACCTGATTTATTATGATTCCAGTGTCAAATTCTTCATGAAATACCAGCATGCCAGAAGTTCCGGAGGAAAAACATAGGTGTCCTTGTGGATGAGCAGCATTTTGTGTCATGATGAGAAAGCAGCTGAATTTTCAGTTTGTAAGAGTTAATATGGTTCAAAGAGTTAATATGGTTCAAAGAGTTAATATGGTTCAAAGAGTTAATATGGTTCAAAGAGTTAACATGGTTCAAAGAGTTAATATAGTTCAAGGAGTTAATATAGTTCATTGTACATTTCTATCAATATCACTGTAGTTAAGTGATTTTGTTGTGTCATTGTTGCACACTGTGCATAGTTTCGCATCCTGCCACGGTTTGCTGGTTTGTCATGATATCACTTGTCAAGACCAGAAGTAGGCTGGCACTACTTTGCTGCTGGTCTGAATACAACTGAATAGAGATGTCATCTGCACTGCAGCAGTTGTGGTGTAGTATTGTATTCGTGGCCTTATCTTGCTTGAAATAACTGAATCAACAGCTTTCTTTGGCACACTCTGGGGGAAGTGTGTCAATGATATGCTGAGTAAAAGTGTTGACCTGGACCCTTTATATGGTCTCTGCAATTGTAGGCATGCTGGTACTTGAACGAAAGATCAGTTTACAAAGACCAGGAGATCTAGTATCATTATGCTAATTCACAACACATCGACTTGCATCAACATTGGCATTGAAATGGCCAAAGGGGTAACTCCAGATCAATTTGAGTTTCCATCAAGGCTATGTCTTGGTCATTATCATAGCCGTTCTGCGTCATACAGTTGAATCTGTATAGAAGGACCACCCCAGGTATGAACACAAGGTGTAGTCTCTCAAGGCAGGTGGTCTGTTATAAAATGTATAGTGGTCCCTGTCTTGAGAGACCACCCCAAGAGCTGGCGCAAAAGTGGCCTCTTGATACAGGTGGCTTCTCATTAGAGGTACAATACCATGGAAAAACAGCAGTAAAGAACTGCAAAAAGTGGTCTTTCAAGCCAGGTGGTCTCATTGGAGTGGCCTCTCAAGCCAGGGACTTTTGTATAAATAAAATAAACTACTGATTAAGATCTTGAAAAGGTGGTCCTTATAGATAGGTGGTCTCATTGGAGTGGTTAATCTAGGCAGGGACCACTATTAACCGAATAATTTACTTTTTTCCCCTGTTTTTTTTTTTTGTTTTGATTCAATGGTACCTGCTGTATGTGGTCAGTGTCAGGAGCCATGTACTCTTTGTGGTCACATTTCAGGGGACAGATAAGAACATTTCTCCCTTAATTTACCCACATCAGGTGGTAAAAGGTCACCTGTTACATGTGGCCACTTTTTCTTGACAGCAGGAGCAGCCACATACAGCAGGTTGTTCTGTAATTGGTGTGGAAACTTTTATCACATAAACAGGAGATTCTAATCAAGCTTGTGAAATACTGGCCAGAATCCTGCCTGGCCTATCCCCAGAGGAATTCTCATGTTCTGGGAGTCTCTAGATGACTGCCAAGATTAGGAGAGTTAGGAAAATATCAGTGAGTACTTGAGTAAATAAGCTGTCAGAGGCCCTGAGAACTAAAGTGTGATTATCAACATGGTCAGGAAGGATTTCCTTACTTATTGTTATATGAGAATGACAGGAAATGAAAGTCTTCAGGTCTGCAAATAATAACTTGTTTCTTTTTGTCAACACCAGGTGGAGCTGACTCTGCCACTTGTGCCCACCCACATGCTGTGGTCTCATTTAAGGTCATAAAATATTTGGCTTGCATGTTTGTTATGGCATGTTTAACTCTTAACATAATCATGATTTTGGGCCTTTGTGAATATGGACTTCTTCTGTTCCTGAGCATGGCCATTATAATTTGAAACATCTTGGTTAAACTTGGAACCTAAGAACTTCAGAATTGCCAATATTGACCAGGCTGACCAAATGAGAGAACAAACAACAAAAACAAAATGTATGCAGGTAGGTAGGTAGGTACGTACGTAACGACCACACTGAAAGACATCTATTATGTAACAAGTGGACAGGTGGTTTACTTGATTGCCAAAATTTATCATGAATAAAAATGGAATGAAATGATATTGTGAATTATGAATGAAAACGGAATGAAATAAGATTGGGAGCTGAAAAAAGAATGCCAGTATTTCGTATGTAAATGAGCTTTATTGTAAATAAATTGGTACAGGGTCAGCATAGTACAGTAATAAACAACATTAGTACATTATTAAGAAGATATAACAACTAAAAATGTTGATAAATTGCAGATTTCATGAGAAAATTAAAATTGACTGCAGCATAATTTCATCACAAGACTGTGGCCAAAAAGTTTTGTTTCTTTTTGTTTTTGCTTCCCTCCCTGCGCAATCCTAGCCTTACATAGTTTCCCTGTCAACATTATGATCATGTAATGCTTAGGCTGCATCTGCCTCATTTCGTGCATCTCAAGAAAACAGCGTTCTGGCTGAAATCACCAACTGGTCGTGCAAGAGAAAGAAAATAAATCTCCTGAATCGTTGTGGAATTTTTGGAGCATGGACAAGGAAACATTTTTCAGCACACCGGACTGACAAGTGGGCTGAGGCTTTTGGTCAGCCTGGATCTGTGTGCTGTCTGTTGGCAGTCCATCAATATGCCAACAATTCACATTTGGACTTCTTCACCAAAACGTGGGGAGATCATCTGCAAACACGATGGAGAACAACATGGGGCTGCTTTCTACCTAAGTTTTGTAATATGTAGGTCATACTTCAGTGGTTTGGGGATTTTTTCCAGGACTTCATTTTTGTGTACTGCTTCCTTCTTTTTTTTTCTGTTTGAAAATCTGACATTTCATTCTTCAGTGTTCTAAGCTCACATTTTCTTTTTGACAGAGTGCTTACTGTTACTAAAACCAACATATACAGACATCTTTGTGATCAAAATTTGCTTCTTTTTAGCTCTGCTGACCAAAGGTCACAAGGTCGCAGAGCTTATGCGACCGCTCATGTCTGTCCGTCCTCCTTGCATTTGATACTCTATAACAGTGATTCAATCACTTAACTTATTAAATACATAATGTTCCAGATTCATAAATATCACAAAGCGATATAGGCCTACTTTGTACTTTTGCTATAAACTCATCTGATAAACTAGTCAGAAGAACCAAAAAAGGGATAGCATACCAATTCTCCTTTTATTTTTGGCAGAAGTGACAAAAATTTGGATTTTGAGTGGTTGGGCCTATACATATTGGAAACACTATAGTCTGTATTTGATGAAGAATATTTCAAAGGTTGAGAGCATCCGTTTAAAACCACCAGTTACCTTTTGTGGGGGACTGCCTGTCTCAAGTCACGAGTGAAATTTGTTTCTTCACATTGGTATTGGAAGATGAATGTTGATGCTTTGAACTCTGGAATCTCTTTGCTGTCATTGTTGGGTTTCATATTGATGAATATGGGTCAAGTTTTTCTGCATAAGTATATCATACTAGAGACATCTGTAAACTTTTGCTCGTTAGCACGATACCGCCCACAGTTTTCAAGTTAGCCCAATATAACTTTCAGGACTTAAAGGGTGTATGAAAATCCAGGCTGCTTTTAATATTGGTGGCACCATGCACCTACATTTATTATGTAATATAGGGGTTAAAATGTGAAAATCTTGTGAACACTGTAGCAGCTTTAATTTTTGGCAGATTAGCACCAAATTCGGTGGGATTGTGGGAGGAGGTCAAAGTATAAGTTGCTAATACTAGTGGCGCCACCTATAATTTGACAGAAATTAGTAGCCAAAATATGTTTTAAGATATAAAATTCCATATCTTGAAAAGTAATTGGATTAGACTTGCCAAATTTATAGGATATATAGACAATGTCCAAAGCTAGAATCCTGGGTGTAGCTTGGACTTCAATGACAAGGTCAGCACAGCACCAGGCAGGCCTATGGGCCTCGTGTATTACATAATCTGGGTGTCCTTGATCTTCTGTCCCATGGTCACTGCGGACATAGAGTTAAGGACTCACTCATTGTCTTGGCACATGCAATAATATTCAAAACAGGAGTTGCACAAATAAGCTATGATTATATGTGGAGCAAAGTGCCATCTGGTGGACAATTTTTACATTAAGCTTTATATGTTCAGAAGCCACTTGAGGACTCACAACTTTGAAATGATCAGGTGCAATATAGCCACCATGCCAGCAGAGCATCAGGCCAATGGGCCTCTTGTTTGTATCATCAGATGAAATAAAGTGCATGTAATATCTAGGCATTTTATTGGTCTGATTATAATGTGCTTGATATGGTACTAATGGAGTTTGTATCAGTGGACAGCTGGTTTAAAATTGTTTAACAGAAGAGCAAGCTAGGGTCACAATACATGGTAAGGGGAGAAAAAGTCCAATTGTGGCACATGGGATTCATTAGATAATGTTCCCTGTTTTGGAAGAGGTGAGAGAACATACATACATGTGTTTTCTGGAGATGGTCCATGAACCTTGTGTAGTTCCCTTCTGTCAGTGTGTTTGCTTTTTTCACACATTATCCACATTTTAGAAAGTTCTCCACACCCCAGGCCAGCAGCCTGCTACCATTCAGTGCCAATTTGTATTTTAAACACATGTGTTGCGGTCCCTACCTAGCCAATATAAACAATATTTGCTGTTATTTTTTATGTGACCAAGAACAACCAATAGAGCAGTTACTTGCTCAGTTCAGCCTCAAGGTCAAAAGAGGTCACATTTAAGGTCAAGGTTCATGGGAAAACCACAAAGAGGCAGTATGTCAGAAAAAGTCAAAAACAGTGTTAAATGACAGATCTGGCATGTGTCCTGTAAAGTATTCTCTTTGAAATTGGGATTGGATGTTATATTTGTAGACAGAAGGTCAACAAGTTGTAATCGAGTGCATGTGGAGTGTGTCAAGCAGGCAATGTGGGCAGTTACGTGGTTGATAGGATTTCATGGTTGAAAGGATAGACACTAAACTATGGGTTAACGAACTTGGTCCTATCATGTTCAGTCAGGTTAAATGATAATTTGAATAAATGTTTTTTGTTTTTGGCAGTGAAAATAGTGTTGGTAATTTACTTCTTCAATAAATGTAATTTGGAGGTAAAATTTTCCTTTTTGATGGGATTGGTTTAAAAAAAAAGAAGTATTTGGTGGAGTAGGTTTGCATATAAAAGTTACCCCAACCCCAACCCTTACCCCAACCCTAACCCCACACTCACCCGATCCGCCCCCCCCCCCTCCTCGTTGAGTGGGGGTTGGGGTGGGGGGTGGGGGAAGTAAATATAAAATTGATGAGGTAGGACATTTATTAAATGATAACCCAGTTTACTTTATATGGGGGAGGGGGAGGGGGCATTTGTGAGTGAAAGTAAAGATTTTGAATCCGAAGAGACTGAGCAGGTATAATGTTTCTCCCTCCATTCCCCTCCCCCCCCCCATCTCCCACCCTATTGGGATGTGGGAGATGAAATACAGTAATAATGCCAGTGCATGGCTGAGAGTATGACTTTGTAAGCTGTGTGGTACATAGTTGATACTGATATCCCTGGATTGTTAAAGCTGCCAGGCTGATCAAACACCAAGTGCGGGCATCCATGTCAAAGTTGTAATGTAAACTGCTGATGCATGTCAGGATGTGTTGATGAACGCTGATTTGTTGCCTCATGTAACATACATGCTGGACATTTTGTGGACATGAGGGGAGCAGATTGCCTCCTGCCCACAATCTGCTAGAGGGCAACAGTCAATAGTCACAGTCCAGTAGATGTATGGCCCGGTGCAGTATGGTGAGATAGGGCATCAGACAGTCGCCCTTGAAGAAGGTTTGTTGAGCAGGCAAGACAATGACTGTAGGCACAGATGTGTTTCAAGTCAAATTAAAAATAAACTACATGACCTTCTTTCAGATAGAAGGTCCATGTTATTATCCAGGGATTTAAGCCCAATCCTTTGTGAATTGAACTGGTTAAAACTGGTTGGTGGCCAGATGTCATCTACTTTGATGCTTTTAGGTAATTTAAACAGCAGTGAAACCCAATTTGAGTGGCAATTGATGAGACCCATGATGATGGTATATCATTAGTCGTCAGCTTCCTGTGTTGTGTTAGTGCCCAAGCTAGGCCAGGGAATGCTGTTGACTCTTAACTCATTCCATACTATGGTCACAGGCCTTGGTCAATGGTTCTGGCACTGCCTGGCAAGTCATGCTGCAGCTGCCCTTGCAGCAGCTGCAGCATGACTTGCCAGGCTGTGCCAGAACCACTGACTTAAGACTACAGGCATGTTGGTACTTGTGCAAAAGCTCTTTTCATGAACAATTAAAATGTGCAATTGTCATCTTAGTTTGAGGTAAATATACAGAAAAATCAGGGACTGGTAGGGAGTGAGTTAATTCAAGGGGGGGGGGGAGGGTTAATTGCATGGTGACTTTGGTGAAGGCACATTGGGTAGACCACTGCACAATAATGTATGGCAGAGGACCGTGTTCAGATTACGTGTTTAATCTCCGTCCATCCCTAGGCTGTCAGCATTAATATCCAGCAGGCTAATAGCCAATGGCTAAAAACATGTGGTTTAGCTGACAAAATCGGGTTATGATGTTTAATGAATTCTTTCAAGTTGTCCAATTTTTGATGTGTAAATCTGTGGTACATGTATTTTACTTAATTATTTAGATTTATAGAGCATGAATTGTAAATGGGCTATTCCATGGTAACAGAATTACATTCAGACAAATTCTTTCCATGTGTTCAGGGGAAAATTTCCTATAATTTTTAAGAGAAAGCACTGAACTTTTACTAACAGCTTCTAGAAATATGTAGTACCTGTATACAAAATTAATTGTTGCAGCTGTCACGTATTTCTTCAGATTTGCTTGCATAAAGTCTACCTAGCCATGTGTAATTAATGTTATGTGATTCAAGTCTCTGATTCTGGAAATAAATGCCAACTCAGTACATATACTGCATAGCCTTGTTGATATGGCACTTGCACATAACTACCTCCATTGAAGCAATCTTTTTAAGAACAGGGATTTGGTCATGTGGATATGTGCGTTTCCCATTTCAGCTGGGTGACTGGTGCCAAAGGTTGCAGGTTCAAGTCCCGCTCGTTCCGAACATAAAAAAAATGGAATTGCATTGGAAAAAAAGAAGGTTCTCGACCTTTCAGAACAAGTTTGCAAAAGTCTGTGAAATGTCTCACAAACTTTCATTTTTGTTGCACCAGCATAAGCTGTTGGCGAGACTAAGCAGTCACTTTCCGGACGTCCGTCTGTCCGTACGTCAACAAAAAACTTTTGAGTTTCTTGAATTACGCTGGCGAGACATTCATGCCCCAGGGCATGGCTCTGGTTGTTATATTCAAATGAAGGCTCAGTAACAAAGGACTAAAAAAATGACAATGACTTTCCCAAATTTATTTCTGTTCCGTTTTTCATTGAGGTCCAATGCTGGTAATGGAATTGGCATGTGTGCTAATGGAATATGCAGTATGCATATTAATTTACCGCCACAAAGAACGGATTTGACGCCTGGCGATCATGGGGGACGTGCTGGTCGCAGCACTCACAGACAGGCCATATGCTCATTTCTTGCAAAATTAGCATTTTTTGAGAAATTTAAGTCCACAAATGCCAAACTGGTACTCCTTTAGTACTTCCCTAGCCATATATAAGAAAAATTTTCATATGCCTTTATATGCGAGTATTCTGTATTGCCAAAATATTAGTAATATCCCGCTTGTCCCCACAGGTACCGACCCGTATCTCACCAAGCATGACTAGTCAATCAGGTATGCAGTTTTGTGGGAACTGAATATGCATATCTCCTATTAAATGTCTGAATTTACTGGCAGATTCACCAATTAACAACATTAATCACATTTAATTTAATTTAATTTGTATTTTTGTCTTAATTTTAAGTTCTTTGAACATGTTGAAGTAGTCATATTGTGACAAAGTTGAAAAGTAATCAGCATCTAACATGTCTAAGATATAATTCTGTTACTATGTAGTGACAGAATTACAATAGGTTCTCTGAAAATCAATTGAAAACTTAAGCTTTTATGCCCCCCCCCCACACACACACACACCACCACCACCACCAGAGGAGGGGCAGAAAGTTACGGATTTATCTGTGTGTCTGAGGTGCCTGTCTGCTTTATGGGTCCAGACTATAATTCGCTTGTCCTTCAAGTGAGAGTTATAACATGAAAGGAGATAATTATGGCTTATAACTGTCGAGTGGCGAAGCCACGAGACGTTTGTAATATCCATAATCGTCTCCTTTCATGTTATAACACATTTGTCATTGGCTGGTAGGAATGGTCATTTGTGTTTAGGTCGGATCAGTGATTTCATGATTGAAAGTGTATTATCTGTCAGTTACGTAATCAAATTCTTACACACATGTGTGACAGTGTCATTTCAATTCTGAGTCACTTCATTCGTGATTTCACTCAGGCGTTCAGGTAGTTCGTGAATCTGCTAGCTGCCACAAAATGGAAGATGACGTGCCTCTAATTGAACTTGATAATATTGCAACTCAGCAATTATTTTTCCAAAGAAATGACGTCACCGGCAGTACTCGGAGGTATGTTGGTTTTTATTTGTAGTGTTTTTACAATTTCACAATCAAAGTTTGCTTTGTGTTCATGATATGCTACTGCATCTAGACTACTGACCCGGAGAAGTTTTGTGGCTGATGGTATAATGCGTGCTGGTACTTGAATGAAAAGTTTTTATCATGGAAATTCAGGTAAATCATTTCAAATTTTATTGTTAGACATTGAAAGGGTTAATTCGGAAAGAGTGAGTTATAGGTTTTACTTAATTCACTCTTTTTGCGGGCCCTTTTTGCGATTATTGAGGGTGAAGGTCAGCCCCAAAAAGATGCATTATCAAGTTTCATAATACATTCTTTTTCATAATCAATGGTTATGGGATATAATCAACACTTTTTGAGCCTTATGATTGGCTAATTCCTACCAGCCATATGACAACTGAGATAAATCAAACTTTACACACAGGTGCATCTGGACAAAAGGGTGTGCCATGTACCAAAAGTAGGTCACTAGATCAAGTGTCTGGGTCACAGTGACATATTCAAGATTGTAAAATTGTGTCTGGGCTATAATTCCTTCACTATGTAACTAAGATCAATGAAAATTTAAATACACACATATGCATCTACACATAAAGGTGTGTCATGTACCAAAAGTAGGTCACTAGGTCAAGTATCTGGGTCACAGTGACATATCCTTTTAAAATCGTGCCCATCTACACATAAGAGTATCTCATGTACCAAAAGTAGGGCACTAGGTCAAGTATCTGGGTCACAATGACATATTTTTAAAACCTTGTCTGGGCTATAAAAAATGGTCTCATTTTGTGCTCCCAGTTTATCTTTTAAACACCAGTCTTAAATGACCAGAACAAAAAAAAAATAAAAAAGATACCGGTAGAGTTCCTAACTATGGCCGAGTTTGAGTTAAGACACTATCTTGAAAAATATGTAACTTGCCACCAGTATGAGATACAGATCAGCAGCCTAAAAGCTTGCAGTTTTATTCGTTAAGTTCACTTGTATACTTGAATGGAGACAAATGTAGCAGCTGTTAAACAAACTGTGTGTCCACTGGAAGGCCATGTATTTTCAGAAACTGATTTTCCTAGTTAAGGTCTAGAGCAAGTCAGCATGGATTTAACAGTGTTTCCATTAACCCCCAAATTGAGGTATATTACCATTAAAAAACCTCAAATGCTCTCTGAGAAAATTCTAAAGCGTCACAAGTGTTGTTTATTTACATGTAAAATTGGTAAAAATCTAGTCTTCTCCCCAGAATTTCCCTTCTTGTGACCCCTTGAAAAAAAATCCTAATGGAAACACTGGATTATTTGTTGCAAGCAAGTCTGAAATACAGTTACGCCCGGCTAGGAGTTAACAGCCAAACGCTTTTTTCGCGTTTTGCTGGTGTTTGGCTTGTGTTTGGAAAGGTTTGAAAACGTTTGGAAAGTGTTTGGAATGTGTTTGGAAAGCACTTTCGAAAGCGTTTGGGAAAAATCTCAAACACTTTTACAAAATGTTTGAACACTTTCACAAAGCTACCGAACACTTCTCCAAACGCATTCAAACACTTTCCAAACGCGTTGAACAATTACCCGAAAGATTTCAAACACTTTCACAAACGCATTCAAACACTGAAATAGCCTACAATATATAAACATGCATTGTAAGTGATACATGTACAAACTGTTAGATAGAACTGATTTTTTTGAAGAAGCATAATTTCAACTTTATTGTGAAATATACATAGTAGAGCTTTTTGGCTTATCCATGAATGAAGGCATGCACATGTTGTTGGGATTTTTAGGTGCTGATAAGCTTTTTAGACACTTGTTCAAAAATATTCCTGTCATTAGAATTAGATTACCAAGTGTACATGTACATGTATCACATACATTTGGCGCAAAGTGTTAAGTGTTTGAAAGCGTTTGGAAAAGTGTTTGAAAGCGTTTGGCAAAGTGTTTGTAAAGCGTTTGGAAAGTGTTTGCAAAGTGTTTGCTAGGCGTTTGCAAAACGTTTGACTTTCACTGAAAGTGATTGGGAAAAGTTGGTGCGTTTGATGTTTGTTAACTTGAACGCGAGCGTAACTGTACAAGTGTCAGCTCATACAGGACCACAACTACCACCAGCTCTGGCTGGCTTGTACTATAACCACAACTTAACTCATTCACTGCCAACTGTCACTTAGGTCAAACTACTTAAGATGGACTCCTGTCAATTATATTTAGGATGTTAGATTCATATTCCTTGTGAAAAGACCTTTCATTCAAGAACCAGCATGCCTCTAGTTCCAGAAAAAATAATGGTCCAGGTTGACAGCTATCCTCTGCAAGCTTTGGACACTTTGTGTCGAGGAAAGCTCTTGAAAAAGTTAAAGCCACAACATACACAAATCAGTCAAAAAAAATGCAGGTGTTGAAAGCATCTGAATATTGATTTTTGATGGCTGCAGCTCATTTGTTGCTGAAGTGGCAGGTTTGGGAGAATTACTTGAAAGGCAGGTACATGTATTTGCTGTTAACTTGACTGGGAAAGTACTTGCCATTTTGTCAGAACAGAATTCTCATGAGGAAAATGGGTATTTTCTTTCAAAGGTATTAGACATTTTTTATTGTGCCTTAACCTTTTCCACTGTAGCAGAACCTGCTTTAGAAGCCACCTCAGATGAGATGGCATGAGTCTTTTGAAGACTGACCACTCTTATGAGGACACCTAGTTACTTCTTTTGGTTGAATTTTAAGACAGCCTGCAGCATAAGGCCACTCTTGTCAGCTGCAAGGAGGTTTCAAAGAGTGGATCACTTTGTCATGTTGGCATTTGTTTTTACTCTCAATGATAATGTAGCACTACATACAATTACAGTGAAACCTGTTTTGAGAGACCACCCCAAGGGCAGGCCAAAAGTCGGTCACATAAGACAGGTGGTCTCAATGGAGGTTCAGTAACATGGGAAAGATAGCAAAAGGAACTTTGGAAATATGGTCTGAAAAGGCAGGTGGTCTTTCATTACAGTGGTCTCTCAAAACAGGTTTCACTGTATCTCCATTCACAAGTTTAACACTCACTTCAAATTGCCCATTAAATTAAAAGAGAGGACAGCAATCATGGTCTTTAATGGAATTCTTTGGTGGAAGCACTTTGAGAGGCTGATAAAGCCAAGGCCGGCATTGTACAGAGCAGCAATAAATGACTGGTTGAAGTCCAATAGACAGCAGAGCTGGGTCGTCAGTATATTACCATGACAGGGTGTGACCTTTACTTATGTACATGTGGGGCACATATCCCCGCTAGTGAGGGTCACACCAAAAGTTCACCTTTCTGTCAAATAAAACTTCTTGTATTTGGTGAGAAAACAAGGCATGCCCTGGAGTATAACACAGTGATGAGTGACTTACTTCCTGGATCCTTTCTGCAGATCTCTTCTCCTTTCCTCTCACCCTCATGTTTTTCATGGGACCAGCTGCGGCTGGGGGTGGGGAGACCAATTCAGTTTTTTGGGGGTTGTCCTATATGTGCCCATCATTTATTTGTGAACACAATATTTCAGGGCCTGAATTTGGCAAAATTTTGCGAGGATCTATTTGAATTTTTGTCAATTAATTTTCTTTTGAAAGAAAGACAAGTTTAGGAAAATCTTTACGAGAATGGATTCTTGGATTCTTGCCAGAATTCTACCCCTGAAGACTTATTGGCTACCCCAAACTGACAGTGACAGTTCACTGAATGCTCCTGGCATGGGAGCCCACCTCTCTCTCTTAAGGTCCCTATTCTTTCCCTTCTGGTGGATAGTCTTATTACTTGATGGTACAAGACCCACAAGCACTGTACATGTATACAGACCCACATGTGGCCATGTCTATGCAATGTCCTATAAAGTGGTCCCCCTCTTGTAAGGCCCCTCCCACCACGGGCAAACTTCTCTACACAGGCCCATTCTCAAGGCAGCAAGTATAGCATTCATTATATCTCCCCCCCCCCCCCCCCAAAGAAAGGCCATCCCTCTTATAAGGCCATATTTCTTGTGCACTTGGGGTGGCCTTATAGGTCTTGGACCAGTAACGCCTCAAGGTCGGGTCAACTGATCCACAACTTTTGATCGAGTGCTGAGTACTGTTGCTGTGTCTATTTGATGTTAATATCACAGGAGCAGAGCATGCCAAATTAAGTCCCATCATCATTTTGGGTCGGAAAATACTTATCAACTGTGAGTTTTAGAAAGGCACTGCTACTCGAGAAATATTGTAAATCATTTGATAACTTTGTGTATTTTTTGGAGACATATTTGGCGTGGATTGGTCAATCATGGAGGTAAGATACACAAATGCACCTGTAATAAAAATCTAATCACATGACCCCCAATTTTCTTGGTTTTAACTTGCTGCTACGGTATAAACTTGAAGTAGAATGCAAAGGAAGTTGTGGCTTTACGTTTGAAATAAGAGAAATAAGCCAGGGAATGTCGGTATTTTAACATGTAAATGCATTAGTCCTAGGTTACTGGTCCAAGACCTAAAGAGGGGACCACTGTAGTATTAACTGCTCACAATCCTGAAGACAGGGCTGCAGACTGGGTTAACCACTGTTTTTGGCATGAGTTTGGTGTGAGTGAGTTCTCATCGCCAATTCTCATTCAAGTTTATTCCAGTATTGTTGAAATAAACCAAAGCACTGGAGTTGAGGACATTCATCAGCTGGTTTTGGCCACTTTGAGACAACAAGGGTTAAACAGTGTGACCAGACAACATCCAGATGTCTGTTATTATAGCTCTTAATGTGAAGGGCTCTCACACCGCCTCCCTGGGCGCTGTGATAACCTTACCCCACTGTACCGTTTTTACCGGATCACTGAACCCTAATGGACCCCACGCTGGTAGTGCAGAGTTGCCAGAGACATGTCACAGCCTTCATAGCCCTGGAGACCCCAGGATGAGGGCTGGACTGGACTCAGCCAGTGCTGTGCTTTACCATATTCCTGGAATGTTTCTGACCCTTCTGCTAGGGTTAATGGCCATTCATTACTGTCATCAATATTTGTGGGCCTTAGGGACTGTGGTTACAGGTTGCCAGTGCTTTCTTGTGCCCAATTTCTTCAACTTTCTATCAGTTTTAAGCATCAATTATTTAAGTGAGGGCAAAATTTTAAAAAATGAATAAATTCTTTGGAATTTGTACAATTGTCAATATTGTAGTGGCCTTAATGAACCCTCCCTACCCCCCTAACCCCCCCCCCCCCCCTTGTAAACTGGCCCAAACTGGCTGGTGATTTAAATTTCTGCTTCACAGTTCTCAACTAATTTCAGGAGTTATGCAAAACAATTTGACTGAGAATTGTAGATGAGACCTATCAAGATCACATGCCCCAGATCAACAGCTTTCCTTGGCATGGGTTGGGCACTAAGTGCCCAACCCATGCCAAGGAAAGCTGTTGTTTTCAGTGTGTTGAATGTTCTATGGGATTATTTTCAGGAAAATATCCACATATTTTCTAGAAAAAAGGGACAGTTTGGTACTGGTTACCTGGGAACCTTTAGTGAGTGAGTGAATGGAAAAAGGTCACTTCCTGTCTGTAACGACCTATGACCGACAGCCTTCCTGTGGCATCCTGTTATGAGATAAAGTGGTGCCCCCTGTTATAAGACCACCCCATGAGAGGGTTGGTCTCCCTTCAAGGAAGTATAATATGAAAACACCTTACTTGATGCATGGGGAAGTGAGGCTCTGTAGAGGGGTTGCCCCTCGTCCGGGGGGGGGGGGGTACAAAAAGAGAGGCATCTCTATCGGCTTGACTTATTTGTAGATAAAGATTCTGAGAGATTGTAGTTTTCCAACATATCAGTGGTGGGTGTCACAACACTGTGCTTATAGTAAATGTAAAATAATGCACTGTAATACATATATGCATGCATGTTACAAGTATCCTTCTCTCAAGTCCATAAAATATAGCTCCTGCAGACAAAAGTTAGCAGGAACATGTATACTGTTTTCATCTTCATCCACTGTCTATCTATAGCACAATCTTTGTGAGCAAAATATCTTATGATTCACAGGCCACACTAAACTCAAACCTACCTCCATTGTACCATGATTCTGTTTCTTGAGGGTGTGCACAGCACAGGCTATTCACTCTGTGGCTGACAACTGTTTTACATGTAGTAAATTTTTAACTTTGAATTGGGAGCATTTTGCTCATGTTACATGTACCAATGTCACCAAATGGTTGGGGCCCAGGACCTGTATACTGGCAAATGAATGGGCCCCAGGCCCAATGGTTTTGAAATATTTGGGCAAGGATGGGAAGCTTTACAATGCTTCCCAATATTTTGCTGCCCTACCCCTAAGTTAAAGATAAAAGCACATGACGACTGAAACACATTGTGAGCCCATCTGTTTGGCTGGGCCAAATATTCTTAAACAGGTGTCAACAAATGGATGGCCATGATTGTTAAAATAGTCATAATTTGTTTTTTTCACTTGAAACCATATTTATAGCTATTGGTTCTATACTTATCAGAGTGAAATAGTTTTCACATATTCCATGTCCAGTAAAGATGTTTTATGGAATTACTCTTATGTGACAATACTGCAGTTTTTGTTGGTTGTATTTTCTCCTATAACTAAAAAAAAAAAAAAAAAAAAAAAAAGTCGAAAGATTTTCAACTTATGCTGAGCCTGATTCTGTAGTTGCTTTTTTTCTTGACACATATTTTTAAAAAATGAAACCAAGACACATCTTTTAAAGTACATAAATTTGCAAACACTCTCCACTGAAATTGCACAACAATCCATCACAGTATTTTTCAAGAAATAAGATGGCAAACAAGTGAGTTGTCACACTGACATAGATATTAGTGAATCAGACTATAGGACCTTGAGTATATATGTTTGAATATATTGTATTTTAACAGCACTTTGAGGTCAATTGTAAGGAACCAGGCTATTTTCCTATGTCTGGAAATTCATGTACAGTGGTACCTGCTGTATGTGGCCACCCCTTTTGCCAAGAAAAAGTGGCCACATACAGCTGGTCACCTGTCACCACAGGTAAATTTTACAAAGAAATTGACTCCTATGTCTGAGCCTAGTGATCACAAAAAGCAATGCAGCTGTTCACCGCATTGGTTGCATACAGCAGGTACCACTGTATGTTTGAAAACATATCGGTGGATGTTGGGAGTACTATCTATTGGTCCCACACATCTTGAATTATTCACCCTAACTTGGCGACAAAGGCACATTATAACTATGAAATCTGTCATACATATACATACATGTATTATCATCATACTGAGGTGGCCAGCATCCCTTACCCAGGATTTGAAAGGTCTGTACAGTGGTACCTGCTATTTAAGACCACCCTTAAAGCCAGACCAAAGTGGTCACATATGGCAGGTGGTCTTTCACTGCAGGTATGCTTACAAGGAAATTAAAGGCCATTGTCTTGAAATGGCGGTCTTAAAAACTAGTGACGTCTTTCACAAGAGATGGTCTTTAGAGCAGGTACCACTGTACATGTATTTAGAAAAGTCGAAGCTGTTGGCAATGGGTTTACGGATGGGGCCCATCTGTGATTGTTGTGATCTGAGATATGTAGTTGGAATTCTTTTTTTTTTTTTTTTATCTAAATTGTCTGGGAAGGAAAGAATTTTTTACCCCTAAAAATAGCTTGAAAGTTTTTTATGTGTTTATCTTTCTGTCTGAAAGTTTGACCAAAACCTTATGTGGTATTGGCTTGAGTGCAAGGAAGCAAAGCATGCAGGCTATATGGTGACATATGGCACGTTTTTGAGACCACAATAATTTTATTGTACCAGTCAAGTCAGCAGCCATCATGACTGACTGACAAGACGTGACAGAGGTGCACATGACCCTTGCTGGCAAGGATCAGGGTTTATCAAAGATCTCCAGGGTCACTTCTTGATAGGCGTCTTGATTGGTTATAATTGGGCAGGCAGTGGTTGACAGTGTGGCAGGTTAGTTGATGAGGACTGGCAGAGTGGGGTTAATCCCTAGGGCTTGACTGAGCAATTTGTGAAGGGCCAGGAAGGGGGCTTGGAATGGAACGTGTCACCTGTCACTACAGGTTACTTCCCCCTGTTGCAAGTGGAGACACCTGGGGGGATACACAAAACCTGCTTGATTAATTAGTAGAAAATGTTGTGTCATACACAGAATAGGTGGTGCCTCCATGCAGAATATTGTGTCTGTGATACCCTATTCTTCTTTCCTGACTATATGGAAGTAGACAAAATTGAAACATTGTTACATTAATATATTGTAGACAAGTGCCTCTGACTGTGCCCAGATAACAAATTAAACTGATGTCAAAGGAGGTAATGTGTAAAAGGGGAAAGAAGATCCATTTTAAACATGTTTCAACAAATGGCCAAGTTACCTAAGGCCTAACAAAAATATATGTGTGGTTCCAGTAACCCAACAGACCCCATTAAAAAGGTCCAATCTTAAAATTAATGGAACAAAAAAAGCAAAAAACTTTCAAGCCGCCCTTCCCTTATAAAAATTGATCGACCCAGGCTGAGAGATTTTATCGCGAAAGTTGCCAATATTTTGGATTTTTCGAGGGTATGAAAATCTAGGTTCATTTTTGGCATGGTTGGCGGCGCTGCAACACGCTCGCCTTCCACCTCTGCAGCCCAGGGTCGATTCACGGATGCAGAAGCATGTGGAAAGAGTTCCTACCCCTCTGACTGTGCACAGTGGTTTTCTCCGAGTCCTTCAGTTTCCTCCACCAAATATGTTGGTAGGAAAGTATACGCCACCATCTGTGCCATGGAGAGTGATTAATATAGGCTTAGCCTGCTTCGCAATCCATGTAAAAGATATGGGTCTATACTTTTTAGGTTCATTTTGATATTGGTGGTGCCACCTACAATATTATGCAATATAGGAGTCAAAATATGAAAATCTTGTAAACACTCTAGCATCTTTAATTTGTGGTGGATCTTCCCCAAACTTGGTGGGATTGTGGGGGAGGTCAAAGTCTAAGTTGTTAGTGATACTAGTGGTACCACCTATAATTTGATGGAAAGTATGAGCCAAAATGTGCTTTAAGTTATAAAATTCCATATCTTGAAAAGTAATTGGATCGGAGTTGCCAAATTTGTAGGATATAGAAACTGCCAAAGCTAGAATTTTATTTTATATAAAATCAGTGACCTTGACCTATTTTTGTGAAGTTACAATGCTTTTAAAGTTGAAAGAGGTGGTTTTCTAATGGCAGGACGTAGCTTGGACATCAATGGCAATGTCAGCACAGCACTAGGCCTATGGGCATCTTGTATTACATAATCTGGGTGACCTTGATCTTCTGTCCCAAGATCACTGATTACATGAAATTAAGGACTCAATCATTGTTGTCTTGGCACATGCAATAATATCCATTACAGGAATTGCACAAATAGGTGTGGAGTGAAGTGCCATCTGATGGTCATTTTATATACTAAATGTACATAAGCTTTATATGTTGAGAAGCCAATTGAGGACTTGCAACTTTGAAATGAGCAGTTGTAATATAGCCATGGTGTGAGCAGAGCATTAGGCCCATGGGCCTCTTGTCTTTTTGAAATGAGAAAAGGGTTGCATGCTTACTGGTCAACATCAGCACTAAGGGTCCCCCAGAGTATAAATAGAGGATGTGTGTTGCAGGGGGCACCACCTGTAACTTGGCTTGTTATCTAGCTTCTTGTAAGAAGAGCCACCTGGTGGGTAAACAAATCCAGCGTCATATAGCTGATTGTCCGCTGTTTGGCGACAGAAAGTGGTGTCACATGTATTTTAGTTCAACAGGAAGTAGTGTCACATGCAATTTACTTCCCCCAAGCACCCTCTATGGGCTTGGCATGAATGGAGTGTAGTAGGGTTGTGGGGCCCTCTTATATGGGCTATTTTGTGTTGGATTGACTTCATAAAGGTAAGGTGTATGTATGTATATGGTAGGCATCGTAATGTACTAATAAGATCAAACCAAACCCAATTGTTGTATGGGAAAAGAATTTGTGAGTAACAACTTTCATGTCTTTTTAGCAATATTATATGGGAAAAGAATATATTTGTATTTGAGAACAAATTTTCTGATTGCTATATCAGGTATTTTGGAGAATGTTTCCTCACTATTCAACGTATGTGCTGGTTTCCATATGCCAGTAAACAAGTAAAAGTGATCACTCAGGGACATTGTGCTAATGACCCAGTTGTTCTGTGGTAACAGGTGTTCCTGTACACAGGTTTACTTTGTATCAGTTGATGAGATAACAGCCCTTAGCGTTTGTTTAGTTAGCAACTTTCTTGCATTGCACATGGCAAACTGACAGAAAAATATCTGGGAGACAACATTCTGGGGCTGAAAGTTGTAATTTTGGGGACTTTTGAAAAAGTTGTTTCTCTTGGATAGTCACTGTACATATTATTGTACCAAATTAGTGCGATTCTTTAATCTGAGGATATTCTATTTGGTTTTATTTTTCAGGGTACTTGGTACATATGTCAAGATGTCATAGTCACAGAGAAAATTACTGAGTGCTGAACAACACAGAACTGATTCGCAATTAGTCACCTTTACATTATGGTAAGTAAAATTTCATGTTCAAAACACAGTCCAAAACTTGATGGTAGGATGTATTTCAACTCTGTCAATGCCGATCACAACAAAAGGCATAGTCACCTGAAAGTTCTATATATTACAGAGACGCAGGACTCCAGTTCCTCATTTAAAAAAAGGAAAAAAATTTAAATCAAGTACCAACATGCATGTAATGTAAATAATTGCTTTAATTTTGCTGTGTTCTTATTTTCACTTTTTTGTTATTGCACAAAAATGTGAAAATAAAAACACAGTGAAATAGTATTTTAACATATTTTAAATAGGAGTTATATCCAAAATAGTAAAATTAAAACTACAGTTAATCCTTTCAGTGCCAAATTTTGGACCGAGTCAACAGCTTTTCTCTGAAAAGCTGTAGACCTGGGGTATTCTCTCTGGAACAAGAGGCGTACTGGTATTTGAATGAAAGGTCTTTTTATGAGGAATACAAATCTGGGATCTTGATAATAATTTAGGCTACTTTGACTTAAGTAGATCGACTTAAGATGTGATTGGCACTGAAAAAGTTAAATGTTGAAAGTTCCAAAAATGTGAAAATTTAAACATGTGAAAATAAAGCAATATACAGGAGTTTGAGAAAGGATCAGAATGGCCCAAGTCAACAGTTTTCAGAGGAAAGATGTTGACTTACCCCAAAACCTGACACTGGAAGAGCTGTATGTGAAGTGTATGACAATATGATTTGATTTGATTTGATTTGATTCGGTGCCAGGCACAGAATACATAAATATAAATATGCGAACTGAATACGGACAATTACACAAAAATAAAAGAGGCATAATCACACTTAACATTTGACAATATATAAAGACATATCACAGTAATGTGTACAGAAAATAAAACTTGACAAATATAAGGTTTTACATGAAAAAACACAGGATATATCACAATAAACTTAGGAAATCACACAAAGGAGTAAACAAATTAAAATATGCATGTAAAATAAAAGCAAATGATTATAGGAGTTTGTAAAAAGACTGCTTCCAGGATAACCCAAGAAAGCTGGCTTGATTGCCTTGCTTATTTACATTGGGGTCCTGGGTATAAAAATTCGGGACAAAAAACTTAAAATGAATCATATAAAATATGTAACACTTTGACAGAACTTTGCAAGGACTGGTTTGGTCTGGGTTGCCAGAACAGGACAAAATTGAAATGATCAACTCTTAAAAAACACTGGGCATCTTAAGTGTTGAAGTAGATGTAAATTAGAATAGCAGGACTGGGGTTTCTTCCATTTCTTTGTTAGGATAAGTTTTTTTTTTTTGTTTTTGTTTTCAATATGAAGTGTCAAGATATGGATAGGTACATACTTAGAAAAGTTTGGTGCCCATAGAATTTATATGGACATCAAGATGGCATTGAAAAAAGTTGTTGATTCAGTGAATGGGTGAGGAAATTCCTGGCTGGGTAAAAAAACAAAGGAAATGCGGACAGACATGCTTGCCCTGGGAAGTGACTTTGAGTCATAAACATCTACTTTGCTGGCTTCATGTTCATTAACTCATTCCGGGCTAAACACGAGAATTATTTGTACTCATTTGATTTATCGTAATGAATCCACGTTCAATTCTTGTGAAAATACCCGTCATTGAAGTAACAGTGTGCCAGTAGTTCAGACAGGACAAAAACGTGACGTGAGCTCTGGTCTGTTGACTAAAGTCTCTGACTTGCCTCAGAAAGGGTGAATATAGGGGTGCAAACTGTAACAAATACCACTTCTATGTTTCTGTCAGATTGAATCAAGTTTGAGATGTCTTTAATCTCTTCCAACTGTTTCGAGAAACTGGAAAGTGTGTTTACACTTTTTTTTTCTTGAATGTCTGCAACACGAAGAAGTGTTCTAAATGCATTTTGGTTGGAATGTGCAACAAGTGTCACTTGATATTTTGAATGAATAAGCCGCAGTCTTTTATTTCGCCACCCAAAAAAAGAACTTGTTTTCATTTTTAGTTGTCACAGGGCAGAGTTGTGCATATGACTAAGCTGAAATGTCTGTCATCAGTTTTGCCCACAGGAATAATATTGTTTCCCTGTAGGAAATATATACATAATATGTCACTTGCAATGAGTATAACCATATTGTGGTTATAGTCATTGCAAGTGACTCTGAGGAAAAAAAAATGGTTTCCTATTGTCTGTTAGTAACACATGGAATATGCAGTCAGAAACAATAGCTACTGTATTAAATAAAGTGTAATTTGTCTGGGATATTTGATCATTATGGGCCTAGCTGTGTGCTTATGGAGACCAAATGAAAGCTCCAGCAATTGCCTCCCTCCTCCGTCTTTGCCCGTAGTTGAACTTTGTCTAAACAGTGAAATAAAAACTTCTCAGTTGCATGCTTGAAGTGTAAATACCACGAAAAATGTATGCACCTGAAAATTGAACCATTTACAGGATTTCATATTTTTGTGCTGGAAAGGAAGCCCGGGGAGGAAGGGGGGGCACTCCCATTATTAAGAATTACGGGTAGGATCCATGGGAAAGACCTGCATTTTTTTACCACTTGTCGCTCTCAAAGAGTCTCCCCCTTTTCAAAGCATCTATCCTAAAGGTCCCATGTTTTTAATTGTCGCTCCGGAAGACCCCCCATAAATAATTATTGTACTCCAGCTTTAATTATGGCACTATTTCCCCTTTGGGATGTGCACTTCTATCTCGGGACTTCTACCTGCTCAGCCTCTCGGCCGCTCCCAAAGACCCCCCCCCCCATTTTCTTATTAAGTCAGCTCCCTATGGGTCTGGGTAACCTACCCCAGTGGAGCCTACCCACCATAAAATATGGATAGTGCCCCCATCCACCCACCCAAACAAAAAGAAGGGTTTCAAAGGGCCCATGGGCACTGATTGGAGACAATATGGTCAGCATTAACTTGACGTGCATGGACAGATTGACCTCCGTGCAGACAGAGTTTTTTGCCGTGCTGTTGTGGAAATTGAGTCTGTTGGAGAAATTCTTTGCCACCCACGACATGGTCCCCAGACACTTGACTGAAACCTCTCCCATGGAAACACAAGATGTTTTGTGAGGACCATATAAAAACAGTGGACACTTATCACATGTGTAAACTATAGTAAGGCTACTTGGTACACAAATACGCTAGATGGCTGGGTGAAATGTAAAAGCTGTTGCAATGAGGACAGCAACAAGGGAGGGTTGTTCAAAATATTATTTCCTGCTGGGCTAGACCCTGGAAATTATACAAGTGGCTATGAAAGTGACTCAAATGTATATGTCGAACTTCAGTCCTGAAAATAAGTTGTAAATGTTCCGCCTGTAGGCTGGTGTTACACCACTGTAATACTGGAATTTCTGAAGGCAATTTGTGCAGAACTGGCTGATATCTTTATCCAGACCTCACTTCTGTTAGCCTATGGTTAATTGCCTTATTGTTAGCACCAACCAATTTCCGTTTTGTATAGGCCTAATAGTGGCCCTGGTCTCTCTATAATAACTGCCAGTCTGGAAGAAGAAAGTGTAACTAGACAAACTTCAATGCAAAGCGTTCACTGATGGGGTCTGCCTTTGCATACATCTGGGTGGTGACCTTGAAAATGAGGTCAAGGTCACAAATAATGCTGTCAAGTGAAGAGATAGTGTCAAGCTACAAGTGAGATAAATATTATTTGTGTTACAGGTTGCTAGTAAGCCTCGAGATAATAGTGTTGCAAAACAAATGGTGCATGGATGAAACCACAGATGGACAGATGTGTTTTTTATACATTTTCTTCCTACATCTTAAAGGCATTTTAAGGTCCCCTTGACAGACCTTGTAACAATCATCGCAAGAACCTGTCACAAACATAGACCCAGGGCCAGAATTTCGGTGAGAATCCGAGAATCCATTCTCATAAAGATTTTCCTAAACTTGTCTTTCTTTAAAAAGAAAACTAGTTGACAAAAATCCAAATATATTCTCACAAAATTTTGCAAAATCTGGGCCTGGGATCCTCTTTGCAAGAGGCTAGACTGGAAATGGGGCATTGTCTGGGCCTAGTGCCGACCACACCCAGGAAATATCACCAGCACACATGGAAATATTGCACAAGTCTGAAAAGTGTCTAGTCTGTCCAGTCAGTTTGAAATCTTAGTGTCAATGTAGCCCTTCTTATATAACTGTTTTTTCTACTGTGGCATTTCTTTGAAATCCCAACAGATGGACTGACAACCCCAAAACATAATGAGTTCCCCCATGAGATGGACCCATAAAAATGTGATGGACAAAGTGTCTTGTGTTCCAGCAGCTAGAACAGCACTTAACTCTTTCAGTGCCAAGTTTTGGACTGAATCAACAGCTTTCCTCAGGAGCAAGGAAAAGCTGTTGACCTGGACCATTATGTTGTCAGGAACTATAGGCGTGCTGGTACTTGAATGAAGAGTCTTTCCATCAGGAATATGAGTCTATCACCCTTATTACAACTGACAGCAGGTCGTCTTAAGTCTAGTTTTAGTCGCAGTTGGCACTGAAGGAGGTAATTGCCAGGCAACGCAAAAACCACTGACCAGGGCACAGTGAGACATACAGTGAAACCTGCCTTCAAAGACCACCCCCTAGGGATGACCACATAGTGGCCTCTGGAGACTGGTCTCTCTCGGGAGGTATGTAACAAGAAAGTGACCATAACAGAGTGTCTTGAGAGTGGTCTCTAAAGGCAGGTGGTCTTTCATTGGAGTGATCTCAATTAACTCTTTCAGTGCCAATCATGTCTAAAGTTGATCTACTAAAGTCAAACTAGTCTGAATTATCATTAGCATCTCAGATTCATATTCCTTGTAAAAAGACCTTTCATTCAAGTACCAGCACACCTCTAGTTGTAGAGAAAATATCTCAGGTCAAAAGCTTTTCTCAACATGCGTTGGGCGCAAAGTACCCAATATGCGCCAGGAAAAGCTGTTGACTCAATCCAAAATTTGGCGTTTAAAGAGTTAAGACAGAGGCCATTTTACAGCAGTCCTCCTGTCACAAGGCCACTCTGAATGCAGTTTAAAAGTGGCCTCATGAGAGAAGTAACATCTTAAGAGGGGGCAGCATAATGGAATGCCACTTTCTGCATAGGAAAGGTGTTCTGTTAAGAGGGGTGGCCTCTAGTGAGAGGGGTCTTATAAGAGGGAGACCAGTGTACTTGAATATAAGCTAGTAACAGAATCTGATTGGGGTTACTTCTGAATTTGCCTTTGTAGACAGACAATGCTGCCACACTATTCATATTGTTTATTTTTATTGACAAGCGGGGTTATATTTTTTTCGCTTTCAGTCGGACCGCGATGAGAAGGGTCTGTCTACACAGGCAACTTCTGAATGTACAGGGACATGGAAATACAAAAGAAGTTTACCTCTCCTTTATATCAGTCTGCATGTGTTTTATCAACACTGTAATGTATTTTTTTTTCTGACATGAAGAAAAACTGACTTTTTACTGAACCCAACCACTACATGTTCAGTTCTGGAAATGATCAAACCAAGCATAAAAAGGTGATATGAGTGCATGGGCTATGGTACAGGTTGACCCCAGCGTAGCAGCCCTCTGTCATTATGGTGGAAGTTACTGACAGATTGACCATGTAGCTGCAGGACAAGGTGTTCTTCAGTCCACACCATGCTTCACTATGTCTCTGGAAATATACAGAGATACAGTGGCGGTAAAGGTGGCTTTAAATAACAGAATACCACTAAAATTTTACATATATACAAACGCATGTACATACGTACATACACATTTCTTGCACATTTGTTTTCAAACACACCGTTATTTTATTTGAAATTTTAATGATCCTGAAATTTATTCTGTTTATGTACTTTCATGAAGAAAAATGAGTGTATTGATACCCAGACATGTCAACCAATCTGTGGCCACGCCCATGTCTGCCTGTGTTTATATCAGGTGGCTCACACATGGGGACAGGCCACCGTGACATACAACACACAGACAGATCTAGACACACTCGCATACACAGACACAGAGACACACACATATAGATACATATGCATAGACACAAACAGACACATGCATACAGACAGACACACAGACACATGCACACAGACACGCATATAGACACACACTATTAAAGACCAAGCAAAACAGTAGCCTGTTTAACATAACCATGATAACTACCTTAACCCGTTTCCTCATGAGTTAAGACTGAGGCAACATCTTTCCTTGGCTTGAGTGCACCTGCCAAGGAAAGCTGTTGACCTGAGCACGTGATCTTGATACAGGTAGGTCTCATCTACAATTCTCAGTCAAGTTGTTGTTCATTATTGTTGAAATTTTTTTTCTGACCCCAGCTGTTGGGCCAAAAATGACTTTCTTTATTAGGAAAGCCAGGCCAATTCGAAAAAGAGATCTTTTTGAAATCACGCCATATCAACAAGGATATGGACGTGGGGCTACTGCTCTATGTAAACACACGCACATGTTTTACGTAGAAACCACGGTAGCTACACAGAGTATATAAACAGGCCACTAGCATTCTTTTCAACAGTTGCTGATGAGATGTACAGATCTAGCATCCAAGCCAGTCGGAAGTTGCCTCCCACCATCAACGGCTACTTGCCCAGTCGTTAGCTCATTTTACTGTTGAAATTAGTTGAAAACACTGAAGCAGACGACATTTGGCCACCAGCTGGTTTTGGGCAGTTTAAGGGGGAAAGGGTAAAGACTGGCTTCTCTCTAGCTTAAACAGCCTGGAACTACCCACACTCAGGCTGTATTAATCCTTGTGGTTGCCTTGATCCCTTAAACACCCTCCCTTTTTATGTCTCCCAAAATGTGAAAGGAAGGAAATTATTTGCGATTGTACAAAAATCAGCATTGCATTATTATACTCCCTGCAAATGAAGTTGGTGGGGGTGATGATTGTGGCATGTCCAAATGTCTTTCTGTAGGGTAATGGCGAAGGTAGCCATGATTAGAAATTAACAAAGATGATAGCACTGAGAGTTTATTCAGGACAGGCAACCCTTTTACACAGTAAGCTTCTCTCTGCGTTTTGTTTTCAGAATTAACATGTGTTCTTTCTCTGAAACTCAAAATTACTTGGTGTGGCCCATCTACAGGCACACAGTTTCTATGTATGAGTGGGTAATAATATGTCAGGTCAGGGGCAGTACTGTGATTGGCTGAGATCAGGATCCACGTTTCCCTGATGTCTGTAACCGATTAGCTTCACTCACGATTCACAAACCACAGTGGAAGACTGTTTTTAGCCCAGTATTTTTATTGCCTGTTTGTGCCAGCATAGAGGCACATAATATCACAGACCCACTGGTGGCGGAGTTTCTGTGGAGCCACTGTTGGCCTCGGAAAGCTATGCTGGAGATATGCCACTAGTAGGATCCCAGATTTATGCATGTTTATTTGCATGGTAAGAAATGTTTATGTTCTCAGGTAGTTGTCAAGTTGTGAGAAATCTCATTATAAATCCCCCCCTCCCCCCCAAAAAAAAATTGTTTAAAGTATTTTCATGTAACAAAAGTATGCACAGAAGTTGGGGATTTGTGTGTTCATACCACTTACACCCCCTCCCCCCCCCCTCACACACACAGTGGGAGGATGTCCCCCTGAGGAAGGGCTGGTACGTGGTGGCCTTGTGTGAGGCCACGTTTCTGGTGCCCTTGTAAGAGGGGGTTCACTGTACATGTATTTTTACAAGCAACAGGCACATGTACACATGCATGTCATCACTGGTCATGACCATTGGAATGTATTTCCAGGTCTACAGAATAGGATTTTGGGATAGGGGAAAATTTATGCTCCCATCCGGGGGGGGGGGGGGGGGGGGGGCATGCATTTTTCTTGTAATATCCGTGGATCCCAAATGTGAGCAGGTATTTTTGTGGAGTAAATACCTGTTTACAGATCACTGTCTCCTGTAATGTGCTTTTCTAAGTTTGGCTGCATTAAACGTGATGAAAGCATGGCCAACTTTGAAGAGCGTCTCCTATTGTATGGTAGGTATGAAATATTGACAGGCCAGGTATGGTGTCTGTCAACACATGCAAATATTTGCTTACAATTATTGTCCTCACTTTTCTTTCCACTGAGTGGGGTGTAGGTTGTTTGAGGTTATTGGGCTGTTTGTTTATTTGATCAGGCATGTCTTGGTGGGTGCCATGTAGGAACATGTGAAATCTATCAGGGCAGGTGGTCTATTGTGCCATTTCCAGTCCATCTGGCTAATGATACCCACTGCCATTATATGTTGAGTGACACGCGATGGGCGTTGGGGGGGGGGGGGGGCAGAGCAAAGTGCTCTGAGTAAAGCTGTTGACCTGGAATATTATAGTCTATGTAACTACAGCCATGCTGGTACCTGAATGAAATGTCTTGTTACAAGGAACCTGTTTCTAGGATCATTATTTTTATTCAGATCATTTCATTTGATGTAGTTCAACTTAAGTCACAGTTGGCACCAAAAGAATCAATTCCAGGGGAATGGGTTGAGGGGTTGGGATTACTGACCTTATTAGGAGGACACCAGTGTGGCTGTAATTGATGACAGACATAAAGCTTCATTCTTGATCTTAATTAATGTGCTCATTGTTACTAAACCACAGCAGACTTGTGAATGAAGACAAGGGTTTGCCAGAGTGATTGAATGTATTCTGTAACTTAGCTCTATTAGGGGGCCGCAGCAGGCAAGTCACTTATTGTGATCGCAGGTTTCGTCCACCCTGATAGTTTCCGCATGATAACTTGAAAAGTTATGACCTAGGGGTTTCATATAGCACAGGATTTTAGTCCTCCATAAGGGTTACCTTAAGTTCTAAGATGGGTGACCTTGACCCTATTACCAAGGTCACAGAGCCATAATAGTGAATTTGGTGTCCACATGATAACTTAGGAAGTTTTTGAGCTAGGGCTTTCATATTGCACAGGGTTATTGTCCTCTGTAAGAGCGAGGTCAAGTTCAAAGATGGGTGACATTGACCCAATTGCCAAGGTCACAGAGCTACATTAGTTAATTTGGTGTCCACATGATAACCTGAGAAGCTTTTGAGTTAGGGCTTTCATGTTGCACAAGATTATGTGGTGTCCGCATGATGACTTGGGAAGTTTTTGAGCAAGGGCTTTCCTATTGCACAGGCTTATTGTCCACTCTCAGAGCTTTGTCAGGTTCAAAGATGTGTGACCTTGACCCAATATCAAGGTCACAGAGCTACATTAGTTAATTTGGTGTCCACATGATAACTTGAGAAGCTTTTGAGTCAGGGCTTCTATATTGCACAAGATTATAGTCCTGTGGAAGGGCTAGGTCAAATTCAAAAATGGGTGACGTTGATCACAGAGCCACTGTAGAGAATTTGGTGTCGGCATGATAACTTGAGAAGTTTTCAACCAATAGGGATTTTCATATTGCACATCATCATAGTTTTCTACCAGGCTAAGGTGAAGTTCAAACATGAGTGACCTTGACCCAATTTCCAATGTCACACAGCCACTTGTATGGAATTCAGTGTCCGCATAATAATTTATAAACTTTTTTATTTATGGGTTTTAGATTGTACATGATTATAGTCCTTTATAGGGCCAAGGTTAAGTTTGAACATGAGTGACCTTGACCCACTTCTCAAGGTCACACAGTAACTTATTTTCTTGTGAATACTGGATTTTATGTTCAATGATTTATTACTGTATATAGCTGAATTTGAACCCGTATCCAAAGTCTGTTTACCCAATGTCCAAGATGAGACATATTTGCTGCCCTAAACTGTCCCATATTTGTATACAGCAGTGCCCTCAGTGCTGCAAGCACCACTAACACCACTATTATATCTGTTTTTTCTGAAGCTGTAGGCTAAGATCAGAATAAGACTGGAGTCAGTGGCTTTCCTGCGACATGAGTTGGGTGCCCAACCTGTGCCAAGGAAATCTATTGACTTGGGCGCGTCATTGTTATAGGTCTTACCTGCAATTCTCATCAAAAATGTTTCCAATTAATGTGAAACTTAAGTAAAAACACTGAAGCAGATGACAGTGTAGATCTGTGAGTTTTGTCATAAAATTGAGCAGAAAAAAGTATACACTGACGTTCACAAAATAATGAAAATAAAAGTAGGGTGATCAATGCACATGTAGGCTCAATTTGAATTGTATGCCAAATGTTAAGTTTTAAAGCTCACCTTCAGGTGGGAAACCAAATCCAAATATCAGGGGGGGGGGGGGGGGGGGGCTTTGTTGGAACATGAAATTTTTTTGTAAATTTATTTGCAAAGAAGTACATTTCACACAGATATCAGTGTCCAGGGTTTTTGACCAGAAGATTTGTATGGAGGCAAATGGACAACTTTGCTGTCAAGTGCCATGGTTTCAATGAAGTGTGGAGTCTCCTAAATGACAGACTCCCTGCCAGACCAGAAGCGTTGACAACTGGGAGAACACAGCACATGTGCGTGATAAACAAGAAAACACTGAACCATTTACATGTCCATGTGCAGTAGTCCCTCCCTTGAAAGACCACTCATTTGGGAGACCATCTCCTTTGAGAGACCATAATTGTCAGGTCTCTATGTAGTACTTTTCATGTTATTTATACCTCCATTGAGGGACCGCCTGCTTTATGTGACCGCCTTTTGGGTGGCCCCTGGGGCGGTCTCTCAAAAGGATGGACTACTGTAGTTGGAACTGGTTGGCTTGATTTTATGACATTACAGGTGGAACTCCCCAGTGTGGATCAGATTGCAGGTGGAACTCCCCAGTGTGGATCAGATTACAGTTAAACCCCATCACAACGACACCAGATATCTGACATGATCAAATGACCACACAAGTTTTGAAGTACTTCAAATTCCTTTGCTGTTTTCAGTTATTTATCATCTATCTGACAGCCAATAAGCTGACACATGGGGGGGGGGGGGACAAATGGGGTGGAGGTCTTACTGTATCGGAGGGTGGACAAATGGAGGAAAGTGTTCATACAGTGTGGAATTTAAAAGATAAAAGAATAAAATCAGAAAAAAAAGGTCAGAGCAGACTGTGCATAAATTTCTGATTGTGTGCAAAAAGAATATAAAACCTGTCATGTCCAGATGTATAGTGGCTGTGTAAAACTGTGTAAAACATGTATTTGTCAGTGTGCCTCTGGTGCTGTAAAGTGAACTGCTGAGCATTTCTTGAAGCTGTATCATATGAAGATGTAGTCAATTATATACTTTACAGACACCATGCAGGGAGAAATTAGGGTGTAATGGGGTCTGGGGCCATGACCTTCAAGGTCAGACCCATTTTGAGCAATTTTCTTCAAGGATAAGAGGAATAAACAATGCGATAGAGCGATTAAAAACAAAGATATCAGAGGTCCCCCCTCGTCTAAGTGAGGCTGTGTTTGTATGCAGTCTGATTGTTTACGGGAAAAGAATCTGAAGTTGAAGTGAAAGATGGGGTTAGTTGAGTAGGGCAAAAGTACGAATCTTGTGAAATCATGCGATTTCAGGGGAGAGTGGGGAAAAATGCAAAACTTGAGTGGACAATTTTGTGGTAAGATAGATCAGGCAACAGTAGGGCCAAGGAATTTCCGTTTTTTTCCAAAACCGAAGTGGAATTGTGCATTTTTTTCACCAGTAAAACAGAATATGATATTTTTTCTTCTATAAATTATATATAAGTATATAGCAGTGAAACGGAATTTGAAAATTTTTTGCTCATGAAACAGAATTCCTTCTTTCTTGAAGCGGAAAATCATTGGGTTTACAACACTATACATGTATATAGATCTTGTATGAATATCCAAAAAAGACCAGGTCAGGGGTCAGGGCTATAAGCTCTGCTGACCTAAGGTGGCAGAGCTTATAGCATCACTCATGTCCATCTGTCTGTCTGCCATTCCATCTGTCCATCCATCCGTCCGTCCGTAAACTTTTGGCTGTGAGCGCGATACCCTCCACAGTTTTCAAGTTAGCCCGATATAACTTTCAGGATTTATAGGGTGTATGAAAATCTAGGTTCCCTTCGATGTTGGTGGCACTACCTACATTATTATGTAATATGAGGGTCAAAATGTGAAATTCTTTTGAACACTGTAGCATCTTTAATTTTTGGTGGATCTTCACCAAATTTGGTGGGATTGTGGGGGAGGTCAAAGTCTAAGTTGCTAATGATACTTGTGGCGCAACCTAAAATTTGACAGGAATTGTGAGCCAAAATGTGTTTTAAAATGTAAAATTCAGCATTTGGAAAAGTAATTTGATTAGACTTGCCAGATTTATATGATGTATAGACCATGGCCCAAGGTAGAATGTTATGTAATACCAGTGACCTTGACCTATTTTGTGAGGTCACCATGCCTGTAAAGTTGAAAGAGGTGATTTAATAATAGTAATAATAATTGAACATCTTTATACTGGAAAGCCTGTTCAGCCAATGGCTGTTCTTCCACAGGGTCCAGTAGGCAAGATCTTAGCCCAATTATCCCAAACTTAATGTAGGAGGAAACCGGAGATCCCGGAGAAAACCTACGGTGCTCAGCAGGTGTTTGGGAAACCTTGCCACATGCGACCACTAACGCCCAGTCAAAAAACGCCGCGAAATTCGAACCCTCGGAGGAATCGGACTCACCCGCCGGAAGATTTTGTAATGACAGGGTGTAGCTTGGATATCAATGGCAATGTCAGCACAGACCCGGGCCTATGTGCCTCTTGTATTACATAATCTGCGAGATGTTCAGAAGCCACTTGAGGACTCACAACTTTGAAATGAACAGGTACAATATAGCCATGGTGCCAGCAGAGCATTAGGCCCATGGGCCTTTTTTTTTTTTTTTAAGCAATATGATCCACAGAAGTGTATAAATTTTGCCCTGAAATTACACCAGAATGCAGCATGCTGTTGTTTTTTTTTCTTTTAAATTCACAGGGGCCATGCCCCCTAGAGAGGCTTCGCACACTGCAGGTGCTAGCCACTCACTCACCTGCATTTGTCCAGGAATCAGACTTTCCAGTGCTGGCAGTGTTTCAACATTTTATAGCAAATTGGCTTTAATAATTGCCCCCTAAGCAGATGAAAACTGCATTTTTCTTTTTGCTGAAGAGAATGCAGCACTTGTAGTCAGCTCAGCAGCAACATCAATCAAATGTACATTTTTTTTTTTAAATTTTTGGTCTGTTTTTGTGTGTATATGCACTTGTGTGTGCCATATCTTTTAGGTCTACAATCTGAGACTTGTATAGTGGGCTATAATTTTTTTCCTTAAGAATACCATAATTGAATTCAGTTGATTTCATTGAGCATGAGGATATCACTTAAAGCAATTGCAGTGTGTACCTGAGAACACGACTAACATGCCTGGACCCAAAAGACATTTAAAATATAAACTAGTCTAGACAGAGAGGGGAAAAAAAAGAAAAGAAAAAATATGAGAAACACCTTATGAGTTTCAAATGTACGAAAGTAAAAAATGTATGAGGACACGTACATTTCTTTTATATAAGTCTCGAAGTTGGCGAGAGGGAAAGAACAGGGAGGTTTGTGTTATGTAGTCTCAGCAGGTGGGTGTTTGTGATCCAGGTTCAGTCTGCGGCTGAGGATAGCCATACTGCATCGGGAATACAATGGGGCACTTGTTGATCTAATGATGCTTTATTTCACAATTTTGACCTTTAACTTGATGTAAACCACCCCAGTCCACATCTGTGTAATGGTACCCCTAATGGCAGTCTTTAATGGAAGGGGCTGGTGGCAGTCCACAAGAATTGTGCTATTTGGTAAATAATTCAGTGTAAGATGTCCATGAATGTGGACATTAATAGCTATGGTCTGCAGCTCAGTCTGGCAATATTATTAAACTCACACCCTGGTTGCCATGGTTACTGGTGTGACTGGACTTTGTTGCTCCATTGTTTCAAATTAAAGAGAAAGATGTTGGGTTTCAGAAGCAGCTGGAGAAGTGATCTTTATTTCTTATTACACATGGCACACTGACTGAAAATTTTTCTAATAGGCTTACCCTTGGTGTCAATTTTTCTCCTAATGGGGAAAGAAGAGACATAAAAAAATAGTTTCTTTGGAATGAAAAAGATTGTTTTTTGCACATGCAGGATCACCAAATGCTCCAGAATACAAGTCTGCTTCACTGATTATGTGACATTTTGTGTTGGTTTACATTTAGGGTTTCCAGAGAGGATTAGGAGGGAGTTCCTTTCTTGATGAGACAAACACGTTCACGCCATTGTCTGCATTTTATAGCAGCCATTTTTTGTGTATGTTATTGGGATGCTAAAAAATTGAGTGGACTAAAACAAAATTTGTTTTAGGCCTGGGAGGGTACATTGAGGAGTGTACTCAGGACAGACACATGTAGAGATGAGACAATGATGTAATCTGGGTTCAGGACAGACAGATTTTGAGATGAGAGTGATGTAATCTGGGTTCAGGACAGACACATGTGGAGATGAGATAGTGATGTAATCTGTGTTCAGGACAGATACATTTTGAGGTGAGGCATTGATATAATCTGGGTTCAGGACAGACATATTTTGAGATGAGACATTAATATAATCTGGGTTCAGGACTGACAGATTTCGAGATGAGAGTGATGTAATCTGGGTTCAGGAAAGACACATGTGGAGATGAGATAGTGATGTAATCTGGGTTCAGGACAGACCTATTTTGAGATGAGACATTAATGTAATCTGAGTTCAGGACACACAAATTTTGAGATGAGACATTGATGTTATCTGGGTTCAGGACTGACAGATTTCGAGATGAGAGGGATGTAATCTGGGTTCAGGAAAGACACATGTGGAGATGAGATAGTGATGTAATCTGGGTTCAGGACAGACCTATTTTGAGATGAGACATTAATGTAATCTGAGTTCAGGACACACAAATTTAGAGATGAGACATTGATGTTATCTGGGTTCAGGACTGACAGATTTCGAGATGAGAGGGATGTAATCTGGGTTCAGGAAAGACACATGTGGAGATGAGATAGTGATGTAATCTGGGTTCAGGACAGACATATTTTGAGATGAGACATTGATATAATCTGAGTTCTGGACAGACATACTTTGAGATGAGACATTAATATAATCTAAGTTCTGGACAGACAAATTTTGAGATGAGACATTGATATAATTTGAGCTCAGGTCGAAATATTTTGAAGTGAGACATTGATGTAATCTTGGTTCAGGACAGACAAATTTTGAGATGAGACGTTGATATAATATGCGTTCAGGACAGACATATTTTGAGTTCAAACATTTATGTAATCACAGTTCAGGACAGACATATTTGGAGATGATACATTGATATAATCTTGGTTCAGGAGAGACATATTTCGAGATGATACATTGATGTAATCTTGGTTCAGGAGAGACATATTTTGAGATGATACATTGATATAATCTTGGTTCAGGATAGACATATTTTGAGATGAGACATTGATATAATCTGGGTCCAGGACAGACATATTTTGAGATGAGACGTTCAGTGATGTAATCTGGGTTTAGGACAGACATATTTTGAGATGAGACATTGATATAATCTGAGTTCAGGACGGACATATTTTCAGATGACACATCAATATACATGTAATCTGGGTTCAGGACAGACATAGTGCTGTGAATGCCTGGTTCGCAGTTATCTTGGTCATAGGGATAAGCCATGAATGCCTGGCATCATAGACAATAGCCATGAATAGGTGTGATAAATTCCCCACTCTGTAGTGACCTGGCTGGGTGAGGACAAGGCAAGTCGCGCATTTAAGAACAGATCATGGAACAGACCAGACATGTCCTAGGAGGGATTCCTAGTATGTATCTATGATCAGCGCCATGTCACATCTCTGAGAATGGATATTGGAAGTATCTTGTAAGTTGTACGTAACATGGTAAATACAGTGCAAGCACAACAATATTTTCAGATGAGACATTGATATAATCTGGGTTTAGGACAGACATATTTTGAGATGAGACATTGATATAATCTTGGTTCAGGACAGACATATTTTGAGATGAGACATTGATATAATCTGGGTTTAGGACAGACATATTTTGAGATGAGACATTGATATAATCTTGGTTCAGGACAGACATATTTTGAGATGAGACATTGATATAATCTTGGTTTAGGACAGACATATTTTGAGATGAGACATTGATATAATCTTGGTTCAGGACAGACATATTTTGAGATGAGACATTGATATAATCTTGGTTCAGGACAGACATATTTTGAGATGAGACATTGATATAATCTGGGTTCAGGACAGACATATTTTGAGATGAGACATTGATATAATCTGGGTTTAGGACAGACATATTTTGAGATGAGACATTGATATAATCTTGGTTCAGGACAGACATATTTTGAGATGAGACATTGATATAATCTTGGTTTAGGACAGACATATTTTGAGATGAGACATTGATATAATCTTGGTTCAGGACAGACATATTTTGAGATGAGACATTGATATAATCTTGGTTCAGGACAGACATATTTTGAGATGAGACATTGATATAATCTTGGTTCAGGACAGACATATTTTGAGATGAGACATTGATATAATCTTGGTTCAGGACAGACATATTTTGAGATGAGACATTGATATAATCTTGGTTCAGGACAGACATATTTTGAGATGAGACATTGATATAATCTTGGGTTAGGACAGACATATTTTGAGATGAGACATTGATATAATCTGGGTTCAGGACAGACATATTTTGAGATGAGTCATTATTGTAATTTGGGTTCTGTCTGGTGTTGAACCTGGAGTGTTTTTAATGCATATAGGGAGGTAAGGGATCTGTTTTCTAGGAACAAAGATTAAATTATGAATTCCTTTATTGTTGCATGTTTAAGTTTTCAGGGCTTTTTTTTTTTTTTTTTTTAATTTTTGACATTTCATTATACAGTAGTTTAAATTTCACTCTTTTTGACATAATTTCTCCTCAAACAATGTTAAAATACTAGTTCACTGTGTTTTTATTTTCACAGGTTTTTTTTGGGGGGGGGGGGGAGTTTGCTGTTAGTGAAATAAGCAAGAATTAGGATACAGTAAAATTTACAGTATTCTTTTCTCTGGACTTTTTTCTTTTTTTTTCTTTTTTGGGCTGGTGGTGGGGCTTTGAAAATTTCAAACAAGAATGGTAAACCTTGTATGCAATATTTAAATTCCCGTGGGTTCCTTATATCAATGATAAATGATTAAATCAATGAAGCATATAAGGACCCAGCTGGGAAAATGACTTTTCTTATCAGACTAAATTAGCATAAGTAGGCACAACAGAGCAGAGCAGAGATGTTATCTGTACCCTGGCTGGCCGTTCAAACCCTGCCAATAAGATTTGTACAAAACCATGTTTTTTTGATGTGCCAACTTAATTGGCACATCAATAAAACCTTGAAAAAAGTGATATAATATAAATTAACAGGGTTTCCATTTTTTACCTCAGCTGACTTGTCAGTCAGCTGAGGTTTTTTGAGGGTCCGTCGTCCGTCGTCCGTCCGTCGTCCGTCGTCCGTCGTCTGTCGTCCGTCGTCCGTCCGTCGTCCACAATTCACATTTTCGACTTCTTCTCAAAAACCGTCAGCCAGATTCACTTCAAACTTGGTGGAAATGTGCCTTGGGTGGGTGTCTACCAAGTTTGTTCAAATGGTCGCGGTCCAGTGATTTTTGGATTTTTAATGAATTTTTTTGTTCTTTTTTGGGTAAATCTTAAAAAATCTTCTTCTCCGAAACCGCTCACCCAATTGCTTTGATATCACACAGAAACACTCCCTGGGACTCCTAGTTCTTAATTTGTTCACCAGGTGGCGCTGCAATTTTTTACTAATTTTTTATGAATTTTTGTATGTTATAGCTATTTTCGACTTCTTCTCCAGAACCGTCTGTCAGATTAAGCTGAAACATGGTGGATATGTTCCTTGTAGAAGGGTCAAACAAAGTTGTTCACTATGTGGGAATGCTGAGGATTCCTGATTTTTAACGATTTTTTTCCATTCGGGTACTTATCGGTCAATGCAGCTTTCCTATTGATTACTATCGAAGTCAATGGGCATTCTAATGCTAATTCACATTTTCTACTTCTTCTCCAAACCGTCATCCAGATTAACTTCAAACTTGGTGGCAATGTACCTTGGGTGGGTTTCTACCAATTTAGTTCAAATGCCCATGCTCCAGTGATTTTTGGATTTTTAATGAATTTTTTTGTTCTTTTTTTTTTGACAAATCTTAAAAAATCTTCTCCGAAACTACGTACCCAATTGCTTTGATATCTACATAGACACTCCCGGGGACACCTAGTTCCCAATTTGTTCACCAGGTGGTGCTGCAACATTTTGAGGAATTTTTTGTATGGTTTTGCTATTTTTCACTTGTTGTCAGAACAGTCCCTCAGATTAAGCTGAGATGTGATGGATATGTTGTTGTGGAAGGGTCAAACAGTTGTTTACTAGGTGGCACTGCTTTGGATTCCTGATTTTTAAGAATTTTCAATTCGGATGCTTATCGTTCGAGCAGCTTTCCTATTGATTACTTAGATGCAAGTCAATGGGCATTCTAATGCTAATTCACAGGACAACTGACACGAAATTTACTGTTTACTTGATAACTTGAGATCTGTTTTGAGTTAGCTACACATGTTAATTATTCTGTATGAAGGTCATGCTGAGACAGTACATGAATGACCTTGACCTCGTTTGTGGGGTCACAGTGCAACATACATGAATTTTACTCTTCATTATAACTTGAGAACTACTTGAACTTTGATGTTGCACATGTAAGTGTTCTTCTATAAAGGTCAGACTTACTCAGAACATGGTGTCCTTGATCCTTTCCCAAGTTCATAGAGCTGCAAGTGTGACGAATGTCAAGATCAGCTGAGGCACGGGCTGTTCACACAGCCCTCTTGTTTCTTTTGCTGATGGTTTTCCATGCTCTTTCACATCACTTTGAGGGGTCTTCATTGTTCTGAGAGGGTCAAATGGATATAAAGATTTAATAGATCAACGTTTTAGGGACCTCTTTCTTCTGGGATTTCCAGGGGGTCTCTTGTGTCTTTTAAGTTCACATTTGGGGGTCACAAAATATTTTCCTGAATGTGTGCTAAATTAAGCTTTTTGAAATGAAATAAATGATTTTCTGGTGGAGATGCGCCATTATTATAATAATCAAGATTTTATTTCTTAGCAGTATTACAGCTTTACATGGAGTCATTTAATTCTAAGTAACTGTAAAAATGCCAAAATTGGGTCGTATTAACATGAAATACCTTCATTGAGTGCTCCAATACTATGAGTAGGTTTTTTTGTCAAACACTGGTACAAACACTGATTAGAATTAACAACAGAACCTCAAATGAAAGTGGAAACAGACACTCTTCCCAGGGGTAGGGTGGAAGTGCGAGTGGGGGGATGTAAACTGCTCAAACATGATTTTGCTGTAGTTACATACTAGAAATCCTGTTATTTTATACACTTTGTGCATACCAGCCATTTTTTCTAAGTTTTTTCATTTTTTGTTCCATGTACTGGGGCGAAATTAACATCACCTGTCCCACAAACTGGCACTCCACCCTCTCCCCATTTGTGAAAGTCAAATGATTATGTACAAAAATGACAATGAATAATTAGGACTGTGGTGATTAGTATGCAAATAAGGCATGTATGATTGTATCTACTTTCATCTTCACCTGCCTTGTCTTTGTATTACAATGATATCAAACTGTTGAAACTCAGATTGGATCAAATTGAAAATCTAAGTTCATGTTTCACAGCTTGTGGGATTTGTATTATGTGGGGCAAACGTGGACTTGAAATGAAGATCAGCAAAATATTGGCTGCGCACAGTTCATTTCTTGATATAAAGTAACTCATGGTCACAATGTGAAACCTGTGATTCTGTTTAAAAAAACAGTTCAGACATACTAAAGCTGAGTCAGATGATCTTTCTATGTATTTACTGTTTGTTTATTTTTGTCTAACTTTTGAGCTGAGCTTGGAAAACTTCACTGCATCTCATCTGAGGCAAATTAGTTCTTTTGTTTAACAACAGAGGGCTCTGCATTCCTGCTGTGCCTCCCCTTCAGAGGATCTTGGGCGTCAATACACAAAAAGCTCATTTGGTTCAGGCCACGAAAGTTATTTCAGCATATTTTCTATGATTATTTTTTTTAAAAGTAGTCAAAAGGATTAATAATACATAGTACTTTTTGAGGCATATAAGAAAAAAATTTCTTTTGAATAGTTTCACTCTTTCTTTAATGCTTGACTGTATTCACCCAATCAAAGAAACAGGTGCTGCCCCCCCTCCCCCCTTCCAGCAACCCCAAAGAAAATGTTCATATTGATGGGAAAAGTAAAGGACATGTAAAACTGTGTGCTTGAGAACAGATAGCACAAGAAGTGAGAAAAGCAAATCCAATAGCTCAGTAAATGAATAGGGCACAATTAAAGTACATTGTAATCTTATCAACACAGCTACCACACCTGCCTAGGCCAGGGAGCCATTTGATAGGTGCATGTGGTGCTAATTTGCCTAATGACCCCTGTAGAGGTCAGAGGTCAGGTCAGCTGTGACCCATTTCCCGCCATGTAAGTTATGTTTACACACACAGAGTATGTGTTAGGTGTTACACAGTGTCTCAGTAACCAGTCTTTATAGGCAAAGCCAGAGTATGCCTTACAACTTACAGGGATTGAATGGCATCCCTCTTGTGTCTCTGTCCTACAGTCAGTGTGACCATGCCCCAGCCAGCACTCCACTCAAGTGGACAGGAGGGTATTAGGATTATACAAGTGAACTAGTTGTTTAGACTACACTCCAACACGTGTGAGCCCACAAGCTGTTGTGTCTTCTCCACCTGGTGTTCTAGTGTCACAGTCTCTCAGGACCGCCGTCTTCAATCATCCAGACCCTGCGTGTTGGGATATTACAAATTTTGATCAAGTTGAGAGAATTCCTCATGCCTCTGGACAGATAACAACCATACGGTGTGTCCTTTGTTGTCATTCATAACCTGTTGCCATTGCGGAAAATCCAGGTAAATTGCTCCATTTTCTTGCAGTATGTAGAAATATATTGATGTTGGTGGAACTTGTAATATACCCGGTAACTTAATTGAAGTCAGGATTTAACCTGAGGGATGTTTGTTCACCGTAGTTCTTGCCTGCCCTCAGAACTAGCATTCCTTATATTTACCTTATTTGTGTTATTTGTACACAAACATAAGTAATTACTATGTTGACACTTGGCAGTTTGGTGATCTGCCTCTTATGGGGGGGGGGGGGGGGGGGCTTATAAGGCCACCCCAAATGAGCTGGAAATGTGTCCTTATAAGGGACTGGTGGCCTTTGTTGAGGGGGGAGATACCATGAAAGTGCTGTACTTACTGCATGTAAAAGTGGCCGCTGATTAGAGGGGCCTTTACCAGCGGGGTACCAGCGTACATATGCATGTAAAATGTGACACTGGTACATGTTGCTTACAAATTGACTTGGATTTGATTGCTATTTAAGTGAGAATCATTTTTTTGACAGTAATTTTGAACAAACAAGGTGAAATTGTTGTGGAATTGTGTGAAGTTTCTAGGCACTGACCTTGCAAGTTAGCCTCGTGTCTATTGACACTTTTAACAATATGGAAGGCCAAAAACTTTATTGCTTTATGCAAAAGTTGTGTTAGAACCTTACCCTGGGTTAGTAGGTTATCAAGATACAAGTGTATATCTGCTGCTGTTTTCTGAAAAGAATTATAAGTTCACTCAAAGTGCTGAGTTTGTCACACCAATCGGGAACTTTATTGTCGCTACAAAATAATGACACTGAAGCTCGTAAACCATTTGTTAGAATGTTGGTGTTGCTTGGGGATATGGAAAACTGTATTTCCTTGGTCTTTCTCTAGTTTCAGACATAAAGCACTAATGATTTACCTGACAAATGGGACTGGCCTAAGGGCAATGATGACCTGGCCAGTGGACACATGCTGTTGTCATGAAAGAAACAAGTTTTAAAACCAAATGGCTTGTGACTCGTGTTTTGCTGCCCACTTGAATTACATATAACTTACACATTAAATATTCACTACAAATAAGTGTCCTTTTTAATTTTGTGTGCAGCTTGTGGAACTGGTGCATCTAGTTATGCATTACTTTAACCCTTTTACATGCATCACCTTTCTGTCAATCAAAACTTTTGCTGTTGGGATTATTTTTGGAAATTTTTCAATGTAAACAAACATAACTGAGTCTATAGTCACTTGTAAATGATGTTTAACACTCTGGAGATACATATTTAGGTTTAACCTCAGACAAGTGATATTTATGTCTGTGCAAAGTAATAGAAACAAGATCACTATGCGAATGTGTTGTGCCCATGTCTTAAGGCTATAAAGGGTTAACTTTCCTTTATTGTTCCAACAGATGGCAAAACTTGGAGTCAAACATTAAAGGTTATGTCAGCGTCAAATGGTTTATAATTGCAACACTTGTTCGTACATAATTTATAATTACAGAAAGCATTGCTAGTTTTCATTGTACAACATGTATTTATTAATGTCATGTCTGTTGTATATATTACTTTATCAAAATCACCTCAGCTGGGGTTTTTTGTGTGTGTGTGTGTTTTACTCCCTGGAAAAATGTGGGTTAATTTCAGTTGTCGTATGATAATTTGTAGCTCTTGTACATTGAAACCTGTTACAGAAGAGTGGGGGGGGGGGGGTCTGAAAGGTACGTTATAGAAGGAAATCCATCATAACCTCAGACGTTGAACATTTTACAGTGTTTAGAATCTGGACAATTGGTCCCTTAGAACGTTTAGCTTTCAAGTGTTTGTATTGCCAGAAAGGTGAAATAAGCTGGTTGGGCGGGTCTTTTGCTAATGCAGTTTCACGGTGCCTGTATATTCATGTGCTGAGGTTAATAACAGGTCAGCTCAATGGCTGGTCTTCAATTAAGTCATCACTGACACAATCAGTGCCAAGCTGTACTGTGATCTGATATGTTGGATTACTTCAATTATACCATGTGTATTTCATTGAATACAATTATTGTATCAACATAGACTGCAAATTTCTTTCCTTTTCGCAACACATGGAATGAGTTCTTGCAATTATATGCTGTTAAAGACATTTAATTTTACCCCTGGATAATTACTGTTTATCTGGAAATGGGCAATATTGCTCTTGTAAATTCACCAAAAGGTACAACAATGGGGAACGGGAATTACCACAGAGGATTTTCCTGCAAAGTTGAGACATTTTAAAAATATAAACAAAGTGGACACACTTTGCCACAATGAAGGCCATTTTTTTTGTTGGCCTAGTCCTAATTTTCCATACTCCTCACTGAGAGACCCCAGATTTTGATTCGGCTGTAAATAGCTTTATGTTTGCTTGTTTGAATTTTCTTGCCTTTGCATTTTACAGAGATGCCAACATTAAAAATGTAATTTCAGGGACATTTAGGTGAGAAGGTCAGGGACAGAGCATATTTAACAACAAATATATAAGAAAATACTCTGTTTCAATGTGGCAAAAACACCATAAATTGCTCAAAATTTCAACATATTTCAGGGACTTTTAAAATTTCAGAGAAGTTTGGATTTCACTTCTTTTAGACACGATTCCCATTAAAAAATGTTAAAATATTATTTCTCTGGGTATTAATTTAATTAAGTGAAAATGAAAATGCAGTGAAATTAAAGCAGTTTTCTGTATATTTTTTAGATATTTTAATGTTTAACGTGTTGGTTTCTAGACTGTCAGTAGCTTTCCATCGTGCATTTTGCAATGAAATTGTGTGTTTAGGAAACTTGTTGACATACAGAACATTAACTTTTAACTGGAGCCTGTGAATTTACACCAGGCCTGCTGGTACTTGAATGAGAGGTCAAGACTTGACTTATTCCTTGCCTGCTAAACTTACCAAGCTTTTTGTCTACTCCACTGTGGAGTAGAGAATACAGAGAGCTTGGTTGGTTTAGCAGGCAAGTTAAGTGCTCTCCAGCAATTGACTTCATGTATCACTGGGACAAACACTGCACAGCTACAGTCCTTGTATTGGAACCATGATAGTGTTTCGCTCCACTTCTGAAGTGTCCTAATGGGTTGAACGCTCACTGTGTTCTAAAGACTGAACCCTGGAGACTTCAATGGCACGTCCAGCTGTGAGGAGACAAAATCAATGTGGAAATTTAACAATGAACCCTGGATATTGGTGTCCTATAGATTTTGTCCCGAGTGATATTATACATTGCCCTGTTTTATCTGAGTTCCAGCAAACATACAGCTACAGGCTTCAACTTATTCCATTCCTGAAGGTCTTAGTCAGTGGTTTTTGGCATTGTCTGATTGTGTGATGACTTGTCATTCCTAAATTCAGTCAAACCCATAGATAGAGTAGACAGAATCATGTTTCTTAGAGGCTTCAAAAAAAAAAAAAAAATTGAGGGCACCTGTCTAGTGGGCAATAAAAATATAAACAGGAGAGGTTGCAACTTACTGTAAATGGCTTTATTTTTGCGTGTATAAATTTCCATGGTTTTTTGTATTTTTGGCATTTCACTAGTTTTTATTTCACTGTTTTGGACATAATTCCCATTCAAACAATGTTAAAATACAATACAAAGGTAAGAATACGGCGAAATTTAAGCAATTTACAGTATATGCATTTGGCTGAATACACAACCCAACACACAAAATTCTTGCAGGCTAGAAGTGTATATTGCCAGAAGATTCTATGTTAAAGTAACACCTCCTATAGAGAGGGCACTTCTCCATGCAGCAAGCACAGCATTTTCATTTAATGTCCCTGTCAAGAAAAGCTCCCCCCCCCCCCCCCTTATAAAGCCACCTTTCCAGCACGTTTGGGGTGGCCTTATAAGAAGGGGACTACTGTATTATATATATATATATATATATATGGAATTTTAGGTTTCTGGGTAGAGCAGTTTGAAAGTTACATAAGTGCAAATTCCTCTATAAAAACCATGAATGAGCCAATGACATAAATACCATATTCATCTTAATAAGCGCACACTCCCAAATAAGCACCCCCCATTTTTTCCAAGGAAGAACCGCCAAAATACCCCAGAGTTCTCAAACGAGTAGGGCAATTCATTATTACCCTTAGAATCTACATTTTTGCAGCTTTTGTGGATATTTTTTTTTTTAATGGTGCACTGTTCGCTTATTAAGATGAATAGGTATAACCTTTCTTGAATTATATACTTATTGGTAATTGGTCAATAACTTTCCTCGCCTCTGAGTGTGTCAATGTCAAAGGCAAGCTGTTGAATTCACAGGGTTAAACTACAACACTGACATACGAGACATGCATATTAATTTTCCCTCACAAAGCAGGGCCTCCCACTTGTCAATCACAGGAAATACATGGGCATATCACTGAGACAGGGCCAGATACCACTTTCTCACAAACTTAGTGTCTTCTGTGAAATTTAAGTTTACAAATACCAAAGTCATATTCATTTAGTGCTTCCTAAATTGGTTACAAGAGCAAGTTTCCATTTACCTTACTTAGTATTCTTTATTTCCAAAGTATTAGTAATAACCCGCTTTCCCGCACAGGAAGCGGTCCCTATCTCGCCAGGCAAGAATATGGTTACTAAGACAACCAGGTATGCAGTGGTGGCGGGAAAGTGATATACATGCCTCGTATACTGTTAGCAAACCCAGGCTACCTGTATGTGAAGTGACCAATATGTTGGAGGAATCCCGTGAATGCCCAAAAGTTTTTGACACAAGTTTGTAGACACAAAGAAGTATTTTGATCATGTCAACTCTGGTTGTATGGCTGGTGGAACTGCCAACTTGTTATGCTATAACTGATGTAGTTGTCTTATTTTATGAATTTAGAGTGTTTCTTACATGCATAATGTGCTCCTGGGTGTATACTCATGTGAGCTATGCCTGTACATGTATTATATTTCTTTTTCCCACTGTCACTCAACTCAAGAGGGGGTGGTGGGGGGGTCCCATTATGTTGGCACAGGCAATAAATTTAAGTACAGCATACAGAAAATGAACATGTTCCAAAATAATGTCCAGTATGAAGTGTAGAAAATAAGAGGGCTTCCAGTATGCTGGTATGGCAAGTATAACTATAATGCCCCAATATGCCAGTACAGAAGTACCCCTTACCCCGGTCCAAATTGTGACAAGTCCAGCCAAACCATTCTCCTGCATTATTCAACAATGTTACAGTGTTTCAGCTTGTATCATTATGTAACAGATGCAGGTGTTTTGGCTTTGATGCCCACCTTCATATTCACATGCTCACAGCCTTCTGAGGACAAAGATGGCCACATTAGTGAGTTATTCCTGTATCGTTTGATATACAGTAAAACCTGCCTCTAGGCTATAAATAGGGACCACCTATGAACATTTGTCTGAGAGTGATCCCCTAAGGTAGGTCATCTTACTGTGGTGAAATAGCATGGGAAACATAGTACCGGGAAAAATATGGCAGAGTTGTGTGTGGAGGTTTTGTGTCTAGCATAGATCTGTTACCATGATTTCCTTACCTTTTGACACCTTGGGGACCCAACCCCAAGCCAGCTGGCTCTGTACTTCCTTGGAAAGGGCACATATCTGTGACCTGGTTGTAGCCCAGTGTTATAATCATATGGATTTCACTGCATTTGCAGATTGTTTAGAGTCTGTATAATCGTTTATATCCCTGCGCTTTCAGTTTCCTTGCCTCATCAACAATCCTTGCTTGCTGGAATGGGCCAAGCCACTGAGGCCCTGCCTCATGAATGGTCTGATCTGGAGGCAGTTAACTTCCCAAATTAGCCTGGCCCACAACAGAACTCTGAATTTTCTTTTGCAAGAGATTCAGATTTCCATATAAAATTTATTTTTTAATCCAAACTTAATCTTCCCAAATGGACTTCCTGGGCAAAGATTGGGTGTATTCATCCCATTCAAGGTGTATGATTATAAATACAGTGTTGCTGGTACATGGAGTATGTTTTGAGAAATTATGTACACCCGTTGCTACCGACAGAGAAAATGGTACCAAGTGTTGGGTTTTGAGACTTGCCAAAGAGCTCTGCTGCTGCAGCATGGCCTGTCATCACACATGTCTGTCCATGTGCCAGGACCAAGTCAATTATTGAACTGTTTACCAGTTCATTACAAAACAGATCTAGCTCCATAAAAAACAGAGCAAATGCAACATGGGCTGCACGGCAGGCAAAAGGATTTGTAAACAGGAAACTCACAAATTGCATCTGCAAACCTGCTGCTGGCTGGCATGACAATGGCCATATGTCTGGTCACACAGTTACACCTGTTGGCTGGCATGACAATGGCCATAGGTCTGGTCACACAGTTACACCTGTTGGCTGGCATGACAATGGCCATAGGTCTGGTCACACAGTTACACCTGTTGGCTGGCATGACAATGGCCATAGGTCTGGTCACACAGTTACACCTGTTGGCTGGCATGACAATGGCCATAGGTCTGGTCACACAGTTACACCTGTTGCCTGGCAGGTCATGCTCAACTTCTGTGCCATGCACACTTCCAGGTGTTGGTTTTCTTTTTACCAACAAAGTATCTGGTCTGGAACAAACTCTGTCAAAATCTGAAGGATTCGTCGTCCACATGCCTTCTTGCTATATTCACACACTCTTCTCTCCATTGCTTGTCCTTCTTGTGAGGAAAACTGTGAGGTGCAACCCTTTCATCCGTGGGTATTTCGTTACTTTGTCCTGGTGTGAGCCGAGAATTAAGCCTTGAACCTTGCAGTTGTACACATGCAGTTTGAGAGCCAAGAACTGCCCAGAAGGAATAAGAATCCATAGGGGTCAACCTCCAAAGACGCCTGACCGGGAGGTTCTTGTAAGAAGTGCATGAAATAAAAAAAATAAAAAAAAACAGTCAATTTTGCCTCAAAATCCCTGTCATTTTAAATACTTTTTGAGTCTCCAAAAGGGGAGACTCCCCTTGAAAACCAGGGAGTTGACAGCTATGAGAATCAAATCCTAAGTATCTACCAGTGTCTGCAAGTTCACTTCGGGAACTACAATAATGGCCACTCTAGAATGTGTCTCACTTGTCACAAAGCACCACAAAATGGTGTTGAGTGATCCTGTTGAGGGAAACAGGTAGGAGATATTTTGTAATAGAGGTACCAAGTTGCGGCAGTGGGTCAGGCAATTGGTGTGTCCAACCTTCCAATTCCTCATTTGAACGTAATAAATTTATTTATAATGGAACAGACAGGAGGTGTGTACACATGGCCTTGCCTGCAAAGCTGACCAAGTTCCATGCTATCTCTGCTACTCTTGTGGAATAGACATAACACAGAGCTTGGGTCTGCTTCAGAGGCAAGCACACGGCCAGGCGAGTCACACAAAATTTTAGACACATAAAGGAAGGGGGGTAAGGGGGGGTTTCAGTACGCTGGTACAGGTAATTATTTTTCTAGAGTACGCAGTACGGAAAATAAAAATCTTTCAACATTTTGGATAGTACGAAGTACATAAAACAAGAGGGCTTACAGTACGCCAGTACGGTAAATAAAAAGCCCCAGTACGGGAAACCCCTTACCCACCCTCATAAAGGGAATTACATGTATGTATTTCAAAATGCTGCCTAAGCAGATCAGTCTGTGTGGGTTTCTGCTAATACACAGTCAAACCCCATCATAGCAGCATTCAAATACCCAACATATTCACTTGACAATGCAAGGTTTAAAGAGAGAAAAATCATTTTTCTTTTGAATTTATTCATTTGTCTGACATACTCAGTTATCTGACACTTTTTTGAAGGGAACAGATGGTGTCATTAAAATGAATTTTTGCTGTGTGGGGATCAGAAAAAGCATACATGTATTTGCACATGGAACTTTGTGTTAGTCTGTTCAGCAAGTAAGATAATCAGTCAGCCGATGAAAATCTGTAGACCGGAGGCGAGACTATCAGTGCTGAAGACTAGATGACACAAACACTCCATTATTACATCTTATTTCATCCAGTCATGCAAAAGTACCTTGATCCTAAGAGGCTTAGCATGATTCTTATGACATTTTACCTCATGAGGGGAACATTGCCTGACAGTTATTGAACGTCTCTCACACACTATCAAGCGCTTCATATGTATAACCCTTATTTTCTGTTTAACCACTTGGATCCTGGATGCCTCATTGAAATAGAGTGGGTTATGCAGTAGGTTTATCACCTAAGGGGATCAGAGGGTTTTGATGTTTGACACTAATTCTGCTGAAAGGCCAGACTCAATGCTGTTAAGGAAGGTTCAACAATTTTTTTTTTTTTTTTTTTCAAGAGATTATGCAGGGTACTCTTTTTTTTTTCATTAGCCACATCCCTCTTCCGGAAAGAGTATTTCCAACATTTGAAGATGATGACTTGTGAGTGCGAGGACAATAGGGAAACAGAATTGATGAGAAACCTTTCTGCTTTTTGTTTTTATTGGAACTCTCAATGTATCAGCAAGATTTATTGGGCTTACAATGCCAGGGTTTCCTGTTTTCTTAATATCCAGTGGCAATTACCATGTTTGTGATTACTTGATGCTAATTGTATAATAGGATAAAGAATGTACCTCACCATTAACACACACATACCCAGTTCACCACCCCACCCCCAACACACACACATACCCAGTTCACCCCCACGCCCACCCCCTGTCTGTATGCCTGTCAACATGATAAAAATTATTACAGCAACTATCTATTGCAGCACGAAACATGTTTTGCATGGTTTTTGCATTGCCAGAGCATGCAGCAGTAGGAACATGACACACAAGTGAAGACACCTGGTGGATAAAAGTCTGGTTCATTCATTGGTCGAAAATTTCATGTGACACATGAAGCAGGTGCTGCTTCCATGCAGAATAGTTTATCTGTCAACATGGAATGCTTCTTTAACCCTCTGTCTGCAGATGGGATACTATTCTTTAAGACACAAAAGAAGCACATGACATTTGCCATGTCAGACACTTTGCCTGCCATTTTTAATGAGCAAAAGCTACATGCCAACAATCAGTACGAGTTCTTGAGGGTTAAAGTGTGAAAAATGTAGAGGACTGTTTTATCAGTAAAGACAGAATTAAGCTGGGCAGAGACAGGACAGTGTAGCCTTGTGATCAGGATACTTGAGGAGATGATGATCAAATTACATGCTGACAAGGCTGTGCTGTCCTATCTATAATGAGTATGGATTTTGATCTCTGTATCATCCCCCAAAAGATCACTTTTCCTCTTCCCTTTAAAATCTTCCTGGTTTCCTCTGAGGTGATATATGTTCAGTACATTGATAATAGACTCAGGTTTAACTCTTTTGCTGCTGGTCACAACAAAGTCATGCTCGTCTTAACTCTTTCAGTGCCAATCATGTCTTAATCATGTCTTAAGTCATCCTACTTAAGTCAGACTAGTATGAATCATCATAAGAATCCCAGATTCGTATTCCTTGTAAAAAATCCTTTCATTCAAGCACCAGAATACCTGTCGTTCCAGAAAGAATACCCCAGGTCAACAGCTTTTCTTGGCACCCAATGCGCATTGTGCCCAATGCACATCGATAAAAGCTATTGACTCATTCCAAAATTTGGCACTGAAAGGGCTAAGTTCTTAAATGAATCAAGATTAAAAATTTTCTCATTAAAAGGCCTTTCATTTAAGTACCAGCAAGAGCCTGTGTTTGCAGATAAAAACAAAAACAAAAACAGTCCAGGTTGGTAGCGCTGTGTGCTAATAGTTGGCATTGACTCCTTCAGTGTCACGTTGTGGACTGAGTCAACAGCCTTCCTCAGCACGCTTTGGGTGCAATGTGTTCCCGAGGAAAGCTATTGACCTGGACTGTTATATTCTATATAACTACAGGCTGGTACTTGAATGAAAGGTCTTTTACAAGGAAAATGAATCTAGCACCCTTATTATAACTCAGACCTCTTAATTTAAAGTCGTAGCACAAAATAGTTAGCCCAAAGTCCACCAAAGAAAAATGTTGACTCAGCCCAAAATACTGCACTGATAGAGTGAGGAAAGATGTTGAAAAGGGATTAATAGTTTATTATCAAATTTGGCACAGTGGGCCTTGAAAACAAAAAAAAACAAGCAGGTTATAAATGCGGTCACTATGACCTAAATTCATGTTCATGTCCATCAAATGTTGCCTGCGTACTCTATGTGTTTACTCCACTCAGAGCATTGGAGAATAAAGGAAGTCTGGTCAGTATACTGGGCTCCACAGTCATTGTTGTCTCTACACACAGTACGTACCAACAGCCAATGTGTCACTATGGAGATAGCATGACATTAACCTGTAGTTGTTTATGTGTAAATGGAGGCTACACAAGAAACCCTGACAGTACATATGTAAAGAGTGCTGGGAAGGGGGCACTGGTTACAAGAGTCACTGAAAAGCTTCCACCATCATTAGATGCTAAGCCCAATGTGTGACTGCTTCACAAGCAGACACAGAGGAGTACATGTATGTTAATTCACTTAGTTTCATGGTTCTTGTATTTTCACTTATTTCGCTGATGGCACAAAACTATGAAAATAAAAAAACACTGAAATAGTATTTTAACATAGGTTTGATCGAACTATATTCAAAGCATCAAAATTAAAACGTCAGGTAAATGCCCCAAGTGCAGAAACATGAAAAATTTATGCCCATGAAAATGAGTACATTTTAGTGCTGTTTGACGTTATATCTGTCTCCAGTGCCCAGTATAACCTTTTTACTCTCAAATATTTGAAATGTGCCCAGATTTAAATAGTGATGTACTTCAAAGTCTTTGCTTAATCTTCATGGTAGTAGAAAATATTTTTGCTGGGAATGATAGATAAGAGCTAATATGATTGGATGTCCGAGGGCAGTGGCTGTCTATGGCACAGGTTGGGCACATTGCACGCAACCTGTGCCAAGAAAAGCTACTCGTCAGTCTTTTCTAACCTAGAAGGGTTAACAGCTGATGAAATGTTGATTTCGTCAAGATATTGGGCAACTTTGTTCATTTCAGAGAAGTAGTCAATGGGACTCCTACCTAATTTTAGTATGCCATGGGTGGGTGGCTAACTTATGCTTGTACTGAAGTCAGAGGCAATATGAGAAACTATAAGATTACATGTATGTATCTACTTTGGGCTCTGCACTACCATAAAAAGTTAGGTTAATGATATCAAAGGATATTTAGCCAGGTGATGAATAATGATGTTTCATGTACGCTGTAAATTTGTAGGTTAATGGGCCAGGAAGAAATGCAGTGAACACAAATTGAGTCACGTAAGAGGAAATGTGGCTCTGGCCTTGTGGTCTGGAACAGTACAATGGGCCAGGACCTAGCCCCAGATGTGTGGCCTTTGCGGGGCAGCAGTGTACGGGCCGCAGTGAGTTGGAGGACTGAGTCCCCCCTCCGAGGGGGCCAACAGTGGGGGGGCCTCTGGTTGCTTCACCCTCCAACTTACTGCACCCATACCGTGCTGGAAGGCCACATATCTGGGGCTATCCTGGACCGAGAGCCCTCTTTGCTCCCTGCCCCCTCTAGTTGATACGTCTGGTAAGAGTTAATGTTGCTTGTGTTTGCATAATTCCCAATGTCTGTACAATGGTCGGAGCACTTCTTTAACACTTTTTGACTAATTTGTGAGCAGTTAATGGATGGTCCCATTCTCACCACTCCTTGTTCAGCTGTTAGCAAAAATGCACACATATGGAAGTTTGGTCATACAGTAGTCCCTCCTTTGAGAGACCGCCCCTAGTGCCACCCAAAAGGTGGTCACATAAAGCAGGTGGTCCCTCAAAGGAGGTATAAATAACATGAAAAGTACCACAGAAAGACCTGACAACTGTGGTCTCTGAAAGGAGGTGGTCTCCCAAAGGAGTGGTCTTTCAAAGGAGGGACTACAGTATGAAAGTTTGGTCCATGGCAAGCCCTCAGGGCCAGAGGCACATTTTCTATCCTGCCAATCATGGCAGCCCAGGCTCAACTTTATCATTATGTGTTGGAAGTGCTAAATTCACAAATTGGATAACATCTAAGGATGAGAATTTTCAGAAAAGCTGTTGAGTGCGAATAATCAACCTTAAAGTAAAGCTGTCTGCAACAATCCATCAGGAAAAGCATTTTAGGATAAATGATGCACAACTGGAAAGTTCACAGATACAGTGAAATCTTGTATACAATGACACCATGTGTTTCCTGCAAAGTGTTCCAGATATCTGAATGTGTCAGATTAATGAGTCAAAAGGAATTTGATTTAAGTCCCTCAAAACTTGTGTCTTAAGTGAATGTCAGATATTTGTGTCATTACAATAAAGTTTTGCTGTATTAGTGGATATCTGAGTCTGCAGAAATGAAATTTCACTGTATCAGTAGCTATGTGAGTGTTGCTGTAATGAGGTTTCACTGTTTTAGTGGCTATAACTGAGTGTTATTATAATGAGGTTTCACTGTATTAAGTGGCTATAACTGAGTGTTATATTGAGATTTCGCTGTTTTAGTGGCTATATCTGAATGTTATAATGAAGTTTCATAGTATTAGTGGCTATAACTGAGTGTTGTTATAATGAGGTTTCATTGTATTAGTGGCTATAACTGAGTGTTATTATAATGAGGTTGCACTGTTTTAGTGGCTATATCTGAGTGTCATTATAATGAGGTTTCATTGTATTAGTGGCTGTATCTGAGTGTCATTATAATGCAGTTTCACTGTATGTGTATCAGAGGTGGCACTTCCAGCTGGCAGGAAGACTGAGCCTGTTACTGTGTTGTCCAGGCTCATTTACTTGTACCAGGTGGTGGTGACCTGACCATTAGCGAAATGTTAACGCCAATCCTGGTTGAAATCTTCATGAGGATGACCATATATTTCAGGGACCTGAATCAGTATTTCCATTAGGAATTTCTTTGGGTATCAAAAGAAGGGAAATTCAGGGGAGAAGGCTAGATTTTTACCAATTTTACATGTAAATAAACAAGACTTGTGACCCTTAATTTCACAGAGGGTATTTGAGATTTTCAAAGGGTTATATACCCAAATTTGGGGGTTAATGGAAACACTGGATCCCTTTGTTTTTCCCATATTTGCATGATGACATGTTAGCTGTGTCGTCATGGTGATGTGAAAATTTCACTTGATGGTGCAAACTGGTGGAGCAATCTTGCAAAAGTTACGTCTACATGTATCATACATCCTATGTACTGTAAAGAGCTGATCACAGGTGTGACAAATGTTAGTCTATCTTCTTTATGATCCTTCTTTGTTACTAACAGCAAAATCAGGATTTTTTTTGTTTTTGTTTTTTTTTTGCTGGTTTGAGACAGCAGCAGGTACAGCTTATGCTACAGGTGTGCATCAACGTCACGTCTTTGACTAATTGTCTTTGACTAAATCATAAGCCTGGTCAGTATACAGCACTGCTAAATCACAAAACAACAACGGCTGCACAATTCTTGGAAACGTAACCCATTTATGGGTTGCTCTAAAAGGCAAGTTATTAAACCCCGGTTGACCCAAGTAACTTTTTGCTTAAATTGCCGAATTTTTATATTTTCACAGTTTTTGTATTGGTGACATTTCACTGCAGTTTTAATTGAACCATCTTGGACATAATTCCTATTCAAACAATGAATTTTGTGTCATAAAAGAAAAAATACCCCTTTGCAGGAGTTTTTGGCAAAATACTGGACCTTTGCTTGGGAAATTTCACTGAAAACAGGGGACTTAAGAGCCGCACATACCCACTATCATCACTAATGGGAGTAGCCCCCCCCCCCCCCGCTTACTGGCAATGATGCTGTTATTTTCCTTTCCTTGTACAAAATTTTTACCAGTATCAGTATACTGAGCCCCCCTCCCCCCTTTCTTATGTCAATGATAAATGACAGTCAGTGGTTTTAGGAGACCTGATGCAGTGCAAACAAGAAGAAGAGAGAGCATAACACCTCTGATCACTTTGCCCTTTGATTTTGGCCAACATGACCAGTCCAAAATGAATGGTTTTTGTGTTAGCCCTAAGTGGTTGCTGATCTGTCATTATGACATGACTCAACCCCAGTCCTTCACCCTGTGTGGTCCACACCAGGATAAAATTCCACCGTGTTGACTTTTCCCAATTCAACTTTTATCAGGTTACCATGGCGATGTGGCTTATATCTACATCTACAGCACACATAATCTCAAACCTTTTGTTTCTTTTGCAAACAAATTAAATCTGGCTCTTGAGGGAAGACAAAAGGAGCAGATCTGACTAGTTATTATATCAGTAATGGCCAATAAGACAAAGCTCCCCCCCCCCTCCACAAGGGCTGTAGAGATAATACTGAGCTCAGTCTACTTTTTAGATGAAGAAGGGGCTAAAAGTTCCAAATGAAAAATCAAATGATTTCAGTTTCAAAAGACAAGGAAGGGTGCAAAAAACTAAAGACATGAGTAAATATTTGGAACAATAACAACACACGGAACAATTTTCAACTTTGCCTTTTGAAACCAGCTATTGACAAAACATGACAACACATTGTAATATATATATATATTTAGTGTATTTGTGTCTTTTTGTCCAGAACCGCTTCCTAGTAGTCATTACCCTATTCTGCAGTCCGAAGGCTTTACTCTCCATAAGCTAACCTGTCACTGTCTAACCTATATACATATTGGAGTAGTATTGTCCATATTACACACAATCTTCTGTAGAATTTTGACATAGGCTGTATTGGCTCAAATAAATTAAAGGGCCTTCAGCGGGTAACAACTCAGAACATGTTTCTGAGCCTGTACCCATACATGTCTCTCTGAGTAGTGGCTCCTTGTCTAAGCCAAATATTCGGCAAAGACAACCCAAATAATACATGTAATGAATAAATATGAACGTGGCAAATGATATATCTATGTATATAGCATAAGACTGGGCAAAAAAAAAAAATTGTAATATTTACTTTTGATTTCTTTAATGTAAATAAGCATCATTATATGTTCAGGGATCAATTTATCTCCATGATCATTATGTTGAGAGTGCCACAATTTTCCCACCTTACAGCGTGGCTGAAACGTATTTTGAGGCACACTTGTGTAGCTTTGTATTGTATCGTGAAACATATGTATAGTGTTGTATCACACTGTAAGTACATATCGTGTGAAAAGATATAGTTACGCACTGAAACATAGGACATGGGCAAACCTCATTATGACAACACTAAGGTACTCCCACATATTCACTTTGAGGACACTTGTTTTGAGAAAATGTCTTTGCTATTTGGCTCATTTACTGGGTTCACATACTCATATATATATATATATATATATATATATATATATATATATATATATATATATATATATATATATATATATATATATACAGTAAAACCTGTTTTGAGAGACCACCTCTAGGACAGGCCAAAAAGTGGTCACATAAGGCAGGTTGTCTCTCAATAGGAGTGTAACAACATGGAAAAGATGGCAAAAGGGACAGGATAAACATAGTGTGAAAAGGCAGGTGGTCCTTCATCACAGTGGTCTCTCAAAACAGGTTTCACCATATATATATATATATATGTACATATAGGACACATTTTTCATGGAACAGATGGTATCATTATAATGAGGTTTCACTGTACCTGGATGAGGCCTGCAGTTGAGATCTATCAGCAAACATTGCAAGTTGGAAGTTCAGTGTCTAACTCGTGGTAGGGACAGTGGGTGCATGATGTAGCCTCAGTCATGACTTTAAAGGGTTAACTCTTTACAGGTTAGCCCTACTGTAACCTCAGGAAGAAAACAATATGGATGAAGTCGTACATGTTTTAGTAAAGTGCACCTCTTACAAGGTGTTGTTTTTAAACCAGTTGGTATTTTTTTGTGATCCCCACTATCTCTGTTTCCTGTTAGTGGTGTCCCCCTTTTTCGCTCTTTGGCCTCAGCCAATTGCCTCTCCTCCAGTCCCTACTAGACTCCATGGGTGTCTGGCTGGCCTGTTACTGGCGCCCATGCTGGACTTGATGAGTACTAGCACTGAGGGTGTGCTGTTATGTCTGTCCTATGAACTTGTCCTTTTTTGCAAGACAAATTTGTATAGGGCTCTGCCCTTCTTCCTCTTGGTAATTCTCTGAATAAAAATGTGTTTCAACCAAGCCAAGCCAAGATATTGCAAAAACGTGATAGCAACATTAATATTGCCAATGATGCCAATGTCTTACATGTCAAATTAAAAATGTGACCGAAGGGTCATTCACAAAATCTTGCTCTTTTAGCAGAAGGGGAAAAATATGATTTATTTAATGTTGCAGCAAGAGGTAAATTGATGAAAAATGTTTCTATTTTTAGAAACAGGTTATAACTGAGAAATTCTGATTATCATTATGGGGTTTTTTTTAACCCTTTCAGTACCAATCATGTCTTAAGTCCATCTTCTTATTAAAATCAGACAAGTCTGAATTATCATAAGGATCCCAGATTTGTATTTTTTATAAAAAGACCTTTCATTCAAGTACCAGTATGCCTATAGTTCCAGAGAGAATACCCCAGGTCAACAGCTTTTCTTGGCATGCATTGGGAGCATTGCGTCCAATGCTTGCTCAGAAAAGCTGTTGACTCAGTCCAAAATTTGGTGCTGAAAAGATTAATTTTCAAACTTTCCTTGGTCTGATTAGCCTCAGAGTTGACTATCAGAGATATGCAAAGGCCAGCATGTTATGGCTCTGTCAAAGTGAGTATTTTTTTACCACAGCAGGAAATATAAGATTTTTCTGCTGGCTGTTGGAAAAGATCATTGCGTGCAAAAACACAGTTCACCTGGTAAAATGGTTCCATTTGCAGTACCGGTTGACACAAAACCAGTATGATTACTTTCCAAACATAGAAAATAAATATTTAAAACATATTTGAACAGTTAAGTTGTGTGGTTATGAAATTGGAAAAAAAGGAGAGGATGGAAGAGGAGGAGGAAGGTGAGGGAGAGAGCAAGGCCTTTAGTCCATGACGGAATGCACAGCACTGTAACTGTTACCTCCCCCTGTAATATAGGAGCTTTTTAGAGTCCTTACCATCTCCTGATGAGATCAGATTTTGGTTGAACTATCACGCACTGCCTATATTCCTGCCTGCTCCCCCAGTCATATAATTCTATCAAATTGGAGACTTAATCTCCTGGCTAAAGTCACAGGGAGGCAGCTGAGTATGTCATGGGATCAACAGTAAGCTGGGTCTTACTGTGCCAAGGAAAGCTGCTCATATGGGGTAACGTACCTCCATGAGTCTGATTTTAAATTTTGTCCATTTAAATGAAATTTCATGGAATAAGTCATTAAGGCACATGTTAATTTGACATGTGGCTTGAACACTACATTCTTGTTGCATTTATTTCATAGTTTGTCAAAGAATTTACAAAAAGGTCCTCAAGTCCAGATCATCAAACCCATGTTAGTACATGTATATGCTATTGCAGCAACCACATGATATCAGTTTTTGTTCTCTCTGTGTACTGTAATCCAGGATTATAGTGAAACATCTTTTATTTTGTAGGGTATCAGGGGAGATCAGTGAGGATTCACTAAGTCACATCCATGAAATAAAGATATACATGTGTGTGTATATATATATATTTATATATATATATATACATATACATATATACATGTATGTATATATACATATATACATGTGTGTGTGTGTATATATATATATATATATATATATATATATATATATATATATATATATATATATATACACATACATATTAAGCCCAAAATATGGTCACTTGGCTTTCTCTTGCTATGTACAGGAAAGGGTTAATTGTACAAGTTGTGGACCAAAGTAGGGTTTATGCCCCTGTAACCCTGTTATTTTTGTATTTTGCTGTATCTTGTGTACCCCCCCCCCCCTCCCTCCCAGCTGAAACAACCCATTCTCACTTAAGTGACTAGAAATACAGCTTATCCAAAAATAAAACAGGATTTGTTAGCTTAGTTGGCACACCATGACAATAGGCGTATTCTATAAGTGATGGTATTCAGGCATGGACACCCTGGTGCCCTGACCACAAGCCATAACAACAGCTTAACCCCCTCAGCTCTTGATTTTAGTGTCGTGTCTTAGGAACAAAACTGTGCCTAATAAAGAAACAGCCTTTGAGAACTTGTCTGGTTCTTTAAACCACTCTACCTAGAAACGCAAAGTGTCTTTTGGTAAATGGATGCATGTAGTTAAGATACTCCTGGAAATTTTGGTGACTTTTGCTGCAAAACTATTCAATGAATTGAGTGGTACTTTAACATACCCTAATGGGAATACACACCTCTAGACCACAAGAATTTAGTGGTCATATTAGGTTGTATATTCAGCCAAATACGCATACAATTGCAAATTGCAACTCTCCTATTGATGCAAAATAAGATGTAGACCTGTGTTTCGGCGAGTCTGTTGAGGTACAGTGGTACCTGTAATTTAAGACCATTGGCTTTCATGACCACATTTGTAATTGCACAAGTCTCGATTCTGTATAAATTTACCTCAAATGTGAGAATACGTGATCATTTTTTGCTGGCAGAAGAGGTGGTAACAGGTAGCTCATGCACCTCCATACCGGGTAGGAACGCTCGTGTCATGTGCCAAATGCTGGTTATGTTTTCCCAACCTGTATTATTGACTGCCATGACTGGACTTTCAATGCACTGCTTGAATTGCATTTATGTATTTCTTAGTTTAACAAAGAATTTGTTAATCCCGGATCATATGCTTACTTGGGTGAATAATTATGTACCCACAGGTCAATAAATACAATCCTATATGTAAGCAGCAGTTTAGAAATAAAAACAGTTGATATGGAGCCTCGAGGGGTTAATAACCAATGGCAGGAACTGGACATGGTCCTGTCAGGATTTTTTCAATCAAAATGACAGGTCTAATTTGCTTCGATCCATCGCCTCAAAACTTTTGGACATTTTGTCCACATTTGGAGTTTGTTTGTGGAGGTGTCGGCTGAAAGGAAAACTTTTGCTGTGATGTTTTCAGCGTGGTGAGATCATAATATTTGTGAAGAGTAATATTTGATTGAGGATTATAAGAAAATAACAGGTAAGATCAGCTTGCCAGTCTGTCTGGGGTAGTGATATACAGTGGGCTCGCCCTTACCATCACCCAAAATGTGGCCAAAATTATTGTTGTTTTTTTTTAATGACTGAAATTAAAATTTAAAAAAAAAAAAAAAAAAACACAGCAAAAGACCAAAACAAAAAAAAGCAATAAGTTGATCTTTTCAAGCATTAGATGGGGTCACCCTAACAAACTGTGACTAAGTTGATTTCAAAAATTTCTGAGCAGTGATGTTGTTAATCAGTAGGGTTGTGTTAACACAGCCTTGTACATAGTAATTTAAGTGATGATGTACAAATTAATACCAAAGACTCCAGCTGTTAAGTCAAAATAACACAATTTGAAAGCAAGGACCTATGCTTTTCAGTAACAACCCAGGCTAATGCATCGGTGGCACAATTTAAAAAAAAAGAGAAAAGGCCAATACATGTAAGCTGAACTTTTTTTTGTCAGAAAAGAAAGTTTAATAGCTTACAGGTGGCAACATTGCTGAGAAAATTTCAGAAATGTTAAGCAGACTAGGAAGTTGACAGATCAGGCCATGGGAAACATGTTTTGCCTTGGGAGTGAGGAGGCGGACAGTTGTGGCGAGGTAACACCAGCAGTCCTGTGTGTCGAGAATCTCTTCTTGTGAGAAACAGCAAGCATACACAGCACATTTTATTATTATTATTTTATTTTTTTTTTACAATTCTGTCAAAAAAATTCCCACGGGGCTCGGCATGTGTGGTTGCCAAAGTAGACCACATCTAGAAGATCCTGGAGACATGTATGCAGTGTGTGGCCATCAATCTTTTGGAGTTTTTTGATACTGTGGCCAAAACTTGTATGTTTTGAATTACAGAAAAAACCACCAGAGTTTACTTGTAAGTATGACTGTATTTACAGGTGCTACCATATTAACCCTGTTGGGTATCACAGGTGCTACCGTATTAACCCTATTGAGTATAACAGGTGCTACCATATTAACCCTGTTGGGCGCCTCTAGCCTTGTAAATACCCCCTTCTCACACTACTTACAAAAAGGAAAAAAAAAGAAAATAGTGTGAGTATCAAAATTTTCCAGTTAAATGGGCAAAGATAGTGTTATGTGTAAACCCAAATCTGAACTAAAGGTTCACATCTGGATAATTTCTATTTGCTCTGAATGCATAATAGAAATGATATGGTAACATAAATAGGAAAAAAAAAAAAGAACAAAATGGGGTTAAGTATGAGGGGAAATGGGGTCATAAAAAATAAGGTGGTCTCTAATAACAGGTGATCTTCGTAGCAGGTGTTTCTGTCCAGTTATTGTGTCTGGGCAGGAAGTTTAGCTTTCACCAGACATCAACACCGTGGAGGATCAATTTGTTATGGGCCGTAAACACAAAAGATAGCCTGATGAGCAGACCATTATCAATAATTGATTTGTTGATAGTGAATCAGATCACAGTTGACATAATATTGAGAATTGTCCAGGAGTGGTATACATATATGAATTCAAAAAAAAAAAGAAAAATTAAAATTAAAAAATCTACCTCCATTACTGTTGCTTTTATACTTGAGTAATTTTCTTTACTTTATTTAAAAATTTATGTGAATATTTCTCCAGGAATGCCATATTTTAGGGAAAAAAATGACATAAATGTAGATAAAAATCTGTTCATGAAACCATGAAAACTTGATAACAAATGTCACCTGCTGTATTGTGTACTTCAGACAAAATTGCAAAGCCACTGATAGTAGTGTGTATGTTGAGGTGTCATGCTCTGTCAGCCCCGAATAACATATTCATTTTACTTGAAATTTTAAAAAAATTAAACTTCTATATTTTTGCTTTTAGTTTTTTAAACAAGACCATGAAAGCATGCTTCAAATAGATGTCGCAATAGACATGGCTTGAATTCTTTTTGCGATGTCTTTTCTAAATTTCAGAAAAATTCCTTGAATTTAAAATCAATCAAAGTTTAAATTGTCTGAAAATAAATAGATTCAGTACAGACCTCCCTGTGCTGTTGAACATTAGTGTATCAACCAAAGCGGCACTTTTATTTCACGATACATAAAGAGAGATTGTTAACAGTATCAATCAAACCATGTACATTTGTAGTCACACCCTGTTTGGCTTAAAGCCAGTCAGGTGTAACAAGATAAAGCTTCCCTGCTGTGCTGTTACAAACAAAATATGAAGATCACAAAGTGTCACGTTGACGACATAATATCTCTGTGGGATCCTGCATACTACGCTAAGAAGATCGTTTCATAAATTTTCTCCTTGAATTAAGCATTTCCTGAACACAAGTAGGTACATTTGTATTTCCACTTCAGTGCATTACAAAAGTTGGCCTTTAAGGGGTTGAAGTCTATGAATACTGTTTAGCACATTTGCGAATCTTGACAGATTGATTTGTTCATTCAACAAGAAGTTGACGTGCCAAAGACATGTAGGCCTGCAAGTAAGTTGTCGGAGTACTCTTGGTCAATTTACACAGGAATTCTGAAGTCAGTATACTTTTTACCTACAGTGGTACCGTCTCCAAAGACCACTCCTCATGACAGATCACAGGAGTTAACTGTGACTGCACTTTAATACGACTTGCCGTGCCGACCAGTTAATGGGAAATACTCAGGGGCAGGATTTAAATCTATTCACCCTGCATCATCCTGGTTTGCATATAGCTGTAGCATCAGTCTTGGACTTTTTGTGATATCACAGGCTGCAACAGAAGTTCACGAAGAGATTAAGTTCACTAAGTTCTGTTAGGATTGGAGACCTGCAGAACAGTGGATGTCAGATCAACTTGTAATCGAAATGAATAAAAATGCTGCATATTTAATGCACATTTTTAATGTTATGACAAATTGGAGAAATCAAATAGTGGAATTGGAGCAAAATGCCACACCTGCGTATAGATGGGTTACAGTCTAGTGTCCACTAGTTGACAGTATGGTGTCATCATGACAAGCTCTACATGTACAGAAGACTTGAGTGTCCACAAGACATGTTGACATATGGAGAGCATATTTATGTCAAGTGTGTATCAATATCCCATCAATGTATATTTACAAAGCCTTCAGCAGCTACCATTACTTTGACTCTTTAGCTACCTGTAGCCATCAAAAGCTTCCTTCTTATTTAATTATGGCCTGAAGGCTGTCTGGGCCACAACTTCAATGAATCCTTATGTATCCAACTTTTTGAGCCAGAGGGGTTTTCGGTAAAGGGCCAAGCCAAAGCAAAATATCTTCTGGTTTATGTTGAATACAAGTGTTTTTGTTTTGTTCCATGTGTATCTGTTTTTCCCATACATCATGTGTTCATGTTAATTGTGTGTGCTTACATTTATTCCATGTGTTTATTTTTATGTTTATTTTGTGTTTTTATTTATTTCATGTGTGACCATTCAGTCTGTGTGTTTAAATATTTATTCCTTGTGTTTAAGTTTATTCAATGTGTTTAAGTTGTTTTTTATGTCAGGTGATTATATATTTTTAATGTGGAATAGGAGAGGTTGCACTTAGCAATTTTATGAATATTTGTTTGAATACACAACCCAAAACACTAAATTCTTGTGGGCTACAAGTGTGTATTCCCATATGATTTTATGGTAAAGGAACATTCAGTATGTGGAAAAGTTTTGGAGCAAAAGATACCTAATTTACAGAATTATTTTAACTGTATACAACCATCGATAACAAGAAATTTGCTGCTTCTAGGCAGAGTGGTAAAAAAGTTAAGTATAAGTGCAAATTACAATAGAAACTAATGGAAATACACATACGTAGCCCGCCCGCCTACAGAGCCCCCTACTGAGAACCACATGAACCAGTTGATGTTGAACTGACTGAATCAGCAGCTATCCTCAGTGTACTGACAGCATACTGGAGAAAGCTGCTGACTGACGCATGGTTTGCATTATTCTTCAGGTTTCTTCCCAGAGCCTTCCAGCCCTATTGTAGGGCTGTGATGTGACTTAGGCCTCCCATCATAAGGTATAGGAGGATAGCGCTGTAGTTCTTGAACTTTGCTCAAAATTTGGAAAAATATGGAAATCCCACTACACTGCTGGGATTATCTGGCAAAAACCCTGTTGTTGATGGGAAAAAAGGAGCACACCCCATCTACAACACAGAGCTGTTGCTGGTAGTTTTTCATGGGTCCAACTCAAGAGGGAGCCTGTTGTGTTTTCAAGGTGTCTGTCTGTCTGGCTGTCCGTCTTTGCGTGGTTTCGTTGGTCCACTATTTGTTTGTGAACACAATATCTCAAGGCTTACTGACCACCTACAACTCAGATTTGTCTCTTTTACACATTGGACACCATGTCTTGACATGATGACATTTTGATGACCTTGACCTCATTTTCAAGGTCATGACCAGACCTATGTATGTACAAAGGTGGACCCATCAGTCAATGGTTTTCCATATAAGCGCTTCTCATTAATGAAACAATAACAATAATAATAATCACCTTTAGGTTCTCCAGTATAAAAAAAAGTGATGACAAGTTTGAAAGAAAACAGGTGAACATGTTAAGGTTAAGAGCTGTTGTAGTTCACGTTTGCAATGAGGCATGGCGAAATGGGTTGCCTGGGTCATTTTGTGCCTGTCAGGTTTGATAAGGAAAGGTACAGTGAAACCTGGACAAGACATGACCCAAAGGGAGAGCATATTGTAGTCTTTCAGAACAGGTGGTCTCTCAAAGAAGGTATAAACAACTTGGGAAGTTTTCAAAGTAAGGAGACTCACTGGATGGTCAACCAATATAGTATGCTCTCAGAAAAGAAGTCAACATTCTGAGGGATGGTTGAACATTTTCATCATTTTTTAATTAGTACTCACAGTACGCAAGGGGGGAGGTGGTTAAATGGGTCTGCACACTTTCACAGAATATGGAAAATAAATGATGGTCAATTTTTGGCATGTTTTGTGCAATTTTGGTATGATTTATTGGAAAATCATCACCTTTAAAATACTAATTTGGGGGAGGGAGGGGTACAGTGGTATAAGATCTTCACTCAGCAGGAGTCGAATTTTCATGGCATTAATAAATTATTGTTCATATTGTTGCCATTTTAGGTATTTCACTGAAGTTTATCTTCACTAGATTGAAGAAAAGTCTTGTTACAGCTATGTTAACTCTCTAAGTGCCAAATTTTGGACTGAGTTAACAGCTTTTCTCAGCGTGCATTGGGCGACGTGGGATACTTTCTCTCGAACTATAGGCATGCCAGTGCTTTAATGAAAGGTCTTTTTACGAGGAATATGAATCTGAGATCCTTATGATAATTCAGACTAGTTTGTCTTTAGTAGATCGACTTTAAAGGTGATTGACACTGAAAGAGTTAAATACTTTTTGTCATTGGTTTATTTTCTTGTGTTTGCTTCCTGATGGAAATAGGCAAAAATAACAACGAAAGAAAATCCATCTACCGTATATACGATGAACTCTAACTTGTTGATTCCATAAGAGGTGAAAAAGTTGGGTGAATTGATATTTTCTTTCATAAATAGAAGTATCAAGGTAATTTTGTTTGCCCATACAGCCAGTTGTTAGAACAGCTGTGTGGGTTGGCGTGTGGTGGAATGCCTCTGTCCACACTTTTATTGTAATCTACACAAAGGAGCTGTGTGTTTTGCTAACTGGGAAGTGCACCTGTGTATCAGGTTTCATGTGTCACATTTGAAACCTGAGTTGAATCACATGAATGTATCATTGTTGCTGTTGTGAATGTATAGGCCTGTAGGATAGCTTTGTTATTTGTCCACTCTTCATGGTGACATTCAGGATCAGTTTGATATACACCAACAATGCAGGAAGTGTACATTGTATAAGTGGTGCCATCTGGTGAGTGAAGATGTAATGCACTTATGATTGTTTAAATATGTATGAATATGATTTGGATATCAAAATTAATTGCGGCCACAGCATTTATTGTTGCTGTGAAATGTTTGTAAAATATATACTTTTGGTTTCATATATTATAACCACCCCAAGATCATCCCATTACTGTCTTAATTTAGAAACCATTGGGTGCGGAATCCAAAATTTTCAAAATGGCAGCCAAGCCTGTAGGTCTTGGACCAGTAACCCCTCAAGGTCGGGTCAGCTGATCCACAACTTTTGATCGAGTACTGAATACTGTTGCTGTGTCTATTGGATGTTAATATCACAGAGGCAGAGCATCCCAAATTGAGCCCCATCATCATTTTGGATAGGAAAACACTTATCAACTGTGAGTTTTAGAAAGGCACTGCTACTCTAGAAATATTTTAAATCATTTGATAACTTTGTGTATTTTTGGAGACATATTTGGCGCGGAATAGTCAGTCCTGGAGGTAAGGTACACAAATGCACCTGTAAAAAAAAAATCTAATCACATGACCCCGCATTTTCTTGGTTTTTAACTTGCTGCTACTGGTATAAACTTGAAGTAGAATGCAAAGGAAGTTGTGGGTTCACCTTTCAAATGGGAGAAATAAGCCAGCGAATGTCGCTATTTTAACATGTAAATGCATTAGGCCTAGGTTACTGGTCCAAGACCTATAGGTTAGTCCTGATTGGATATTTTGAAGAGGTGGTATTCAAAATGTATGTGCGATAAGTGTTAAGGGAAGCAGCTATTTTTAGCACCTAGGGTGCTAATTAGGAGTAATATGATACACTTATTTTAAGACCATCTGTAATGTGAGACCATTTTTTGTTGGCAGTAGGGGTGATCTTAAGTAACAGATACAGCTATTGAAGAATTGAAGCATAATTGCTTATAGTTACACTCAGAATCTAACAAAAAATATTTAAACATAACAATATATCAGCAGGTGAAATTGATATAAATATGAATTTCAGTCCGTAAAACTGCAATATAAATCTCTTTTGTTTGCACATACAGATCAAAGCTGCCACAGTGTATTTTGTGATGCTATTATACAGTAGTATGTATTGTGTGAGAAGACACTCTGTGGCGGATGACGTGATAATGGCAGCAGGTGGCCAGTCTACCTGTTGCACAACTCTCCGCGTTTAGACAGATGTGGTATACTGTATTGTGTGTATGTCAGCTGGGTTAGTGTGAAAATCAATATTCAAATAAATTTTCACAAGAAACATAATTGTGTACTTTTGTGCACAGAGATAAAGCTAATACGTATGCCACATTGATTAATTGAAAAATTTAACTCTTTCAGTGCTGTTCACGTCTAAAGTCGATCTACTAAAGTCAAACTAATATGAATTATCATTAGGATCTCGGATTCCTATTCCTCGTAAAAAGACGTTTCATTCAAGTACCAGCATGCCTCTAGTTTAAGAGAAAATATCCCAGGTCAACAGCTTTTCTCGGCTTGCATTGGGTGCATTGTGCCCAATGCAAGCCGAGAAAAGCTGCTGACTCAGTCCAAAATTTGGCACTTAAAGAGTTAAGACAATGGAGTACAATGCAGCAGCATGTAGTCTGGGGACGAGGAAACCCACAAAGTGCACAAAATCTTGAGATATTAATGCCTTGCAAAATAGTATTCTAGGATTGGATTATTCATTAGCCAAGTTCCCAGCAGCATAAATGGTGTCACTTGGCTAGAAAACTTTTTAGGTCTGCTGACTGAAGGTCACAGAGCATATAGCATCACTCATGTCCATCTGTTTGTAAATTTTTTGGGTTATGAGCATGGTTCCTTTTGATATTGGTGGTGCCATCTATAATATTATGTAATATAAGGGTGAAGATATAAAAATCTTGTGAACACTCTAGCATCTTTAATTTTTGGTGGATCTTCACCAAATATGGTGGGATTGTGGAAAAGGTCAAAGTCTAAGTTCCTAGTGATACTAGTGGTGCCACCTATAATTTGACAGGCATTATGAGCCAAAATGTGTTTTAAGTTATAAAATTCCATATTTTGGAAAAGTTATTAGCATAGACTGGCCAAATTTATAGGATATATAGACCATGGCCAAAGGTAGAATGTTATGTAATATCAGTGACCTTGACCTATTTTTGTGAGGTCACCATGCCTGTAAAGTTGAAAAGGTGATTTTGTAATGGCATGGTGTAGCTTGGACATCAATGGCAAAGTGAATTTGAACCTCCAGATCAAAATGGCACTTGATTACATGATACATAAAACTGTACTTGGTGACCCACTTTTTGAATCACTGTGACCCAGTAATTATTGGGGCTTGTCCAAGTTTATTGTTTTTCATCAATAACTTGAAAAGTTACTACCTGATTTGAACAAACAGACTATATATGGAAAGCTGGATGTGGGGTGCATATTTTGAACACTAACAATTTTTTAATCCAAGTTGCAGGTCAAGGTGAAATGGCCAGTTTGAATATAGTAGTCATCTTGTGAGTGCTCTGCACCCTACAATTTTTCAGACAGACCCATATAACTTTTTGTAATGGCAAGGTGTAGCTTCAACATCAATGACAATGTCAGCAAAGCACTAGGCCTATGGGCCTCTTGTATTACATAATCTGGGTGACCTGATCTTCTGTCCCAAGGTCATTGAGGACATAAACTCAAGGACTCACTCATTGTTGTCTTGGCACAGCAACAATATGACATCACAGCAATACGCCGTATGCGCATTAATTTCCTGCCACAAAGCACGGGTTTGACACCAGGCGATCACGGGGGACTTGCAGGTCACATCACTGTCACAGACAGGGCCATATGTTCATCTCTCACAAAATTAGAATTTTTTGAGAAATTTAAGTTCACAAAGGCCAAACTGGTATTCATTTAGTACTTCCCAAGCCATATATCAAGAAAATTTTATCTGCTGTTAATAAGTATTGTCTATTTCCAAAATATTAGTAATATCCTGCTTGTCCATCCAGGTACCGACCTGTACCTCGCCATGTCCCGCCAAGCGAGACTAGGCAATCAGGTATGCACTTCTGGCTGGAAATTAATATGCATATCTCCTATTGCACAAATAAGCTATGATTTTATATTACATGTGGAGCGAAGTGCCATCTGGTGGACACTTCATACAGTAAATGATCATAAACTTCATATGTTCAGAAACCACTTTATGACTTGCAACTTTGAAATGAAGAGGTGCAATATAGCCACAGTGCCAACAGAGCATGAGGGCCATAGGCCTCATGTTTTTTAAATGTAGCCAATTTAGCTAAGGATATTTCAAAATTTATCAACTTTTGATGCAAATATTCATGGTGTTTTGCTAAATTATTTACATTTAGTGAGCATAATTTCAAGATAGAGAATCTTGCTCATGGTTAATTGTCTAAAATAATCATCATTTGATTCAAGCATTATTGCAAATTTAGCCAAACTGGCTACAGTTGTCAAATTTCTTATGCCACCCCAGACTGTATTTCAGCTGGCATTTTCATATGGCCACACTGTCCTTTCACAAATATTTAAGAATTTTAGATGAGTTCATGTCCAATTTTGATTAACCTTTTCCCCCTTGAATTGACATTTGAGTCAACAACTTTCCATGGCATGAGTTGGGCACTAAGTGCCCAACTCATGCCAAGGAAAGTTGTTGACCTGGGGCATGTGATCTTGAGAGGGCTCATCTACAATTTTCAGGCAAAGTTGTTTTTCATTTCTGTTGAAATTAGTTAAAAACACTGAAGCACATGACATTTGACCACCAGCAGGTTTTGACCGGTTTAAGGGGGAAAGGGTTAAGTATGGCATAATGAATTCAGCGTTTAGCCAGTTTACTTAGGGGGTGTACAGGCCACCAGGAGAAGATTCCAGATGTAGTATATGTTTTCCACTTTGCCTGAGTTGATCTGGTGGGGTCCATGCTTGATGACAAGCCATTTGTGCAACACTGGGCTTCATGGTTGATGACAAGCCATTTGTGCAACACTGGGCTTCATGGTTGGTGACAAGCCATTTGTGCAACACTGGGCTTCATGGTTAATGACAAGCCATGTGTGCAACACTGGGCTTCATGGTTGGTGACAAGCCATGTGTGTAACACTGGGCTTCATGGTTAATGACAAGCCATGTGTGCAACACTGGGCTTCATGGTTGGTGACAAGCCATGTGTGTAACACTGGGCTTCATGGTTGGTGACAAGCCATGTGTGTAACACTGCCACAGTTCAAAGGCCATTCAAATATACAAAACGTACCCCCAGGGTACCAACATGGCAGCCTGGTGAGGTGCAAGTGTTATGGTCACTGCATACCATGCTCATATCTTAATGAGTATTTTTCAAAGCCTGACATTATAATGTGGAAAGTTAGTGTTTTTCTTAGCTGTTTTCCGTAAACTTAATACATTTCATTTAAGTTCCGGTGTGTCCATATAATGGTACTTTTTGAAGTTTCAGTGGTCTGAGATATCAGCTTTTCAAGATATGATCTCAATTAAGGGTTTGTTACTGAAATGCCACATTATGGCAATGTGCGATATGGTGGCAGCTGCTGCCACCTGGTGGCAGAGTTGTAGACTATATATCAGATGAAGGAATTCAAGAAAGGTGGACTGTGTACAACTGAACAGTACACCTAAAATATTTTGATGGGTTGGAATTGGGATACATTCCCATTATACTGCTTGAGAATGAAACATTCAACAAATTTCTTTGTTGTTTGTCTTTTAAGGCACTGAAATTATCTGACATTTAATGTACATAATTATACTGAGGTGACTATAGCACTGTGAGGATTGTGAAGGTACTTGTCAGGTTTTGAGTTATGTGATCACAGATAATGAAGGGATTATAAATCCTTTAATGTGACAATAACTTCTGCTTATAGTCATTTCATAAAGGTATGCATATGTGTTTTCATCAAGGTGTTTCAGTTTGACAGGACAGGGAAGTAATACCTAACCAATTCGTTGAGGAAATAGTTTGAGTGTCATAAAGAAAACACCCCCATCCCCCGGTTTCCTTTTCTGAAAATAAAGATTGAAAAGAAAAAAAGAATCAAGGCAGCCAATTAGATTAAGCCTTGCTGACCATCAGTCATAGCAGGCTGTTCTAATAGCCATCTGTGCTGACAGATTGCGTGGCATTTTAAGATCACCTTTGCTGATTTCATAAAACTGTGAAATTATGACTTATTAGATGTTTTCTGTCTGTGACATTAAGTGTTGGTCATGCCTGCTCATAGCCAATTCAAGCACCCTTCACTTTCAACCTTTAAGAAATGACAGCCATCTGAAGGCCATATCTTACAGCCCAACCCATGCCAAGGAAAGCTGTTGACTCAGTCCTAAGTCAAGGGAAAAGGGTCAAAACATTAAAAATTGTTTAAAAACAACAATACAGACAAAATTAAATCATTTATGGTTTTGTTATGCAAGATCACCTGCAGTGTTCTCAATTTCTTTCCAACAAAGGTGTTTTCTTGTATCTTGAGATACAGTCTGTTATTATCTGTGTCACAGAAATGTTGTGAACTTTTTAGTACAGCAGATTCTCAGGGTCTCTCCATTTATCCAACCACAATCAACATATTTATCCCTTGTGGCCAGACCCCTGGCACACTACAGCCTTGATGTGTCAGCTCTGTGACTCATCTCACTTTTTATGTGACAGAACCATTACCAGCAGAGACAGTCTAATGTAAACACATCCAGCCAAATGGAAAAAACATTAAAGCAAAACACTGATGAGAAAAAAAAAATTAAAACATGAATGTTTAGTGTTGATAAATAGGGACTTTCCGGTGGAAGTTATCTGTGGGAAATTTCACTTGTACTACTTTTTTTGGGGGGGGGGGGGGGGGTGAAGATGTGTTTTTTGGTTTTTTGTTTTGTTTTGTTTTTTTGGTTTTTGTTTTTTTTTTTTGTTTTGTTTTTGTGGGTTTTTTCTTTTTTTGGTCTGTCAGGTATTTTGAAATACTGGTTCTGAAGGGGGGGGGGGGCATATAGCAATTACTGTGTGTGTGTGTCCGGACTGACAGTTTTTATGCAATAACTTAAAAACTTTTTCGCTTAGGGCTTTCATATTGCACATGCTTATAGTCCTGAATAAGGTCAAAGGAGTTCAAAGATGAATGACCTTGACATAAATCCCAAGGTCACAGAGCCATTCTTGTGAATTTGGTTTTCACATGATAAATTAAAAAGTTTTTGACATAGGCCTGTCAAATTGCATGTGATTACAGCCCTGCATAAGGTATCAGACATGTTTGAAGATGGGTGACCTTGACCAAATTTCCAAGGTCACAGAGCCATTTTAGTGAATTTGGTTTTCACGTGATAACTTGAAAAGTTTTTGACATAGGCCTGTCAAATTTAATGTAAGTACAGTCCTATGAAAGGTCTCAGACAAGTTGGAAGATGGGAAGGTACTAAAATTTGGCAATATATTTGCTCACTGCGTAGTCCATCAAAAAAAAAAAAAACCAAAACCTATTGCCACAGGAAACTTCCTTCTAGACTGGTAGTCTCTCACAGTATAACATGCTGCCTTTATCAGCATTGCTGAGGTCCTGGTATCTCACCCATTGCAGGTAGAGACACCTGGAGATGAACAAAAGCAACATCATTCATTGGTCTAATGTCATGTGGCACAGGAAACAGCTTGCCGTTTCAATGCAGAATAGTATTTCGGACTATTGGTTAAAATAATTAACCCTTTCCGTGCAACATTTTGGACTGAGTCAACAGCTTTCTTGGCATGCTTTGAGCACAATATGCTCAAAGTATGCCAAGGAAAGCTGTTGACCTGGACCATTATATTCTATTTAAATGCAGGCATGCTGGTACTTGAATGGAAGGTCTGTCTACAAGGAACATGTAACCAGCAACCTCATTATAATTCAGAGTAGTTTGCCAAAGTTGCTTAACTCAAGTCACAGTTGGCATTGAAATAGTTAAAGAATTCCAATCAAGTACATCCCAAAGTAGTCTCATGAGAGGATGTCTCAAGACTGTCCACATTGAAATATGTTCATTTTGTATTTATAAACCTGCATTTTTTTTGGAAGGGTAACAAACTCGTGATTTTAAATGTCGAAAATTGAAAAGAAAGTGCTGACCATATGACAGTGCACACAGGGACGTGTCAACATGCTGCTTTCTCCAGTTAACCCTTTCAGTCCCAGTCACGTCTTAAGTCGATCTACTAAAGTGAAACTTGTCTGAGTTATCATTAGGATCTCAGATTCGTATTCCTCATAAAAAGACCTTTCATTCAAGTACCAGCATGCCTCTAGTTCCAGAGAAAAGCTGTTGACTCAGTCCAAAATTTGGCACTTAAAGAGTTAAGACCTATGGCACCTAACTCGAATATAAATCGAGAAGCAAATGATATCAGATATTTACAGTGGTCCCGTCTTGAATGACCACCTTTTCCAGATACACACTTTTGATGTCATAATTCATAACTCTTATAAAGGACCACCTGTCTTGAGAGACCACAGGTGGCATCCTGTAAGGGTGGTCTGTCCAGACAGGTCTCACTGGACAAAGTATCATGGAAAGGTGATCTTTCAAGACAAGAGGTATCTCATTGGAGTGGTCTCTCAAGACAAGGACCACTGTATTTAAAACAACTGATCAGCCTGTTATGACTGTGTTAATACAGCAAACCTGTCTTAAAAGACCATCCCTAGGGATAATCATATTGTGGTCTCTTAAGACAGGTGAATTCTCACGAGGTATAAACAACGGGCAAAGTACCAAGTAAAGTTATTGCTGAAAAAGTGGTCTTTAAAGGCAGGTGGTCTCTCACTGAGTAGTCTCATAAGAAGGACCACTGAATAACCTTTGACCTTTTGGCTTACAAATTCATGGATCCACGCTATAATGTAACTAACTGATCACTGGTGGGATACTGGTTTCAGTGTACTACCTGAAGGCCAGGCTTTTGACCACTGCAGGCCTAATGGTCCACATAATGACCTGTAATTGTGGGAACCATCCGACATGAATTAAAGAGAGTGACACTTCTGGATAGGATGATTATGGGCCATTGTCATGATTGTATTGACCACATTTTGTTTTGAAGTGAAGAGTGTGAAAACATAGAGGACCAAATGACCGACCATGTCTGCAGGGTAGGAAAAGAACCCAGACCTATCAACAGATCAAAGCTAGAGATATTATGTGATCGTGTTTTTTCATAAGGGGGGAAGGGGAGTGCAGGAGACAGTGTTGGCCTGTGGCATGGTGTAGTGTGCTCGGCTCCTTTGCTGTATTAACCCTTTCAGTGCCAAATTTTGGACCGAGTCAACAGCTTTTCTCGGCACACATTGGGTGCAATGCGCCCAATGTGCGCCGAGAAAAGCTGTTGACCTGGGGTATTCTCTCTGAAACTATAGGCAAATCTGGGATCCTAATCATCATTCAGACTAGCTTGACTTAAGTAGATCATAGCTGAAAGAGTTAAGCGCTATTTACAGACCCTGTATTTGTAGTGGTGTTGTATGTACAGTAGTCCCTCCTATGAAAGACCACTGCTTTGGGAGACTGCTTGCCTTTTGTTACTACAATTTTCAAGTCCCTCTGGAGTACTTTCCTTCAAATTCATACCTCTCTTGAGAGGTCACCTGCTTTATGTGATCAAATCAGGAGCTTCCCAAGGTGTGGCTTTTCAAACTTCTTAAAGGAAGGATTGCTGTGATGCAATTAGTAGCTGGACAGTTCATGATCCTGCAATAATCGCCTATCACTATGTGTTGTAAGTTACAGTATATGATCACATGAACAAAACAGAGACTTGTGTGGACTTCTTGTGTGTTGCACTGTATGTCAACCACTACGGGAGTGCTGTTCTGTATTTGAGAGCAAAATACGTTTGTCCTCAGTAGGTTTCCTGCATGAAAGCATTCTTCAACCTTTGATGTTGGGATGTCATAAAAGAGACCTGTAAGGTGTAATGGTCTAATCAAGGTATTATCAAAGGCACAATAGATTGAAGGCAGATTTAGTGCTGGTTTTCTCCTCTAGGTGGCACTTATGGAGGCCCCGGGAAATTAAATGCCAGTAATATATATCAAAGATGACAATGTGTTGTGGGACAGGCTCAGAGGTGCTGTCAGGGTTTATGTACATATTTTGCGCTACATATTTATGTATTTGGCTTAGTTACAACGTCCCAGGGTTCTATTTTCTGAATCATTTGAATGGGTGGGGGGATGTCATGTTGGTTTAAGGTTAAATTCCCTTGAAATATTAATTTCTTCCTTCCTCCCATCAATCCATCACTTCTCTTTCTTTCTACCCTCAATCTTCCCTTCCTTTAAACCATTCCATCCTTCCTACTCACTTATATTACTACCATCTTTTTTTCATCCCTTATGATCCTCCTTCCCTTCATCCCAACCTGTCCTTTTCTTTTTCCCTTTGCCCATTCCCCTTCCTTCCACTGTTCCTTTCCTGTGCCCATTTCAAATCACCCCTCCTTATTCTGTCACTCTTTATTATGCTTTCATTCCACTTCCAGATCTTCCTTATTATGCTCCCCTCCTACCGGAAGAGAAACTTGTACAGAGTAATCGCCCTTTCCATGCGTCTGTGCGTCCGCTTTTCGTCTCCGCCGGCTATCATTCGCTTGTCCTTTCATTTAGATTAATGAAACTTTACACACAGACATAAAGGAGTGTCATGTACCAGAAGTAGGTCACTAGGTCAAGTATCTGGATCACAGTGACATATCCTTATAAAATTATGTCTGGGCTATAATTCCTTAACTATTCAACTTAATGAAGTATCTGGGTCACAGTGATGGAGTCATGTAAAAATACATTACACTTCGTGTCCAGACTTGTCCAGACTGGGCTTCTGTTGTCCTTCAAGTTAGATTAATGAAAGTGCACAGCGGTACATCTAGTATAAGGGTTGGTCATGAAGCAAAAGTAGGTAGCTAGGTCAAGTATCTGGGTCATAGTGACATATCCTTGTAAAACTATGTCTGGGGTATTATTCTTTTACTGTTTATCTTAGTTTAATGAAACTTAACACACACATGTCTTGACATAAAGGTGTGTCATGAGACAAAAGTAGGTCACTATAGGTCAAGTATCTGGGTCTCTTCTATTTGTGTACAGGCTATAATTTGCTTGTCCTTTAACTTAGACTCATGAAACTTTACACACATTTGTATCTGGACATAAGGGTGTGTCATGTACCAAAAGTGGGTCACTAGGTCAAATATCTAGGTCACAGTGACATATTCTTGTAAAACCATGGCCGGGCTATAATTCTTTTACTATTTGATTTAGTTTCATGAAACTTCCCCCCCCCCACACACACATATTGTTTTGACCTAAAGATGTGTCATGAAACAAAAGTAGGTCACTAGGTCAAGTATGTAGGCCACAGTGATATATTCATGTAAAACTACATTACACTTCATGCCCGGGCTGTAATTCTGTTGTCCTTTGACTCACAATCATGAAACTTTACACACCTGTGTATCTGGACATAAGAGTGTGTCATGCATAAAGTAGGTCACTAGGTCAAGTATATGGCTCACAGTGATAGCCTGTTTTTATTGACTACAGTCATTCCAAAATGAGACTTGTGATTAGCAAGGCTATAAAAGAATAACTGAGATGAGGGAGTCACGAATTGAGAAATCTCTGATTGCCTTTTAATTTTATGTTACCTCCATTAAAGTTATCTGCTGTCTTGCTATAGACGTGATGCAACATACAGGTATTTCTAAAAACTGTTGACCTTGACACGGTATTCTCTAGGGTTTATTCAACATCTTTCAGTCAAAATATATTCATTAATATTAAAATTAACACACAAAGCCTTAAAAATTGATTAGACAACATTTGACCACCAAGTGGCATTGGCGTGCACCGGTAATTACTGAAATGACTGAAGGAATGTTTATCTATACATGTACATGGTCACTCTATGTCCTCCACATAAAAGATTTACATGCAGCCTCCAGACATCTGTCAAAATAATTATCACCATGTCTTTTGGTACCCTGTTTTCTTCATTCACTGTTGGCAGTGTATATATCTTAATTATTTTGTTGTTTTAACAAGATGAACTTCATAAAAAGCATGTCTGGAGTATACCTGTTTCGTGTACAGATTATTTACTCCGCTATTGTGGCATTTTCTTTCAGATAGGGTGCTGGATGTCGGCAGTATCCTAGCCCACATCTAGACACAGAGCTGCCATCACCATGGCCACCACCACAGGCAGAGCTCTCCCCAACCACTTTGACACACCAAGGTCGCCAAGGTCACCCAGGTCACCAAGGTCAGTGGGGTCACCAAGGCCCCCAAGGTCACCTCGAGTGCCTAAAAAGCTGCAGGTGAGTGTTAAGTGTGCAGTCTTGTATGAAGTTATCCGGCAATAACAGCTGGTGTGTGTAATTTATACCTACAGAGTGTTCCATGTCTTGTGAGGCAACCTGTAATGAAACATCGTCTTTTCAGTTTGCTTTGCTATGCACACTTTAATGCTAGATGTATCCACCTGGGGGCGTGTTTTAACTCCTTTGGTGGTAGGCTTCAGACTGAGTGAACAGCTTAATGTCTGCAGTGCATCTTACAGACTTCACAGTTTAAGTCCAGGAGGCATTGCAGGAACATACTACAGAGATGGGGTATTGCCCTTGATATTGTTCTAACAGCTTTGGTCAAGAGCACGCCAAAGTCTTTAAATTCATCTTCAATAACTCCTGGACAAGAAGTAAAATTTGTTGTAGTATGTTCTGAGGTAATTTGCTTACAATTTTACATATTGTACCAGTCTGTCCTCTCCTGCAAGAGCCACAGGCAGGAATACACTGGTCAGCCATGTCCTTGATGATATTCCGGGTCATTGTGGCCATCTCAGGTAACAACCATCAGTCCTGTACTATGACGTAATAAAACTGGGCACGAAGCTCCCAGAAATGCACTGAGAGAAGCTAGACCTTTGTTTTTTTCTCAAGACATAAACGTGCTGATACTTGAGCGAATGATATTTCTATGCAGAATTTGCATCAGGAATCCTCATGATAATTAAGATAAACACAGCTTGCAGTGAAACCAGCACTGAGGGAGGGGAGATATCACAATTGTGTGTTCCTTCAGGATATTCTTTGAAAAAAGCTTTGACTGTTCTACCATGTTGTTTTTTACACAGTGAAACTTCATTATCACGACAGTCAAATACCCGGCATACTTGCTTAAGGACACAGGTGTATACAAACGTCAAGTCAAGCTCCTGTGTTATTTATTTTAATTAAAATCATAGCTTGATTTTAACACTTCTAAGCCATCTGGCACTTGCCAAATCGTGTTCATTTCCTGTGTTATTTAACTCATTTGTCTGACATATTCTGATATCAGACATTTTGCGGGGAACAGATGATGTCATTATAATAATGTTTCACTGTACATGTATATGAAGTATTCATCGTCTGTGAACGCCCTTCTTTTCAAGCACATTGTATGTTAATGTAAGCCCATGTTCATCCCTTGTCAACTTGCTCATTTTGAAAGCAGTTAGGTCAGCTTGGTTTAGAACATTGTGTATGAATCTCTCCTGTGAAAGACCACTCCTTTGAGCAGCCACCTGCTTTATGTGACCACTTCTGGTAATACCCTGGGCTGGTCTTCCTCTGGACTGCATTTAAAGTTGCACAGTTGTTTGGCATTTGAAGTTTGGTCCTCATTTACATCAGTGTCAGGTAACCAGGTTAATTTAACCACAAGTCTCCCCTGATAAACCCAAATGATTGAACACTTGGCAGGTAGGGTCATGCAGCTGTTAGCATTATAAGGGATGTGTTGACAGGAGTCCAGGACGGACTTTTGCTTTCTAGGGTAACTACCTTTGGGCTAAATATGCCTTTGATGTGACCTGTTCATTAAGCCACGTCCCTCACTTCTGTCACTAATGGCCATCAGTTTGAGATAGTGGCAATTCAGACAAAACCCACAGTTTGCCACCATCGTTCGTGTACCTGCCCGGGTGAGGAATCAATGGATAGTTGAATGTGGAGGTCCTGAAGTTGTGAAAACATGGATTTCAGTCTACAAGTGGATGGATTTTGAGTTGAACTTGAGGCCACAGATGTGTTGTAACTCAGTCAGGTGTGATCACAGGTATGCCACATTTATTATTGTGGTGTTGCTGGTTTAAATTGCTGGAGATTTTGGGCTGGAGGTTTGGTCACTGTGTATGTGATGCAGGGAAAAATGGGGGAGGGGGAGAGGGAGAGGGGATTCTGATGTCCTGCTGAGATGAGCAAAAGTTCAGGGTTCACAGACATGCAAAAGGGAAGCAAAATAACATGAAAAAGGGATCGTTGCCTGTGAATGGGCAAATATGCAGTAGATAGAAGATAAAGTTTTGTTATAGTGCCTACAAAGTATGGGAAGATGTACTCTTTTTGACTTGTCCGACTTTGTCTTTAGCACAATCTTTATGAGCAAAATATCTCGATTCACAGGTCACATAAACCTAAAAATTTGCCTCAATAATATAGTACCTTGACATTATTTCTTGATTTGATTACATTTTGACAACCTTGACCTCATTATCAAGGTCACAGGATGTGTGTATGACGTTACCATCATATCTCAAAAAAATATTCACTGTAGCAGTACCAAATTTTTGTTACAGAAGAACCTTATGATGCACCAGGTTCCTATCGGAAACCAGCGTCCTTTGATTATTTAAAAAAAATTTATGAAACTTTTAATGTATTTATTTGAAAGCTGTCTTAGTGACCTCAACCCTGACAATGTTACTGTGATATCTCAAAAAATATTGAGCACAGCTTGACAAAATTTTTTCAGAGATGCATCTTATGATGAACCAGGTTCCTGTTTATAAAAACCAGCCTCTTTGTATTAATTTGTAAACTTTTTATGAAACTTTAAAGTATTTATTTCAAGGCCATCTGAGTGGCGCACAAGGGGCACAACGTTACCATAATATCTCAACAAGGATCTATTGCAGCTTCAACAGATTTTTATCAGAGATGCACATTATAGTGACCCATGTTCCTATTGAAAACCAGCTTCCTCTTATTATCTTAAACTTGTCATGAAACTTAGTATTAAAAGTATTTATTTGAAGGCCCTCTGAGTGGCACACAAGTGGACAGTCTTGTACCATAATATCTCAAGAAGGATTCATCTCAGCTTTGATCAAATTTTTGGTGCAGTTATTATTGCACCTGCAAAGTCTCAAGAAAAAGAAAAAATTGCAGAATTAAGGGAAAAAAGAATGTGAGAACCGAGGATAATCCGTTCTCTGAATGCTATTTTTCATCTAAGTTGAAGGTCAAGGTCATAGGGCCATTTGCACTATGAGGGTCATCTCGTGAATGCTCTGCACCCCACAGTTTTTTTAGTTTGGCCCATATTACTTTTACGATTTATAAAGTGTACGAAAATCCACTTGGACTTAAATGTTGTTTGACCCTACCTAGATTATGTAATGTATGGGTCAAAATGTGAAAGTCTTCTGACCTTCCAGCATCCCTAATTTGCTATGGATCTTCATGAAATTTAGGGGTATTGTGGAGGAGGTCAAAATCTTAGTTGTATGTGATACTAGTGGCACCAGCTATACTTTGATGAAATTATGTGTTAAAGTGTCTTGAAAGATATAAAATTCGGTATCTACACAAAAATATTTGAATTAGACATGCCACATGTACAGGATACATGGATCATTTCTGTGCTATACATCTGAATTTCACAGTTTTCTTGCTCTCTCAAGTGTTGTCACAAAGAGTAGATCTTATCTCGGCATTCTAGCAAAATGTCACGTTAACCCAGATGCAGGCAGTATCAGCTACCTTGCTTCAAGAGGTAGTTCACCCAAGGAAAAGTTTGGGGAAGATTAGATGGGACTTTGTGTTGACAGGGATAAACAGAGCAGAGCAGCAAGTAGTAACTTTTTTTTGGCAGATCTTTGGCAAGGTTTTTGAACATGAGTGAAAAATCACTATACCTTAAGGTGCCACTGCTGTGGGCAGACCACCCTGCTGAGCTGTGTTCTCTGGTTTAACCCTTTCTGGGCCAGTGTAAGACTAAGTCAAGAGCTTTCTTTGGGGCAGGTTGGGTGCAACATGCCCAACCCATGCCAAGGAAAGCTGTTGACCTGGGGTACACCATCACAATAGATCTTAGTTACAACTCTCAGTAAGAGAAAACACAGAACAATTTTTCTGTTTACTTGAGATTTAATTGAAAATATTACAGTGTTGCCAATCTGGCAAATTTAAAATCTGGGAGAGGAAAAGTTAAATTGTGGGAGATGGAAAATTGATATAAACTGTAGAAGGAAAATATTAATGAAATTCAGAAGGGTGGCGAAAAAATTGTCAAAAATCTACAATTTTTCAAGAATTTCAGCATCAAATAGCTTTGTTCCGAGATAGGGACAATTTTTGCCACCGGTGGCGCTGACTACTATGTTCCCGCTAAGTCACGGACGTTTCTCCAAGTCTCGGGGGACACTTTCAAGTCTCGCCATTTTTCCCCATTGAGTTAACACGGGAAAGTTGGTGTCATTTTTTTAACGCCTGTTATTTCAATAATCTACAAGTGTAACTGCAAGAAAGCATGCCAGTGTACAACTGTAAGATACCAGGATGTACCAAAGATAGCAGAAAACACAGTCACTATGAAAAATATTGACACAAAACCTGAGACAAAACCTATACAAATTGGGGCCTGCATTGTGGCACAACTAACCATGCATTAAGTCACCCTTGATTGACTCGGTGAGTTCTGAGGGATTAGCCTAGGGCGCACTTCTGCCGGTGCTTTGAAGATCCTCGCGCTTGGCTGACCACTAACCAGATTAGCGCTTGACGGGTGCAATCAGAAATTAACAGTAAAGCACCTGACTTAAATTCGCAATACACTGTCTGCAAACTTTGTTACCTGATCACTGGCACACTGTAGGCCTTCAAGCATTTTCAGATCAGCTGTTATTATTAGTTTAAGATTGGCGACATTAAACAATAAATCAATATCGAATAATTATTATTAAAGCCAGTATGGATGACCCCTTCTTCCGTGACTATTCCCCAGACCTGGTTCAGTGCCTCGCCTTGCGAGGTTGGTCTTGTACAGAGTGCCTTCACATACAAACGTTTGCATGGAACAAAGTTCGACAGCACGTGTAACTTAACCCCATGGATGCGCCCCTGTTCCGCAAGTTGGTAGCCCCTGGATTCGCGACACTTGTGAACATTCTTGGGTGTCCAGTCACATTTGCTTATTAGGTAGGCAATCTTTAGAAACTTCTTAAGGTCAAGCACTTTAATCTTTGAGAATTTGTCGTGTAGTTCATTTTCCGTCTGTTCAATCACGTTAGTCGCCGCTCCGTCGTCCGTATTTCCCGCCATGTTCACTGAAACTGAACGATCACTGTTCTGTTCTGTTCTGTTTTGTGGTGGGATTTTTTTGGCTGTCTGTCGATATGACAAAATTAGCCAGGATGGATTTTGTAGAGCCTAGTGGCCACCGTCCTGAATGGGGCAATCCCAGAACGATCACTGTTGCATGTCGATTCTCTTATGGGTTTCACTGTCACGCTGTGTTGGTCACGGCCTACTATTACCCCGGGAAAGCTTGACCGCGGAATTGCGTTACCAGGCATGTCGGGCATGTGCGGAGGGAAAAAATCTACCATGCGAAGCCTGGTGTTAAAAAATATCCCTAACTCGGAACGCCCGTATTCCTGGGGCCTTCTGGGTAATCTGGGAGGGTTGGCAACTCTGACATTCAAACAGGTGAGTCTGACGAGGTACATGCAGGTGCTGGTGATTTAAGCTTGAATGAGTTAACTCTTTCAGTACCAAATTTTGGATTGAGTCAACATCTTTCCTTGGCAATGCACCCGGAGTGTGCCGAGAAAAGCTGTTGACCTGGACCATAACATTCTCTGGAACGATATGCATGCTGGTATTTGAATGAAATATCCTTGTACAAAGAAGATGAATCTATTATCCTCAAGATAAATCAGAGTAGATTGACTTCAGTAGTTCGACTTTAGTAGCGGTTGTCACTAAAAGGGTTAAGAGCTACACATTATGTGTGTCTTCAGACATATTGGCTCTAACTCACTGCATACACATGTACACCGTATTGTCTCTAGTAAGTGCCCATGTCCCCTTAAAGCACCCTCTCGCACTGTTTTAACACAGAAAGTGCTGAAACAAGGGAAAAATTCCAATATTCCATCACACCTCGTATGCAGACATTATAACATGTTGAGGCATAGGTCTGAATTTAATTTTCTGAAGATTTTCCAGGTGCCTTGAGTACTAAGTGGAAATAATATGCTGCCAAAGTTTTCTCTGTAGATGTATTTAAATGTCATTCAAATTCTGCATAAAGAGAGCTTTCATTTAAGGACTGGTATTCTATGCCTGAAGTTAGTGGTATAGCCTGGGCAGCATCTCCTCCAGCCTCTGTGCAAGGAGTTAGCTTTTTCAGTGCAAAGTTTTGCACTGAGTCAACAGTTTTCCCCAAGGAAAGCTGTTGACCTGGGCTGTTATATTCTATGGAACTACAGACTTGCTGGTACTTGAATGAAAGGTCTTTTTACAAGAAACATGCATCTAGCAACTTTATTATAATTCAGAGCAGTTTGTTGTCAGTAGTTTGACTTTAGTCACAGTTGGCATTGAGGGAACTAAAACACGGTTCACCAGGCAATTAGAAAAATTACTGACTTCTGGGCAGCCATGTTGGTACTTGAATTAAAGCTCTTGTTATCAAGAATTTGAACATAATCTTCATTTTGATTCTGTGTAATTATGCAGAAAAACAGGGGTTCGTGAGCAGACATAGTGCCAGATCTCGTGGATTTTTCAGTCATGCCTAAAAATATTTTTTCCACCGTGTGACATGTATGTAAATAAATTATACATACATGTATATCATAAAAATGGGCCACATTTTCATAAAAAATGTGACAGGTGGTGAAGAAAGGGTAAAAGGTGAGTTATCCTTCTACATGTAATCTGAGGAAAATGCTACACTTGATAATATGTTTCAGAAAAAAAGCAGTTTATAACATTTATGTATCAATATGGCCTTGACCTTGACCTTGCAGGATCAGCTGAGGGTTACTGAGGCAGGCAAGGGGCTGAAGGTTCAGACGGAGAAGCCTCACTTAGTGAGCCTTGGGGGTGGAAGACTGAGTACAGCTGTCACCCTCCTGCCCCTGCCAGAGGGTAAGTTGTGACCTTTGACCTTTAATTCCTTTGGTATAGTGTTTCCTCCTGCAAGATGACCTTGAATGGAAATTTGGCAGGTGGGAGTGGTACATGTCAGAACTGGCCAGATTACATTAACATAATGTGTGGTTTGAATCTGCTTTATACATCTATGGCTGCTTGAACCCATTCCCCCTTAAAATTAAGACTAGGTCAACAACTTTCCTTAGCATTCTTTGGCCACTAAGTGCCCAACCCATGGCAAAGAAAGCTGTTGACCTGGAGCATGTGACCTTGATAGGTCTCATGCAATTCTTAGCCAAATTCTTTTACGTTACTATTAAAATTAGTTGAAGACACTGAAGCAGATGATATTTGACCACCAGCCGGTTCTGCATGGTTTAAGGGGGAAAAAGTTTCACAGAGCAGTTCCTCTAATAAGAGGAGCAGTTTCACTAAAACATTTTGCAAGGAAACGGGGCTTTAAAACATGAGAGGAGCTGACCATGTGGCAGACTTCTCAAAGATCTGTGCAATCTGCAGAGAAATATTTCACATATTCCTTATGTTGTCGGTTATCTGTTACAATCTGCATATGTGTGTGTGTGTGTGTGTATATATATATATATATATATATATATATACATATTTAGTATATATGTACATGTATATACATATACATACATTAATTCTATGTCCCTTGTCTTATGGAAAAAATGCCTTGTTTTGGCATATACTTTGAGCTTTTCAAAACATTTTCTCTTAGACTGCATGCCGTGCTGTCCTGTGCATGTGCTGTTTTCCAGAAACTGGTGTTGTCCTGTTATAAAGTTTTAAATATGTGTTCAGGAGTTTCATATTTGTGTCAAAGAATGCTGAAATCTTAGCCGAGTTGGTGATTAGATTGGTGTGTGACATAATTCTTGTACAAGAAAATACGAAGGCTGAAAGTAGTTCTTGTGAGTATCAACAGATGGCTAGTTACTTAAATTTTTCACCACTAGAGGGCAGCACATGTCTGCATGGGCACCCAATGCAGGCATACCCAACCAGTAGCCTGAGGGTATTATGCAACAAATCAAACTAGAATAACAAGATAATTTGTGGACAGATTAAGTGAATTTATATGGCCCCAGGTCAACTAATTAATGAAGACCTGCCAATATCAGGGAGGATACCATTCAATCAGGTTTTGTCATTCTGCACCTCCTACAGTTGTATATAGGTAATGTTTAATTGATTGTAAGGTAACTCAGTACTTAACAGCTATTTGTGTGGAGTATTTGTCATGCACTTGTGCACTTAAACAAAGAATCGCTAGATATCAAAGCAGTATGGAACAACACAAGGGTGAAAAGTTTAAAGATTGGATATTAAGAAACATTTATTGCCATAAGATATGGCGGCGAATAATATCTACGCCATTAAAATGTTGATATGCCACTAATATGGCATGACTTTCAAATGAATTATTTTCATCATGTGCAATTGGTTGTTTGTGGGTTCCTGGTATATGCAATGCACAATCAGAATTGTTCTGTATGCCAGGGACATGGACTGGCATATGTGTACTTTGACACACTTCATGCCATTTCGTCATTTTCCACCACAGAAAGGAATAATACGCACTGTCTTTGTGTTTTATTTGAAATGTTGTCACTGTATGTTTCCACAGCTAGGCTCATTGCCTGCATAGCTGTCCTTATATGTTTTCCACAGCTAGGCTTATTGCCTGCATAGCTGTCCCAGCTGTGGGCTGGTGTATTTTGCTTTGGCTCGGGACAGCAATAAATTATAAGGGCTTGAAGGTCCAGCAAAGCAGGAAACTAGCATCAAAGAAACGGGAAACGCTGCAAGAAATCTCTTTTCTTCTTCTCGTAAATAAAACTTGTCAGCCAATTGTTGCTCATGATATTGGCTAGGCTATTTGTTCAGTATGATAAACCTTTTGCCTTCCATGTGAAGAAAATTGCTGATGAATTTCAAGGGTTTGTTTGTTTTTTTGATGAAATGCAAGATGTTACCAAGTGTATAAATTTGTTCCATTTTGTAGGCTTAAAGGTATCAGTTTTTAACTCTCGACTGCCTGGAAGGAAAGCCAAGTTTGACCCTTTGCTACTCAAATCATCCAAAAGAGACCAGATGTAAATTGTTCTCTGCACTACATACGGGACTGTATGTAGTCTCTGCCTTAATGTTTTTTACTGGAATTGCCAAATGTTTTTGGTGAGATTTGTAGACAAGACCATTCATGATGGACCTATGGCAATAGCTTTCTCTGGTGCAGGTTGGGCGCAATGCACTCAACCTTTGCCAAGGAGAACAGTTGACTCAGCCATACTCTGACCAGGAATGGGTTAAGGCTGAGTCAACAGCTGTCACCTTTGGCACTAAGGGTCCCATCCATACCGATGTAAGCTGTTGACCTGGGGTATGTTGTCTGATAGGTCTTGTCTAAAATTCTCATTATTCAAAATGGTTGTCCTTGTTTTTTAGATTGGTCAAAAGCATAGAAGCAGACAATATTTGACCTTCAGATAGTTTTGACTGGCTCAAGGGGGAAAGGGTTAATTTGAATTTGAGATCTTTGAAATGATTTTTCTCCTAGTTTATGTGTATCATATCTGGCCAGTAGACTGGTACAGCACAGTCAGGGTTTGCTGCTCTCTTGTCTTGTGTTTAGTTGTAAGTGGTGGCTATGTGGAAGGAAAAAGGTGTTACAAAGGGGTACATTGTATCATATATTTTATCGTATCGGTACAAGTTATACACACAACCTTAGGATGTAGCTGTTTTTTAAAGTTTAATATTGGCAATATTAAACCATATATATTTTCGACAGGTTACGGTCACTAAAGGTGTTTATATATTTTTGAAGTATGTCCTTGTGATATCAACCTCAGCTGGACATACACATGTACCATATTACATGTATCCATTTTAAGTATCCTTGCCCTCCATTTTTCTGATACAGTGGTACCTCTTTTGAGAGAGCGCCCCTACGGCGGGTCAAAATGCGGTCTCTCAAAACAGGTGGTCTTTCATTAGAGGTACAACAACATGGAAAAGATAGTGCAGTGTTCTGAGAGAGCGGTCTCAAAAAGATAAGTGGTCGCTCATTAGAGGGGTCTCTCAAAAGAAGTACCATTGTACAAACATTCTGAAAATGCTGGAAAGTTATTTATATTTTATGTTGATTTACCAGTTGATACAGCTAAAAATGTTCCAAATTTAGGTGTACAATTGGGGCTCATTTCAATTAAATTTGGTAAGTGCTCCATGTGCGTTCAAGGGATCTTCCCCTTCACCAGTCTGGCAATAACCAGGCAATTGGATGTACGGTCTTTCAGGCTTTGCCTGTCAATACCTGTATGCTGGATATGTTTTCAATGAACTGAACGGCTTTAGGCAGTTGACAAACTGCACAAAAGATGCAAGGATGCCGGTGTACACAGCCTGGCTGTCCTCTACTGTGGGCACCGCATAATATTACTGGCAACATTCTTCTGCTCAGCTGACCACTTTTTTTTAATGAAAGACTCGGGTGTGTTTCAAAAACAAGTCATTTCTGGCCAGAGGAGAAATTAGCAGTGTTTATAATGTTGCATGAGACTTGAACTGGTCTGAAAGAGAGTTAAAGCTGGGAGGTTGAGTGTGTGCATATATTGACATAGTTCTTTGTCCAAGTACGTGTTGTTGCAGCCTGTGTAATGCCATAGAGTCTTAGTGCCTGTATATACATGCCACATGTTACCAGTTTCATCAATGGAAATCAATATGTTTATGTTATATTTTCAACCTACTGCAGCCTGGGGAAAACAACCTCATTGGGACTTAGAGCAACAGTAATTCAGACCACAAACAAAGTTTCAAAACTTTTTATAAAGAAACCAGAAAGTTGTGGGAAAAATGCATTGTTCAAGTGTGACTGGGACGGACCCAATGTGTATATTTATATGTATGTGGGTCTGTAGCCAGTGAGCTGAGTTAACTAGGTCACATCTTAGGCAGACTCCCACTGAGTACAGTTCTACCGATAGGTCACCCAATGGGCTAGACTTACTGTATCTATGTCCGTGGATTTATCATACAGTACCTTAAAATATCACATGGAGGGAGTAAGTACCTGATTAGCCCCGGATTGTGTTCGTCAGGTAAGTTTGATGGAATATTATGAGACTTGTATGATAACTTCAGCTGCACAACATAAGGAAACTTTGTTAATGGTAATTTGGACATTGGCCAGTGCTTGAAGCATGCTAGAAAGTAGCTGTCATCAGATAGGGACCATGGACACATGCGGGACCCTAATGGAATGTAAAAATCACATGTGCACTGTTTTGGCAATCTCCGTCATTGTTATAGATCTAGCAGTTTTCTGTTGCCAGCGATTTAATCAATAAGCCGTGAATGCTTTCATGCAAGTCAATTATCAATGGTACTGTCGCTGTGCTAAAAGCAACAGTTTGCTTTATAGGATGATATTGACATTTGTGGATGGACTCTTTAGGAATACATGGCTGATGGGCCACACCAGGTGAGACTCCCGCTAAAATTACTGGCCCCTACACTGTTAACCCATTGGTGCTGGACTTTCAGGTTGCTCCATGTTCGACACACCTATGGGCTTGAAATGAGAAGAAAAACAATGGAAGTGTAGTATATTGTCTTAATTCCCAGTCATACTCCGTACAGATATGGGGAGTTCAATGTAGCATGTTGTGTCACTATATGTTAACTTTGGTAAGCATGTACTAGTATAGGAGCTCTCAAAATGCACCCCCACCCCATTAGGTGTCCTGCCATTCTGCAGAAAGAACTGTATTTTGGATGTTTGAGTGCCATACTCTTTTAAAGTTGAGGGGACTAGATGCCTTCAACATCCATTGTAGCAAATTTTTGGTGGGTATTTTTGCCCCTTGCATTTTTAAAAAACGTATCACAAGAAAATTATTGACCAAAGCTTGAAGAGTTGAAGCGACATGCCAGATTGTGTTTTCAACATGGACAGCACGGGCTCCTGGTGTCCTGTCATCTTGTGTCAGCTGTGTTTATGTTGATTACACATTTCTATTCACAGGTGATCTTTCAGTAAACTGAGTACATTGTGTTGACGATCCCTCTCCTGTGTGCTGACCATATTGTTCTCCAATCAGTTGGGATCAAAAGTTTAGAATGTTTTGTGGGACAAACACTCAAGGAGACATTGTAAATTGCTGTATTTTCATGTGTACAAATTTTCGTGGTTTTATATTTTTGACATTTGGCTGTAGTTGTAATGTCACTGTTTTGGACAGAATTGCTATTCAAAACAATGCAGAAATACTGCTTCACTATGCTTTTATTTTCATGGATTTGTACCTCCATCAAAATAAAGAAAAATAAGAATACAGTAAAATTAAAACAGTACACAGCAGGGGTCTCCCAGATAATCCTAGCAGTGTAGTGGGATTTCCATATATAACTCATTCCACACTATGGTCACAGGCCTTGGTCAGTCAGGTTCTGGCACTGCCTGGCAAGTCATGCTGCAGCTGCCCTTGCGGCAGCTGCAGCATGACTTGCCAGACAGTGCCAGAACCACTGACTTAAGACTACAGGCATGTTGGTACTTGGATGAAAGCTCTTTTCATGAAGAATTTAAGTATGCAATTGTCGTCGTAGATCTAGGTAAATATACGAAAAAATCAGGGACTGGTATGGAACGAGTTAACCAAATTTTGAGCAAAGTTCAAGAATAATTACAGCCCTGTCCTCCTATACCTTATAATGGGAAGCCTAAGTCACATCACAGCCCTACAATTTGTAGGGCTGGAGGGCTCTGGGGAGAACCCTGCTACAGGAGTCCCTCCTCTGACAGACCACCCCCCAGGGCAGGTCCAGAAGTGGTCACATGAAGTGGGTGGTCTCTCAATAGAGATTAAATGCCATGGAAGAGATAAGACGAGGGGCACAATAAGCGTGGTCTCAAAAAGCAAGTGGTCTCTCAAGAGAGACTACTATGACATGTATATTTGGTTTATCCAGTTTTTAAAAATAGACTGCATGCAATTTTAATATATATATTTCCTATTAGACAGAATGAGGTCACATAAATTCATGTTTTAACACCCCCCACACCCTACCCCTTTGTCTGAGCCACGTGGAAGCCAAATGTGGCACAAGGAACAAGCTAGACTTTGGCACGTTGTAAGAAGACACATGTGTTATGAATGTGTCCCAGATTTATTATCTGGCAAAATATAACTGGCACAGTAAAAATAGAGGCCTTTGTACTTGTTTGTCTGATAATATCAGTCAATTGTACCCTGCACTAGCAAATTTTACATTATTTAAGCCATCTGGACACATGCCGGCAAAAAAAGAAAAAAAAAATCAAGGCCTTATGAAATTGCCTCCTTGGTGACACAGTTTATTTTTTGTTATGTATTTCAGATGTCGCTGGTACACTTTGACTTTATGTTCCCATGTACTGACTACTAAAGTTGTTGTACAGTCAGGGTTCATTATAATGGCCCCTGTGTATCGTACCAACATATGGCACGCAGAGGAACCCAAAAGCTAGGCAAATATGCTCCTGTTTCCTCACACTTGTTTAATAAATATGCTTATGTAAAAAACATGAGTGGCATTTCACTGTAAAGATAGTGCGAAACAAGGGCTCATGGCAACGATGAGGGAGCCATTGTAACAGGTTTGACTGTTTAAGTGTGGGCCCAGCATTAGTAAGTCATGTTCTACATGCACAGGGTTACCATATATTACTGTAGCCCCTAAGTACTCACAAAAATTGCATCACCTGGACATGGAAGTGTGACACAACTGTCGGTAATAATTATTATTGGACAGAGATAATGAGTAGGCTCTGGTGTTGTGTATAATATTAAATGAAATGGGTGCAGGGAGAAAAGCATGACAGATTGCAAACAACCTGCAGATAGGGACTTTCACTTGTACCAGAATGAAAGCAGAAGTCTTTGTTGGTGGGTTGTCTCTTACCTTCCTTCCTTCCTTCCTTCCTTCCTTCCTTCCTTCCTTCCTTCCTTCCTTCCCCATCACTTCCTTCTTTCCATCCTTCCTTCCTTCCTCCCTCTTTCCTTTCTTCCTTCCCCCTCACTTCCTTCCTTCCTCCCTGTCCTGTCTTCTTTCTTCATGTATGTATCCCATCTTTCCATCTGTCAATCCATTGGACCCACAGATGTCCAATGGCCAGACAGAGCTGTATATCTGTTGCTGAGGTGTGAACCTAAATGTTTTTAATTGGGAGATCCAGGGAAAAATTCATGAAAACACAAGAAAATGGACCATATTCTCTCAAAATTGCCTCATTTCAGCAATAGTTGGAGTCTCCAAATTGGACGACTCCTGCCAAAATCAGGAGATGTGACAGGTATGCTGTTGCTATGGTTACCACGCCTTGCATATCTTGCCAAAATATACCTCCTGTTCCTGTGTTCACTGCCTGCACAGGTAAACTCTCAGTAGCATAGATACAGACCACCTGTAAGGTTAGTCTGCAAGTGGTCTGTCCAGGCCGGCAGATATCTTGTGCTGAAGGACGAAGATAACTCTAAGCCCTGTCCCACCCAATCATCCACCAATGCTTGGATATCCAGTGTTTGGGCAGATGTCAAATGTCTACTTACATATCTTTACTTAACTTGTTCAGTGCCAATCACATCTAAAGTGGATCTACTTAAGTGAAACTAGTCTGAATTATCATAAGGATCTCAGATTTGTATTCCTCTTAAAATGACCATTCATTCAAGTACCAGTATGCCTATAGTTCCAGAGAGAATACCTCAGGTCAACAGCTTTTCTCAGTGTGCATTGCGCCCAATGCGTGCCAAGGAAACCTATTGACTCAGTCCAAAGTTTGACACTTGAAGAGTTAATTTGTTTTCTCCTGAGTATTTTAGGTCAACAGATTTGTTTGGACACTTAAGGTAATGTCCAACCAGTTTGGGATTATTCTGTTCATTTTTTTTTTGGATTTTGAAATATTTTGATATACATATATATTGTCTATCAGTTGTCCAAATTTGGTATTTGTAGTCCCAATACAATCTGAAAAAACTAAGAAAATACTTTTAATGCTAATGTAATAGACAGTGGTCTGTGTTAACCTTTGAATCATGATTACACATGTACATACTATAGGTATTGGCACCAAAATGTCTGGCTCATGTGGATATTTCTCTTAAATTAATCATCAGATTTTGATAAAATCAAAATGGATTTACTGTAAAAATTCTTGAGAGCAAAATGTCAACCAATTTTTAAGAAATGAACAGTTCTCTTTTTTTTTAAATTTGTGTCAAAAATGAAGAGTCCACCAACTTTATTAATTCTGACAAAATCAGCTACATGTAGCTTGCAAGTTTTGTGTCATCATTTAAAAAAAAAGAGAGAGATCTGCAGTTATGCAAAATCCCTGATATGGTTTTGTTATGTATTGAGATTATAATAGGATAAGTTTGGCCATTTTATCTTGCATATTTTTCAGGAAATATTCAAAATTTCACAAAACACATTTTTACCCAAAATGCTTGTGTTAATACAACAACTTTGAATATAGGGTTCTATCTTTAGTGTAGACAGATTCTGCACAGCTTTATGGTCAATTAAGTATGTAGGTTTATCATGTTAGTAGAAATGCATATTTCTGTCATTTCGCCTAGAAGTGAAGTCTCTTTGTCAGGTTAGACATTACCTTAAGTGCCCAACTCTTGTCAAGGAAAGCTGTTGACTCAGTCATATTCTCACCAGAAAAAAAAAAAAAAATAGAGGACAGTTATATTCTAAGCAAAAAAGAGTTCAAAAAGTAGGGCAGTTAATTGTATTCTTATCGGGAAAGGGCAAAAAAGTAGGGCAGTTGTATTCTAATTAGAAAAGGGTAAAAAAGTAGGGCAGTTGTATTCTAATTAGAAAAGGGTAAAAAAGTAGGGCAGTTGTATTCTAATTAGAAAAGGGTAAAAAAGTAGGACAGTGTGTATTCTAACCATAAAAGGGCAAACAAGTAGGACAGTGTGTGTTCTAAACAGAAAAGGGTAAAATGGTAGGGCAGTTATATTCTAACCAGAAAAGGGTACAAAGTAGGACAGTTGTGTTCTAACCAAAAAAGGGTAAAAAAAGTGGGGCAGATGTATTCTAGCCAGAAAAGGGTAAAATTTCAGGACAGTTGGGCGTGAGACCCTGGCATGGCAGTTATGTAGAGGCAGTGAGAATTGTGATAGATACCTTCTAGAGGACAGAGGCTGGGTGTAGGCATGACTGCTGTTGTGTCATGTGACAGTAGATAAGTTCTAATCCTGTGACATTAGGTAGATTAAGATTTTATGTAAAATAGGTTCTGAATGAGTCAGTCCTATTTACAAGTGGTAGGTCACGTCTGTGAATGCAAACATGATTTGACCAGAATGTTTGTCGTGTTTGTTTCGCAGTCATAATGATATAATCTCAACCTGCCTAGTCTCTATTTCAGTCCATAATGCTGTTAATGTTTTATCACATGGTAGTTAATATTGTCCCTCCTTCGAAAGAAAAATTGGCAAAAGCGTGATCTGAAATGATACATTCTTGTGTGGTCTGATGTGAGACTTTTGAGAGACTTTGAGTGATCTGTATATCATTTGTCTCTAGGCCCTTTCCTGGTTAGAACAAACCTGGGTCAACAGTTTTCCTTGGGATGGAGTGGGCTCCTTGCAGCAAGGAAAGCTGTTGACCTGGGGCATGTTGTCTGGATACATATTCTCTCCATGATTCTTAATCAAAATACTTCCCATGAATGAGAGAAAACATTTTACACACAGACGTTTTTTGGGGTGATTCGAGCAAAACCGGTAGAGACAGGTGGTATTGATTAATGCATACATGTAAAGAGAAGGGTAAAGCACATGGCTACAATACCCCCCCCCACACACACACACACAGGGTACAGTATACCCCCCAGATGGGGTACAATATACCTCTATACCTCCCACCAGCAGTGGTCAGCTGGATCTCATTGAGAAAATTTTTGTTGGCTCCTCATGTTAAGGGATTACATAAGGACAGATAAGTTATGTAAGGCCAGATAAGTTATCTTTTCATCCAGGGAGATGGTCATGTCTGATCAGAGAGATCAGCTGGACCACTGGCCCAATTAAGAAAATATATATATAACTGGAGGTGGCTACGAAGTCATCAGCTAGAGATGTGGGACTTACACGAGCAGCAGTTTCTTACTTTCCTGATCAACATTTGTGTACAGGGATTAAGGTTATGTACACAATGTAGGGGATTTGTTTGAAATTTGATGGGTGGTAGCTATTTAAGCTTACAGACTGAATTGAAGTTGGGAAGTTTATAAATGCAGTGTTTTTCTTTCTGGCCATAAAGATTGATGCATGTTAGTTCAGCCATGGTATATGAATTTCAGGTGCACAGTTGATGTTCTTTTTACTTGGCTTTGCCAAGTATCTTTGGCCCCTCAGGAGAAGTAGGTGGCAGCCTCGTAATGGGGGTGCAGGTGGCAGGGGGGCTCTAGCGAATGATTAGTAGTAAAACAGTGTCAAAGAAAATATAGGGCTGTACAATACCTGCACAGCGCCCATTTGTGAAAGTCTTGCTCACGGGAATTTTCATATTGAAACTAGATTCAAATTCCTCATAGGCTGACCTTTCATTCAAGTACCTATGAGAGACTTCCCCAGGTCAACAGCTTTCCTCGGCATGCATTAGGTGCATTGCGCCCAGTGTGCAGCAAGAAAAGATGTTGACTCAGTCCAAAATGTGGCAGTGAAAGGGTTAATATGTCAGATAACTGAATCCAATATCAAAGGAATTGTCTTCATGTCCCTTAGAAGTACAGTGAAACCTGTTTTGAGAGACCACCCCTAGGGTAGACTAAAAAGTGGTCACATAAGGCAGGTGGTCTCCCAATGGAGGTAGAATAACATGGGGAAGATAGCAAAAAGGACTTTGAAAATATGGTCTTAAAAGTCAGGGGGTCTTTCATTACAGTGGTCTCTCAAAACAGGTTTCACTGTAGTGTCTTGAAGTGACTGTGTCCGATATGTCAGTCTGGTTATGGTTAGGTTTTACTGTAATGTTTGAAGTGACTGTGTCCGATATGTCAGTCTGGTTATGGTTAGGTTTTACTGTAATGTTTGAAGTGACTGTGTCCGATATGTCAGTCTGGTTATGGTTAGGTTTTACTGTAATGTCTTGAAGTGACTATGTCCGATATGTCAGTCTGGTTATGGTTAGGTTTCACTGTACTTTACAGACTGCTGTCAGTGCTGACAACAAAAGTCAAGGCATCCTCATGGAAGGAAAATTGACTTAAATAAATTATTCAGAGAACCTTACTTTCCACAGAGTCAGTTTCTATTTTTTGCTGGAGAAGAATCATTGTTGATGGGGGATGATCATTCTCCTGACCTGTGGTATCCACTGATTTTCTCCACCAACAATAGTCCCGCATGGGACCAAAATAGCAACCAACTCTGCAGCTATGGAATATTTTGTTTATTGTATACTTAGTGGAGTATTAACTGTGAATTGTGTCCTCAGGGGAGAGCTGCATTCACTTGTGCAAAGGGAACTGACATAATTGGTCAGGAGGGATGTCTTGTGACATACTGTTGATTACTATTTTAGGATTTTCAGTGCAGAAATCAGTAATTCACTGCCAAACATAGAATAAATCAACACCATTAACAACAATTGCTTCCTGAGCAGATAAAAGTCCTGGTGGCAATGGAATGGAGAGTATGAGGCAATCTGTCAGTTCCTCAGGCAGTCATATCCTTTGATCCAATATGATTATTGCCAGGTGGAACAGCAGTATCATGGACTATTGAGATCACCCTGTGCAGATACAGCTGTATGCTGTACTTCATGTGCTACCATTTTACCACTGTATCATTGAGTTGTCAGGGGATGGTCTTGTATTAGGAGGCTTCAAATGGGATAAACATTTTTCAAGTCAAAAACAAAAACAAAAAAATAGTAATAATAATAAAATGCCCACTGTACCTTCATGTGCACGGTCTCTTTGTTTCAGGAGCTTGTGAAAAGTACTTTGATTTTTCAAAAAGTGTATATTAATTGGTGCAGAAAAAGAAGATAATATGAGTTTGTTTTTGCCACATAGAGCCCCGCATATATGTCATTTACTTTCCTGTGAACATTTGGTGCTGGTAAATCATCTCATCTTGTCATAAAGTTGGAAATCTACATCATGTTTTCAATATGTTCCATACTAAATCATCTCATCTTGTCATAAAGTTGGAAATCTACATCATGTTTTCAATATGTTCCATACTAAATCACCATGTACACAAAATAACTGGATGTATTGCTTAAGAGCAAAATTGTTGCATGCCAAGGAGAGTTAATTTTGAAATATTGGTCTGTCCCGAGTCAAATTATGTCTGTGTTTATGCGAGGCTATAGCATACCGTAGTTTATAAAAGTCTGTAATTCTTTTCTGTGTTACATTTTGACTGTGTCAACAGATTTCCTCGACTAAAGTGTGGTGAAGTAAGCTCTTGACCTGGGTCAGTCTTATGCTTGGGGATCTCTCATGGTAACCCTGGGTTTGCTTATACTTGAATGAAAGTGTGATTTGCAGGGAATATAAATGTAGTGTTGTTATGTCAATTCACAGCACATTGACTCGTGTCAAAGTGGGCAAGAAAAGAGTTAATGGTTAACTCTTTCAGTACCAAATTTTGGATGAGTCAGCAGCTTTTTTCTGGAATTATAGGCATGCTGGCAGTTGAATGAAAGGTCTTTTTACGAGAAATACGAATCTGAGATGCTAACAATAATTCACGCTGGTTTGACTTTAGTAGATCAACTTAAGACGTGATTGGCACTGAAAGAGTTAATAATGCTACTTGATTGCCATTTGTCTCCTGTAAGTTGTGCCTTTAATGACTCAAAATCAGCAATAATTGCTGTGGATGTGTGTGAGGTCTGTTGAGTGTCAGTTTTGTGTTGTCATTTCAAGTTGTGTGGACAGTGTATGGTCTGAATACGCCTGGCCACAACTCTCACTCCTTTGACTAATTTTCAACGACATTATTACATGAAGAATATTGTTGTGGTTTCCATTATATATGATACGGACACCCTTTTTCAGAATGCAACATATCCAAAATTATTTTTACTCAAATTGTGCACAAAGCACCATTACGAGAAATAAAATAAAACAATATACAGTGATCCCCCTCTTGTAAGCCCCTCTCACCAGAAGCCACCCCTCTTAAAAGACCACTACAGTGGTCTCCCTCTTATAAGGCCACCCCAAATGCAGCCAAAAAGTGGTCTGAAAAGAGGGGTGGCCTCTCTTGAGGGGAAGAATATAATGGAAATAGCATAATTTCTGCTCAAGAATGCTGGCCTTTCAAGAGGGGTGGCCTCTGGTGAGAGGGGCCTTATAATAGGGGGACCACTGTATTGCTTTGTAGAAAATACAGTTTCCATTATATTGACCCTCACCCCCGCCAGCGCAGGCCACTCTTCTTGTATGGCCACTTTGGGCTATATTTTGGAATAGCCGTATAAGAGGGGACTCTCTCTCTCTCTCTCTCTCTCTCTCTCTCTCTCTCTCTCTCTCTCTCTCTCTCTCTCTCTCTCTCTCTCTCTCTCTCTTCTCTCTCTCTCTCTCTCTCTCTCTCTCTCTCTCTCTCTCTCTCTCTCTCTCTCTCTCTCCTCTCTCTCTCTCTCTCTCTCTCTCTCTCTCTCTCTCTCTCTCTCTCTCTCTCTCTCTCTCTCTCTCTCTCTCTGTATGTATGTATGTATACATATATCCACAATCCACATCAGTATGACCTTTCCAGTGTTTTCCAGCAAGTGATTCTGACAATGAAACAAAAAAAGCATAAAAAAGTGTTAACCATAGTTGTTGTAACTGGAAAACCAAGAAGAGGAGACATTGGTAAAATGTCAGGTAGCTTGATTGCTGAAAAATCAAGGTGAAAACAGTCTATGCATGCATGAACTTTAAAGCCCACCTTGTACTAGCTAATATATACACAAGAAATAAAAAAGTGGAGAGCATTAACTGTGGGGGCTATGTATTGGCATACAACCTTTCTCCATTCAAAATCACAAGCAGCCATCTGATATAAATGCTCTCTCAGGGCTGAGAATTCCCCTCTTTTCAGAGGGTAACCTCCTTTTTGGTCAGAAAAGTTTGTTCTGAAAGGTTGTGGATTTGGTACGAAAAGGACAAATCCTGATGAAGTAATGGAAAGGTGGACATATATATATAGGAGTGTTTCCCTCCTTTCTTGTTCGTCAGTGTTCTCATCCCTGTTCTCTATTTTTGTTTTTTTTTTGTTTCTCTGGGTTTTTTTTGTTTTTTGTTTTTGTTTTTTTTTGTTTTTGTTTTTGTTTTTTTGTGTGTTTTTTTGTGGTTGTTGTTTTTTTTGTTTTTTTTGTCAATAATAAAATACTGTCAGTCAGAAGAAGGTAAACTTGGTGCACTGTGGGTATATTGCAACAGGTAAATCTATGGAATAATTACCTGGGGCGTTAAGTTGGCCTTATGTTATTTTAGCACCTAGTGTCTAAGGAGTTTTGTTGATCGCCCACTGGCCACAGAAGTTGAAGGTGTGTCCAGAGGCAAAGGGTTAAGGCAGTTAAGAGATGTTCATCCTGCAGCATAGCCATCACTTACCTGGTGGGAGTGGAGTCTATGTATGCTGGCAGTCACTTGCTTCAGCAACACCCATCAGAGCTTCACCCCTGCTGGGGTGACATTTTACATTGCCACCATCTCCATACTGTCTGATTACTGAGTGACACAAATCCCAAAAAGAACGTTATTTACAAGGATTTCTCGTGGGTTTTAAGGGTCTGCCCCATGGGGGAACCTTTTATATTTTATGGTTGTCTGTCCATCCACATGTCCGTCCAGATAGGTACATTCTCAACTGCGATATCTACAGAATGCCCCAAAGTATTTTGCTCAAATTTGGCAATATGCTTATCTTATGTGACAAGATGAACTGATTAGATTTTGATGTCACCATGACCTAATTAGAACAAATGGCGGCCTAATTACATGCTTGTCAGTGCTCGGTGGACCCTTCAGTCAACATTTGATATTGGAGGTATGTTAGTTGTTGATTATATTTCTCATTGTATGTTTGATTGGTATGAAATTGCTAGTCGATGTGAAATGATGCTGACTTGAGTGGGACTTTGTGGCACGGACCTCACTTGACCTGGATGTTATGATTGACAGGTGTAAAAAGCCTGTCACTCACCATCGTAAGCAGCTGCCCTTGATTCAGTCAAGCCCCACTATCTGCCTCCTACATTTGTGGCGTCCAACTTCTACTTGTTATATTTCTGTGCTGCTCCATAATTGGGTGAAGCACTGCAGTAAGTTTGACCAAAAGACTTGACACCTTCTTTATGTTATCTAGTATAATGCTATATTGTGTTTTGGCCAGACAAAAACCTGTCCTGGGCCTACAGAAATTACACAGTCTCAGGCCCAAATGGCCTACGAACAAAAAAACAAAACAAAACTTTTCATGATGTCTGACTGTGATGGACTTATGAAACTTAAAGCAAGCTGGTGTGCATTATTGGGGCATTTCCACGGGTAATTATTTCATTGTTTATTGGTGTAAAAGGTTGGTAGGTAAGTGGATAGGGTATGTTTCTACATGTAAGTAAGAAGTCTGCAATATATCATAATTGGCGAGGGTCTGCACAGGCAAGCTGAGTGAGATGTGTACTTCTACTAGTGTGGGTAGGTTTAGGTGTAGGTTACAGGGCCAGACAGGTGAGCTAAGTTTAGCTCAATCAGCAGGATGCAGTAATATTTGATAGGTTGTGCACTTGACTCAGGCTGCATCTGTGGTAATGACTGCAGCAAGAGGTGGCATCCATAGGATTATGCAATACACTTCATGTATAACAGATGTATCAGGATTCCAATGTTTTACTCAGTCATGTACCTGTGACAAGACTTGGCTTTCATGATGAGCATTATTGCAACAAAGATTATGATTTATGATGCTGATGATGTGATTTATGATGCTGATGATGATGTTGATGTCCTACTGCATCAGCTGGTGGCCCATCGTCTGAGCTGACACCCTTTGTATAGATGATGATGATGAGGAGGAGGAGGAGGAGGAGGAGGAAGAGGACGACGACGACGATGATGGCTTGTCCTCAGAGCTGATACCCGATGATGATGATGATGATGATTTCCCAATGCCCCTAATAAAAATGGTAAAGATGGATTTTTGTAGCCTTTTGTCACAAAATGACTTGAAATGTATGCAGTTAGGACTGGTCCACAGCTTGGGTATGCCTTGACACTTTCCAGCAATTGTGGCCTCCACTGTGGTTGCTTGAGCCCTCAGTGTGCTGCCTTTGCCTTTGCCACTGTATGTGTACAATCTGGTTTTGCCAAAACTGGTGTCACTGTTTGCCTAAGGAACAGACGGCCTGTATGGGGTGTCACTGTTTGCCTGAGGGGCAGACCACCCATATAGGGTGTCACTGTTTGCCTGAGGAACAGACTACCTGTATGGGGTGTCACTGTTTGCCTGAGGAACAGACTGCCTGTATGGGGTATCACTGTTTGCCTGAGGAACAGACTCCCTGTATCGGGTGTCACTTTTGTCCCTGCACTGGAAACAACGACTGTCGTAGCCATTTTCATGTGTCTTGCAAATTTTTTGACATTGTGTGTGATATGCTTCTACAGAACAGAATAAGTTTCTGTCCCATAGAAATTGCTGATTTTTTCTGTGGAAAGATATGTCCACAATAAGGGAACATAAATAATTAGGCACCTTACACATTATTAGATTACCTTGACTCCAACATTCCAACTCCGTGTTTATTTTTAGACACATTCTCCCTTGATGTACTAATCCTACACCTAGGAACTTTCTTTCTGGGTGGCGTGACGTCTCCGTGATGACGGAATGTTAGTAAACACAGTCACGTGCAGGCCAAAACACATGGGCCGGTCCAGTCCAACTGACCAGTTTGACAGCTGGCCATCCTAACGTAAAAAACTGTGGTTGTTACGTTAAACTCCTGTTGTGACGTAAAGTTACGTGGGTTTATATAAATCAAGGTCTAATCAAACGCAGCATCCTTTGGTTTAGTCTCTGAAGAGTTCAGTTAGAACGAAACCGGTCAGACTACGAAAAGCCAAACAATTCACTGTTTGACAGGCATCAGCGGCACAGACAGGCACACTCGCCGTCCTGGCCATTGCCTAGTATTCAAATTGAAAATTTTTTAGGCAGTTATTATGTAAATACCAACAGTGAGGACTACTGAACTGAGTGAAAGGTGAGGAAAAAGGTCAAATATGCAACATGTGTGTATAACGTAGTATTAAGTGGCAATACAACAGTAAACAGGGAACCACATCAATAAATGTTGCCGTGGTGACCACAACTTGGGATGGAACAGGAGGTGTTCATATCAACTGGAATACCTGTCCTGCCACCTGTAGGCTGCAGCAAGGAACTAGACAGGAAAGAGGGCAGATTCATGTATTAACCCTTTTCCCCTTAAACTGGCGAAAACCAGCTGGTGGTCAAATGTCGTCTGCTTCAGTGTTTTCAACTAATTTCAGCAGTAATGAAAAACAATTTTGACTGAGAATTGTAGATGAGCCCTATCAAGATCACATGCCCCAGGTCAACAACTTTCCTTGACATGAGTTGGGCACTTAGTGCCCAACTCATGCCAAGGAAAGTTGTTGACTCAAGTGTCAATTCGAGGGGAAAGGATTAAGCTGGACCAAATGAGCTTCTATGATGAAAGCAACATCTCAAGAAAGCAAAATGCTCAAGAAAAGTCATTCATTCAGTTTTACAATATATAACATGCTAACCATCTGTTGGAAATATCATTTGTTTGGCACAACAGGTGTTGTTTCTGGGTGGTTAAGTAATAGAACTGGTACAAGTGCCCTCAACATGGCAAAGTTGTTTAGCAACCAAAGGGACCGAGCAGGTCTGTAGATAATATTGCTAAATATCAATACCTCCCATCACACCAATATTGGTAAATTAACTTTGTGATTTCCTAATATGGTGGTATAGTAAAACCTGCTATTTAATACTACCCCATCTTTCAGCTAAAAGTGGCCACATATAATAGGTGGTTTTAAATTGGGGGTAAATTTACAAAGAATCTAGACTGTTGTGCCATCAGAAATGTGGTGACAAAAGCCAGGTGACCTTTGATGCTAGGGGTCTTAAATTGCAGGTACCACTACCTGCTAAATGAGACCATCCCTATCGCCAGCAAAAAAGTGGTCTTGCACAGCAGTTGGTCATAAAGGTATATTTTACCCCAAAATACAGCAAAGGGTCTCCAAAGAGTAGTCTTAACCCTTAAGGTGCTAATCACTGCTATAGTCATTTTTCTCATTACCGTTAAACATATAATGGTTAAAAGATTCAAATTCCTCATGAAGATACCTTTCATTCAAATACCAGCAAGCCTAGTCTAAAGCAAGGAGTAGTCTTAGTCAACAGCTTTCCTTAGGACACTTTGCGCTCATTCAGTGCAAAGTGTCCCGAGGAGAGCTGTTGACTCAATCTTAAATCAGCGTTTTAAGGGTTAAAAGGCACGTTGTCTAATAGCAGAGGTGGTTATAAGAGCAAGTACCACTGTAATTAAATGTATACCTGTATGGGTGGTAAATGAACCTTTAGATGTCCGTTTAACTATAGCAGTAAAGCTAATTTAACCTTTTATCTTAGGCATGTAATGTACGCAGACTAGAAGGCCCTACTTTAGAGCAAGCCCTTGATAACTTGAGGAAGCACACAATATGCCGCGTTAATTGCTATTTGAATGCAGTCAACTGTTTACACACTAAATACATGTTATGAAGCAAAACATCATTATAGTCAATAAATAGTTGAAATAACACCATGGCCATCAGAATAGCTGTAAAGTTGACAACCTTATCCCCTCCCTGGCTGGGGTATTGACATATGGAAGTGGAAACTATCAAACAAATAGCAAAATTGTGCTCATTTTCTGGATTTTCTGGTTGATACTGGCTACATCTATACCCATCAGGAAATAGATTTGACAGGGATGTTTTGATGAGACCTTGTACAAACAAGAGATATGGTTTGTTACTCATACTGTGACCAGCTTCCAGTCATATCAAGGGGAAATACTCAGCTGTCAGTATATTGGTGGGCAGTGCTGGTGTACTGGTAGATTTTCTGTACAACTTTTCTTCGGGCACAAATGCTGTTTATGCTGATCTTGAACGCTTTAGTGTGACAAATTGCACATACCTGAAATGTTTCAATGGTCTACTTGTTTTGGGAGGACTAATGGTAAAGGTGTGGTAAAGTAAGGGTTAAATTATGCCTGATTTTATGGAAAACTATGAATCTTGATGCTTCAAAGTGACAGACAGGACAATGTATTAGAAACTGCAGAATAATGGACTTGGAGCAAAAATGTGCTGAAATCCATCTTAAACAGTGTTAACTCTCCAACTGCTCATTGTCAAAGTTGTCCTCATCTGAATTTTCGTAATGATTCCATATTCAGATTCCTCTTAAAAAGACCTTTCATTCAAGTACCAATATGTCTATATTTTTGGAGAGAAAGCAAAGATCAGGCATGTGAGATTTCAGATATTTAGCTGGTTACCACTATTTTAACACAATTTCAGCTAAATTGAATATATAATCCCTTCATATTTCATATTGGTTCAGCTATTTTGAACCTCTATTTTTCCTTGATTTGGAGGTATTTCAAGTCGATTTTGGGAATTTGCCGGTATTTTTCTAACTGGCCATTCACAGTCTAGAGTATTATCCAGGTCAACAACTTTCTTCATACATTGGATGCATTGCTACTGAAAGCTGTTGACTGAATCTCCAACTTGGCACTCAAAGGGTAAAAGCACTGTATGTTACATTAGTAGTATCCACAGAAGGGTTAAATGTGTTTCACTTCCTTTGTGTTGTCATTGGCACATCAGAGATGCAAGGCAAGTCCCTACTTCTAGAGGTGGGTGTCTGATTGTCTGGCAGTCACTGATACACAGTCAGGCATATGACAGACAACATGATCTCTAGTACAGGTCCCAGTCGTGTGTTACTAATTATGTATGATGACGCTCCAATTAATGATATTCACGTTCCTATATAGTAGGACCTCCCCATTGAGGCCAATCAAGGAACGGAAGAAAACGGTTTGAAATTTTTTCATAATGGCAGCGTGATACTTACCTGAGATGATCACTTCATGACACAATTTGAGGGACTTAATGTCAAATTCCTTTCCCATTTAACAAATAAACCGGGCAAAGTCTGTGGCATAAAAGACTTAGAGAGTGAAATAAAACTCTGACTGGTTTGCTCATTCCAGAGCTCACCAGGGAGTAAATGAAACACTGTCAAAATGCACGGTCTTTATATACTAAAGGGTAGCGATGCCTAGGGACATTGGGCTGTGTGACGTTAAAAATGACACCTGTTCATTTAAACTGATCTACCAGCCGGACCATCTCACAGATGTGTTAGTTTATGGCGTGACTATTGTCTGTCCTTCCCCATTTGACTCGTACATCTGACATGTTAAGATATCAGACACATATAGCAGGGAACAGATGGTGTCCTCGTATGCAGGTTTCAATGTAGGTCTTAATATGTGTGGGTTAACTCTTTAAGTGTCTAATTTGGGATTAAGTCAACAGCTTTTCTCGGCGTGCATTGGGTGCATTCTGAGAAAAGCTGTTGACCTGGGGTATTCTTTGTTGAACTATAGGCATGCTGGTACTTGAATGAAAGGTCTTTTTACGAGGAAAAGGAATCTGAGATGCTAATGATAATTCAGACTAGTTTGACTTAAGTAGATTTACTTAAGACGGGATTGGCACTTAAAGAGTTAAAACAGAATACAAAATGTTAGACATAAACAGAAGTGGGACAGTAGTAAGGTGGTTGTCATAGGGACGTAGTTTCTGTGTGGAGGTGTCTTAACTCTTCAGTGTGAACTGCAACCAAACTCAAACCACAAATGAACTGCTGTGATATATAATAAGAGTTGTAGTTTCATATTCCTTGTAAAAAGACCTTTCATTCCAGTAGCAGTATGTCTGTATATATATTTCTCCTGTATCTGAAGCTTATCCTGCATGGGTTATCCTACATGGGTATGAAGGATAAGGTTGTAATCTTTCATTTGGTCTGTCACTGATTGCTTTCAAGCAGTAGACAAACCAATGAGAGGCCATGGTTCATTTAATAAAATATTGACTCCTCCCATGTTCAAAATGGCGTCGTTTTCAAAATTGTTTCTCCGATAGAACTTCGATTTGGTGCGTATTTGTCCTTTTAGCACACAGGAGAAAGTCCAGTATAGGTGGCCCATTGGGGATAAGGTTGAGATCACGATTTGTTAGATTTTCATGTTTTACTGCAAAGTGAAAACATGAAAATCCAATGAGTGATCCCAACGTTATCCTCAATGGGCCCCCCAGTAGCAGCTTGCACTCGACCCTTCCACCCATACTGGATTCTCTATAGAATATAATGACCCAGGTCAGCAGCTTTCTTCAGCATATCTTGGGCACAAGGCACCCAAAGCATGCCAAGGAAAGCTATTGACTCAGTCCAAAATGTGGGACTGAAAGAGTTAACTGGCAGAAAGTAGACTGACCTGGCCATTAAGGTTAATGAGGTTAATAATGCAGGTTGGAGTAATTGTTTTTTTATGGAAACATGTGTCATTGGCTGTCAACAGGTCAATGAAAGGTGGCCAGTCAAGTGAATTGCGTTGAATATGAATGTGAAGGAAGATTAATCGGGTTATTTATTAACACAAGGAAGTAGGTATTTTCTACAGGATACAAATGGTCTCCTCTGGCGTGCTGTGCATTATGACACTGACATTATAATGACACTGAGATATCAGACTCTTACGTTGATAATGACATGAGGCTTGAGGGACTTGCAAGCAAATTCCTTTCCCTTTTGACTCATTCATTACACTTACCCAGATATCATTACATTTTTATATGGATTTGATTGTATCAGTATAAAGAGGATTAATTGTATCAGTTCTTGTCTAATTTAGCAAGGTATGTGTCCATTGCCAGTAATACCTTGTCATGGAGCAAAAGACTGCGTCTTTGTGAAGTCTTATTGCATAGTACAGTGAAAACTAGTTATAATGACACCATCTGTTCTCTAAGAAATGTGTTGGATAACTGAATATGTCAGATAAATGAGTCAAATAACAAAGAATATAAACCTTTTCCCTTGACAATTTGTGTCATTAAATTGAATATGTCGGATATTTGAGTGTCGTTATAATGAGGATTCAGTGTACCTGCCTTATGTGACCCCTGTTTCCGCTATAGAAACATGGCTACCCCCAGCTTGCTGTGTTAGGAACAAGATTCCTTTGTCCCCAGACAGGCGCTGTGGCAAAATGAGTTTTACTGGAATTGAAATGTATGTAAAATATGGACAATTATAGCAGCAATTCAACTTGTCATTTTGTGCTGGTGTCTGACAAGTACAAGGTTCTTATTTAGAACACTGGCAGATACCTGGAACTGCAGGTCAGTTAACCCATTCAGTGCCAAATTTTGGACCGAGTCAATAACTTCTCTCAGCACACATTGGGTGCTATGTGCTATGCACCCAATGTGTGCCAAGAAAAGCTGTTGACCTGGGGTATTCTCTCTGGAACTATAGGCATACTGGTACTTGAATGAAAGGTCTTTTTATGAGGAAAAGGAACGTGAGATGCTAATGATAATTCAAATGAGTTTGACTTAAGTAGATCAACTTTAGACATGATTGAGACTGAAAGAGTTAACAAAAAAATTAACTCTTGTGGACAGAAAATGTGGCCACAAAGAGCAGGTGATATTTAGCAGCAGTGGCTTCATAGAGCAGGTACCATCAGACCTTGAAATTGAGGATATTAACCCTTTCCTCTTTAAACTGGCCATGACTGGCTGGTTGTCAAATGTCATCTGCTTCAGTGTTTTCAAATAATTTCAACAGTAATGAAAAACTATTTTGACTGAGAATTGTAGAGGAACCCTATCAAGATCACATGCCCCAGGTCAACAACTTTCCTTGGCATGAGTTGGGCACTTAGTGCCCAACTCATGCCAAGGAAAGTTGTTGACTCAAGTGTCAATTCAAGGGGGAAAGGGTTAAATGACAGGTAAAATGAATTATACTAACTCTTCTAATGCCAACTGCCATTAAAGTCAACCTACTTAAAACTAGCTGCTCTGATTCATAGAAAGGGTGATAGATTCATGTCCCTTGTAAAAAGACCCGTCAGTTAAGTCCCAGCATGTCTGTAGTTAAATAGAATGTAATGGACCAGGTCAACACCTTTCCTCAGCATGCTTTGGGTGCATTGCACCCAAAGAGTGCTGAGGATAGTGCACAGTGTCCCAAGGAAAACTGTTGACTCAATCTTAAATCAGCACTTTAAATATAAGGATTACTATGAAGACTGAAGATCCTAAGAGCAAAATAGATGTTGGCTTGCACTTAAGTGTTTCACTGTTGATGTGCACTTTGATGGCAATCTCTCTGAACTGTCACCCAGATTGGCTGCATGTCAAGTGTCACCTGGTCCCATGTTTTCACTTAAGGTGTTTTCGCAGAAAAACTAAGCCGAAAAAAAAACACTTGGAACGCGAATTGAGGACGAGACATGATGTTAACATACATGTATGTGTCTTAATCCAAGGGCATAAATTGACCAACCAACATTTTCCTCCCAAAATTTGTCCACATTTTGGGAGAGCAGTAAAACTAATTTGGCCCAGTGTAATACTTTACAGCTTGAAATGCTACATATATAGGAGAAACTGCTTACAGTATATCAGAAATAATGTCAGGGGACAATTTGGACAAGAGTACAAATGTGGCACCTTGCGGGGTGAGGGGGGTGGAGATGTGGCAGTGCATGGTTGTCTGTAATTGTTCTGTTTCATGGGTTAGTGGGTTTTGGCAGTCATAGGTCAGATTGATTAAATCATATGTCAGTTTGACGGCATAGCCACAGGACAAAGTGAATATAACCGTAGCTAATGTATACAATTCTCCCAAGAAATCTTGTACCTATGTCCGCCAGGAAGATTTCAGGAACATGGGAAAGGTGATTCAGCTGTCACTCATGTTTTATCTGCTTTATTTAATGTATCTCTGTAGCATTTGTCATTTGTCAATAATTTTTAGCAGTTCATAAAGCATAAAATTTGCAGATTTTACTGCCAATATGTGCAATATATACTTCAAATGTACATGTACATGTACATGTACTTGGTTATCACTTATTTCAAAAGTTTCGTGTGTGTGTGGGGGGGGGGGGGGAGCTATAAACTCCTCTCACACAAATGTATCCGTTACTTATTTTCATGTGCGTAAATTTCCATGGCTTTGTACTTCATGTTTTTAACTGATATTTAAACTTAAGGTAGCAATCTAGTGAAGACTAATCAAGTATCCTGTAGTTTCATTTGCTGTCTTCTTCAAAATTGAATTGAACCACCATTGAAGTTCTATATTTCCTGAAAGAAAAGAAAGAGGGGCAAGAAAAAAGAGAAAGAGAATGCAACAATGGCAATTATTTTTGCTTAAATACAATGTTTCAAAATATATGACTAATCACATAAGCAATTAAATTTTAATTAAAATTCTAACTTAAAAAAATAATTGGAACTGACACTAGTAATGCTGAATCAATTATTTTAGTGCCAAATAGAAGAGTTAGGTATGTATTGCAAAAAGGTGTTTCATTTTTTCTGTATCATATTTATTTTTAAAGAGTTTATGCAAATTTGGTAATGAAATTTTAAAATCAAAATTTTAATTTATTCTTTAATTGGTATAACTGGAAAAATGTTGGTGGTAAGAGGAAAGCAAAACACCTTTTTGGAGTACATACTCTTCCATTTGACACCAAAATAATTGATTCTGCATTACTGGTGTCAGTTCCAATTTTTTCAAAAGTTAAAATTTTAATTAAAATATAATTGGTTGTGTAATTAATTATATTTTTTGAAATTTTAATGCAAGCAAAAATAATTGCCATTGTTGTATCCCCCTCTTTTTTTTATTTCGGGAAATATATAGTTTTGATGGTGTTTCAATTTAATTTTGAAGGGGATGAAACAAATGAAACTATGGAGCACTTGATTAATCTTCACTAGATTGCCAGCCTAACTATTTTGGACCTACTTTCCATTAAACCTATATTAGAATATTAGTTTCTTGTGTGTTTCTTTTGCACAGTTTGTGCCACAGTTAAAATAGATTAATTAGAACAAAAAATACAGAGAAATTAAATGAATTTACAGTATGCTAATATATTCAAAAGAAATTCTGTGAAATTTCAGGGGATAACACTTTAAATTTTCTGTTGAAAAAAATGGCAATATAGTTTTAATAATGATGGCCTAGAAAAGTTTGGTGTGCAAATATATGTTTTCAGTGTAACAAGTGTTCTCACCTGGGCAGCTGCAATTTTACAGGCTTACAGCCAAGTTCCCCATAAAAAAAGTTTTGACTCGAATGGAAAAATACCCAAAGCAAAGTTAGTGGTTGTCACACAGCATGTAAAATCACACCCTGGCCCTCACATACGCAGACATACAGATGCAACGTAATTGGTCACATTATGTTTTTCCAAGCAAAAACACAAGAGTTCTTCATGCATGCCTAAGTGGCAGTATACATGTAAATGATGGTCTCTCACCTGTCAGGTGTAACAGAGACCCTTTCTGCCTGTGTGTTCAGGAATACAGACACACCTGTGAGGTCAGGCTTCAATAGCTCTTGTTTTCATTCTTTCTGAGTTAGGTAACAACCAGTGGCCCAAGTCAATACAGTGATACCTGCTGTATGCAACCACTGCCGTAAGCAGCCGCATTGCTTTTTGTCGTCACTAGCCTGGGACATAGGAGTCAATTTCTTTGTAAAATTTACCTGTGGTGACAGTCATCTGCTGTATGTGGCCACTTTTTCTTGGCTGAGGGGATGGCCACATACAGCAGGTATCACTGTACCTGCATATTATTAGTAGTACCCCCCCCCCCCCCCCGAAGTTTTGGGGGGTATTCTTTTTTTTTCAATTTGTCCAACCCTCCATTTGTAGCAGAATCGGTGCAAGCACAGTACTTCCTTCATGATGCCTAGGCCTGTGGAACCCTCATTTACCTCAGTTGTACCATGACAGTACTTCTTGACTGGATTGCATTTTGGTGACCTTGACCTCATTTTGAAGGTCACAGTACCCATGTGTATGCAAAGTGATGGGTATCCAGTATGTGAGAGATGACTGGCCAAGTTATTCACTGATATAGTGTGTTCATGGCAAACATCTCCCACCAAGCAAAATGAAGACCACACCAGCAGACACCATGTTTTGCTAAGTGGGAGATGTTGACTATTATCAGTACATCAGTGAATGATTGTATCCAATTTTTGACCCATCAGACATATTTACTGCTGAAACTTTTGAATTCTTTGTTGACCATGCCCCTCTATCTACCAGTCGTCATGCCTGGAGTGTCATTTGCCATTGGTCACATGACCATGCCCCCTCTCTACCAGTCATCATACCTGGAGTGTCATCTGACATTGGTCACATGAGCATGCCCTCTCTCTACCAGTCATCATGCCTGGAGTGTCATCTGCCATTGGTCATGTGACCATGCCCCCTCTCTCTACCAGTCATCATGCCTGGAGTGTCATCTGCCATTGGTCATGTGACCATGCCCCTCTTTCTACCAGTCATCATGCCTGGAGTGTCATCTGCCATTGGTCATGTGACCATGACCCTCTTTCTACCAGTCATCATGCCTGGAGTGTCATCTGGCATTGGTCACATGACCATGCTCCCTCTCTACCAGTCATCATGCCTGGAGTGTCATCTGCCATTGGTCATGTGACCATGACCCTCTTTCTACCAGTCATCATGCCTGGAGTGTCATCTGCCATTGGTCACATGACCATGCCCTCTCTCTACCAGTCATCATGCCTGGAGTGTCATCTGGCATTGGTCACATGACCATGCCCTCTCTCTCTCTACCAGTCATCATGCCTGGAGTGTCATCTGCCATTGGTCACATGACTGTGCTGAGGACATCACATTATTTAATTGGGTGCAATACAAATAGTGCCAGGGTGGTGGAAGCCTGTCCTAAGCAGCCATGAAGTGTACATTGTATTCACTGTCTATTAGCCAATCAGATGGCCAGAAACTTAACAAAAATTATATAAATGCAGTTACACCTGTGATGTAAGGTAACCACTAGAGTGGTCACTCTCTTGGAAGACCACCTGCTTTGAGAGACCACCTTTTCATGATAATTTGCTTGGTGTTTTCAATTTTTTTATACCTTCTGTGAAAAACACCTGTCCCCTCAGACCACAAGCCAAGTGGCAACCGGTCTAGAAAGGTTTCACTGTAGTACCAATGAAAAATAGCCCTGCATTCCAGATGGTCTGGTCCCACGGACCCCATCATAAAGTTCTAATGAGGGAGCAAGTGTGTGTTACCAGTGGTTGTGTCTTACCTGGCTGCAGACCAGACTGAGGTACACAGCTGTCAGTCTCTTGGGTTCCACAATCAATCTCTGACGTCTTCCTTAACCATTTCTCACTCAAAAATAAGATTGAGTTCAGCAGCTGTCCTTGGCATAGATTGGGTGCAATATGTCCAACCCACGCCAGGGAAAGCTGTTGACCTGGGGCACGTTATCACCATAGGCATCTTCTGCAATTCTTAGCAAAAGTGTTTTATTTTGATGAGAATTTTTTATAAAAAGATTGAGTCAGACAAAAATTTACATCCAGGTGCTTTGGGATGGTTTGAGTGGGAATGGATTAGGAAGATATTATTCGCTCAGTGGCTCTAACTGACCTCTGATAAACAGGAGACGTCCAGCTTGTTGTGGTTGTGAAAGTCGCTTGGGTCTGATCCACTTGTTGCTTGTACCCCCTCTGTAGCACCCCCCCCCCACACACACACACACTTTTGGCACTATTTTTAAGCCAAGTGGCCTGTTTTTTTGCATTATCCCAGTGAACAGACTGGTGTTTGCCCACTGTATTTCTCTGTAAGAGCATATTAGGACTCAAATAGTGGGAGTAGTTACAGAGGGAAGTGACAGGTTATGGTTATGGGGAAAAAGTCGGAGGGGAAAAAAAGAAAAATGTTGTGCATTAATTGGGGATTACAGGAGAGCATCATGTTTTAGGCAGTGAAACATTGCTAGCAGCAAGCACATAGCAATTATCTGTTTCATGTTGTTATAATCATCAATATCTCAGCACTATATTTGTACTGGCAGCTAGGTGAATGAACTCCAGGACCAAGTAGGGTGGAAGAGCCTACTAACCTTTAAAGTTCTAATCACAGCTATAGTCATTTTCTCTTGACTGTTACACATATAATGGGCAAAAGATTCAAATTCCTCATGAAGATACCTTCCATCCAAATGTCAGCAAGCCTAGTCTGAAGCAAAAAGTAGTCTTAGTCAACAGCTTTCCTTAGGACACTTGGTGCCCATTACGTGCAAAGTGTCGCGAGGAAAGCTGTGGACTCAGTCTTAAATCAGCACTTTAAGGGTAAGGACCTTCACGCTTACACACGGTTTTACATGACAAAACATTTTAACTGAAATATTGCTCAGATGATATCTGACATCTGGGCATTTTTGGGTGATTTGAGTGGGAAACTGTTGAACAATCTTGGTGTGTGTCACATTGGTTGGCACTGCATGCTATAGCTGCACTTGTGGCATGCTATAGCTGCCCTTGTGACATGCTATAGCTGCCCTTGTGACATGCTACAGCTGTCCTTGTGGCATGCTATGGCTGTCCTTGTGGCATGTTATAGCTGCCCTTGTAGCATGCTATAGCTGTCCTTGTAGCATGCTATAGCTGCCCTTGTAGCATGCTATAGCTGTCCTTGTAGCATGCTATGGCTGTCCTTATGGCATACTATGGCTGTCCTTGTGGCATGCTTTGGCTGCCCTTGTGGTGTGTTATAGCTGCCCTTGTGGCATGCTTTAGCTGCCCTTGTGGAATGCTTTAGCTGCCCTTGTAGCAGCAGTAGCATTCATTACCTGCCAATCAAAGGGAAAAGTATCAGTTTTTGGCCAGACATGTTGGGATTTGACAAAATTGTTCTTTCTATATGGAACTTACATGTAAAATTCTCATTTACTCACCACTACCATAGTCCTGCCACAAGGTGCTTACAAAATTACAACATAATAAATAAGCATTAGATTAAGAACTGTACTTTGAGCGTTACATGTAAAATACTGTGAAAAAGATTATTTGTGGAAATTTTGGTCTGATATTGATAATTCAGATTCCAAAGAGGTGGGAGGGGGAGGCAGGGAAAGATACCGTATCTTAACAAAGGACAGGACTAAGGACCAGCAAGAGTTACACAGAATATTGAATTGTGCTTTAGACAGACTGTTAGGAAATAACCCAAGCATGTTACACATAGACTTGGAGATGTGCTTGCAGGAGAGAGTCAGGAGTGCCCTTAGGCCTGACCTGTGTGACAGACACCCAGTAAATACTCTCATTGTTTTCACCTAAAAACAAAGGTGCCATAGTTGTCTTCAGTACTTTGTTGTTATTAAACTACAATGTGTTGACCCTTTGAGTGCCAAGCATAAACTACAATGTGTTAACCCTTTGAGTGCCAACCATTAAGCTAAATTGTGCTGACTGTTTCAGTGCCAACTTTTAAACTACAATATGTTGACCCTTTGAGAGCTGACTGCAACGCTATATTGTGTTGACTCCTTGTGTGCCAACCATTAAATAACAATGCATTGACCCTTTGAGTGTCAACCATTAAACTACACAGGGGCTGACCCTCTGAGTGCCAACCATTAAACTACGTTGTGTTGACCCTTTGAGTGCTGAACATGACAAAAGTCAAACTTACCTGAATTGTGCTGATTCCACCTTAAAAATATTCATGCTGAGGCTTTTTGTTCCAAGTATGGCATGCGTTGTCTAAATTTTCTGGCTACAGAGAAGGTCAATTGTCAAGGTCAACAACTTTCCTCATACTTTGGCCACATTGTGCCCTAAATGTGGCAAGGAAAGCTCTTAATTCAGCATAAAAATTAGCGCTTTTGAGGGTTTTGTGTGACAGAAATATTATAATTTCATATACTCGTGGAATGAAAAGGCTTAAACCTATTGAAATCATGACAACAATATTGTGCTGTAATTTGAAGATCAACTGCCAAGATACTGAAATGGAGGTACTTACAGGAGAAAGCTTATTAAACCACTGATATGCCATGGTGACAGTGGGATACTGTCACATGCTCTACACTTGTTGCAATGTAGCCTAGTATGAATCAAAACAATGGAAATCTCTTATTTCAGAGGTAAGAATGTCTTTTGATAGCCACTATTTTTGTCAGTGTGTTAATATTGACAATTGTGCCACAATAGTATTGTACAGCCATTGTATCACACGTATCATGGCATGCAAAGCAGTTTAAATTAACCTGAAAACTCCATACTCCTATATGATGCTTGTATATCTATGGAGATGTGGATGATGTAGCTAGGAGATATACTTGTACAAAATATGATTGCAGTCACATCAAAACAAGGACTTAATGACCGCAGCGGGGGCTGCTCCACCTCCAGGCCTCCTGGACTCTTGAAGTGAATGCGATCATATTTTTCATGATACAGATGTATACATAGCCAATAGCTGCAGCTATATTGACTTACATTCACATGTACACAAGGCCTGGGATTAGGGCTGAGTGTACAAGGGATTGAAGGCTAAGAAAATGGGAAAGACTGGAAAAGCCAGGGCGGCAATGGTCTCTTCACCCTCCGACTGTGTGCATGCTACATGCTGAACCCCAATCCTAGGCCTCAAGCCTCGCAGAAAAGCCGCGTATCTGTGACCGACATAATTCATTGATACACTAAGGAGGGAGGGTTCCTGGAGGAGTGAAATATCAAGCTGGACACCAAAAATACATTTTAATTATGACACTGTTTGCACACACCAAACCCACTTGTCACACGTACCTTTAATACACCAGACAACTCTCAGACCACACCGTCACACACACCAAACCCACTTGTCCCATACCAAACCCACTTGTCACACATACCAAACCCGCTGTCACACATACTAAACCCACTTGTCACACATAGGAAATCCAAATTAACACACCAAACTACTTTCACACCAGACCGTCACACACACCAAACCCGCTTTCCCACACAAAACCCACTTTCATGCACCAATCCCACTGTTATATACATATACCCAATGCATGGTCACATCAAAGTAATTAAATCATAAAGAAAAGAGCGAAAGAAAACTTACGATGGGTTGTATTTACACAGCATACATGATATTTGAAATGTTTTACAACTACACTGTCTATATTTGTGACAACATTATCCTGAAGTTTAAAAGGCTGGCATAGTCAACAGAGCATTCAGTCTCTTTCAAATTACAGAGTGCTCAGAGAGTTGGAACTAAGACCAAGTCCCTGTATATTACGGACATAAATGTTTACCTTTAGTCTAGGTAGAACAGAACTCACTAACCTCTGATGACTCCAGGTACCGATGAAACTGATCAGGCCTTTGGACACATGGTGTGTCGCCTGTCATCAATGCTTGCCTGGACTTTCTGCTATTTCAAGTATCACTGAGTTATATCTCCTTGGATTACTGTCTTACTTGTTCATATAGCACACACCCACACATACACGTGTGTGTGTGTGTGTGTGTGTGTGTGTGTGTGTGTGTGCGTGTGTGTGTGTGTGTGTGTGTGTGTGTGTGTGCACAGTTAGACAAAAAGATAGATTGGTTGGTAAGTAGATAAGTCGACTGATTGGTGGATTGCTTTATTGATTGAGTTACTTGTATATCACAAGGTGACAATATTTGACTTTTAATTTATACATGTAATGTACCCAAAAAGTAAAAATGCAAAAGAATCACACAGTTCAGAAAATCCAGTAACAAAGTTTGTACCAGCTTTGTTGGAAGTGCCTTGTTTTGCTTAGTGATATAGTGGGTATAAGATGTCACAGCATAGTATTGTCGACAAGACCAAGGTTGCCTTCATAACAGACCTTATGCTGTTCTTGCAGCCTTGCATGGTCTGCCATGCAGGCCAGTTGTGTTGGATTTTAATGTTAACTTTGGGTACCATGGCATACACCCTGTGCAGAGTGTTACTTAACTGACCAAGAGGCATGAAATTACAGGCAGCCAGAATGCTTTACTCACAGCCCCAGGGCATGGAGAGCTTTCACTCTCAAGTCTTAAGACAACTCGTCTTAAGTTAACCCTTTCCCCCTTGAATTGACACTTTAGTTAACAACTTTCCTCATGCCAAGAAAAGTTGTTGACCTGGGGCATGTGATCTTGATAGGGTTCATCTACAATTCTCAGTCAAAATTGTTTTTCATTACTGTTGAAATTAGTGGAAAACACTGAAGCAGATGACATTTCACAACCAGCTGAGTTTTGGCCAAAAGGGTTAAGCCTAGAGGTCAGTGTTGGCTGCAGGCTGCTGTCTGTCACAATGGCTGTTTATTTTCTTTATATTTGGTGCTAGCTGGGGCTGTTCCAGACATTTCAGAATGTGAGGATCCTATGACCTGGAGTGGGGGAGGGGAAGGGTGGGTGAAATAGCCTGGAAGTTGCTGACATTTATCAAATTTTTAATTGAAAGTACTGCTTCTCAGGTGTAAAGAAGGAGATCAGTTGGAAGACCTTTGACCTCATTTTCAAGGTCACAGGACCCATGTGTGTGCAGTGATGGGGTATCTAGTCTCTCAATGATAACTGCCACTTCAGTCTGTCATGTTCCATTTATTTTGTTTGTTTAATTAGCGGGGAAGGGGGGAACCCATTATGGTTTCAGGTTGTCTGCCTGTCTGTCCTTGTCTGTTCATTCTTTTGTAGCTTTGTGTGTCCACCATTTGTTTGTTAACCTAATTTCACAAGATTTAGTGGCCGCCTGAAAATAAAAATGACCACATATGACCACTGACACCATTTCTTCTCTTGATTTTATTTTGGTGACCTTGATCTCATCTTCAAGGTCACAGGAGCCATCTGTTGTTGCGTAGCATTAAAGCCCTCTAGTTTAAGTGATTCATATGGTTCATTCCATGCAGATACTTAAAAAGGCTTCTGTCAAACTATAGGTTACTGTTAACTGTTGTGAAATGAGAGGGACACATGTGTAGCTCCTTTGGTCTTCTGTGGTGTGCATAATAAGAGCTCTGACCCAATTAACAAGGTTACCAAGCAATTTTATTTTATTTTTCAGGTTGTTACACAAAACCTGTCTGAGCGAGGACTTTCAAATTGGGCAGGGTTTCTGCCAGAGTGAAATTTCAGGGTACTCAATTACTCATATTTCAAAGTGAAAACACTGACAATGAAGATTTATGGGGTATTTTGGGATAATATTTGCTAAAATTTTACTTTTTTACCAAAATTTTAGGGTAAGCAAAAGTATGCTATTCTACCTGTTTTACCCTCTGGCAGAAACCCTGTTGGGCATTATAATTTTGCTAACTGATGGCCAGGTTGGGGGTTTATGCAGGTGATCTTGACATAATTTTCAAGGTCTCATGGTTACTTTTGTTGATTACTTATTGGGATGATTACTCCAGAATTGCATTAGCTAGTACTTCTATACTACACATGATGATTATCCTTGACTGACTAGATCCCTATGGTCAGTGGATGGGCCACTTAAAGGACCATTAATGTCCACTTCATGTCTTTGAAAAGGAGGTAAGCTAATGTTTTGATAAGGCCTATGATGATGTTCCTCAATGAGGGCTGAGACTAGAATTGACATTGGTGACCTTGAACTGCTTTTCAAGGTCACAGTACTGCTATAGTCAATATTCTTGTTCATTTCACAACTCCAGAACTGTATGAACTTAGATTTTGATATTGCACAGGATCAGGAATGTTAGGTCATGATTGAATTTGGATGACCTTGACAAAATTTTCAAGGTAGTGGAACAACTCTTTAATTTTATATCAAAGATTTTAAATAAAAAACTATTTGAGCTAGGACTTGGATATTGTATTTGGAGACACTGGATGAAGGCTGCATTTTATTTTGATAAAAGTGACTTTGAGTGTACATGTATTATTGCCAAGGTCACAGGGCAACTTGGGTAATATTTGAACCAACCATCTGATTATGATGTCTCATTACCTTTCCTATATATTGGATTGCTTTTTTATTACAGTGACATTTGAGCCCAAAACATTCACGGTCAACATTGTTGTATCATAGACATACATACAAAATGAATCCTTTATGCTAGCAATTACCAGTCTGTGCATGCTGCATCAGCTGAGCACATGATTGTCACAGTCCTCTTGTTAAACAGTAACACTTCATTATGGACATGTGTGTTACACTTTAAGCTCTGTCTCGTAAACTTACATTCACCATTGCCACAGCAGAGCGGTACAACATGAGCTGTGATGTGATATTCCATCCCCTGTTTTATAAGTGATTGGTGACCATTATCTTACCTCTGTCTGATCGTGATAACAGAGGAAGTCCAGGGGCACCAAGATCGTGATTAATGGCTAATATAACAAATGGATGCAAAAACTGCTAACACGGCAAAAACATACACCTTTTATCAAAATTGTTTTTGATCCATGTCATGCCTGCAATCAATTTATATTCATGTATATACATAATTCACATGATCACTTGCACTGATAGTAGGCGGAACTTGAATTATACATAAGTGAGACATGTTTATGCATTAGATTAACTCTGTTTTTTCAAAAAATCCCTTTTTTAAATTTCAGGAAGTTTTGGGTTTTTTTTGTCTTGTTTATATGGATCAGCTATCTCTCATGTTAATAAGCTGAGAATTTTTTTTTTTAATATTTGAAAATACATTGAGTGGCTACACAGATGCCACTTGTCCATGCGAGGCTATAAAAATCTAGGTTAAATTTGATATTGGTAGCCCAGTGTGTAGTATTATGTTATACTTGGGCCAAAATAGGAAAACTTTGAGAATGCTGTTTTGCAGAAAGTTTTTTCTCAAATCATCTTGAAACATTATGGGACTGTTGATCAGGCAAAAATGTAAAAAAGAAAAAAAAAAAAAAAGAAAGAAAAAAAAAAAAAAACACTTCAAAATTTGGTGGCACCACCTGCAGCATTATGGAAGATGTGAACCAAAAGATGTTGAAAACACATTAAATGTGTTGTGTTGAAAAAGAAATAGGTTAATGATACCAGATGTACCACAAATATGTATCATATATAGAAGTTTTATGTTGCAAAATAGGGATGACCTTGACCTACTTTCTCAAGGTCACAGAGGGAATACATTTTGAGAAATTATTTTTTTTTCATTGTCACTACATCTGAACTTGTAGACATATATCGATATACCATTACAGAAAGACTGAAGTCAAGGGTGTATCGTAGCACCCCTGGTGTTATAAAGTGGAACTAATATCACAGGTGTAAAAAGGTCTTTAAATTCAATACATGTATTATGATTACGGATTGAAATGCAATTTTTAAATTTATCCCAAATATGCATTGGGCCAATGGTAAATTTTTATGAAATTTTGAATCACCTTGATCAAATTTTCAAGGTCATTAGGGACAGTAAAGGATGCTAAATTCTACATTTTGAGGAAAAAAAAGAAGCCTGGCAATACCAAATGTGCCACAAGTGTCTATCATACAGTGAAACCTCATTATAATGACACTCACATGTCCAACATATTCAATATAATGACACAAATATTCTTGGGGAAAAGTATTATGCATCCCCCACTGGGATTGATTTTTGGATTTTTTATTAAGGTTTTTCGTTTTTTGCTGACTCAGCAAAATCGGGCAAAATTGTTTTTTCCGTATATATCTTGCTTATTGTTGATGATAGGCCCATGGTTACTATTGAACATTAATAGGAAATCACCTATGGGTTTTCTTTTGGTGTTGTTAAATTTGACCTCGAGTGACCTTGAAAGGTCAAACTGAGGTCAAAATTTTATTTTCGTTATATATCTTTGTTACGGTTGATTGCAAGACCAGGAACACTCATAGACCATATCTATGTTGCCAACCTCCCCAATTTGTGGACTGCTGGGACATCTCCAACATACTACAGCTACCACGACCCAGTATATTTTTCATTCAACATTTAAAAACATACCCTGTGTCACATGGTAAGCCATACGTGCTGACAAAGATATTCAATGTCATGTGTGGGGGATGCATATTTGTTTTTGCACAGCGAAAAATTCGTGTCTAGTTTTCTTTGTGATTTGATTCATTTATCTGACACATTTCTTAGGGAACAGATGGTGTGGTTGTAAAGAGTTTTTACTGTATATAGAAGTTCAATATTGCATAATATGGGTGACCTTGATGTACATTCTGATGGTCAACGGAGAGAACACACATCAGGAAATGACTGGGTTTTTTTTGTCATGGTCATTACGTCTGAACCTGTGAACGTGTATCAATATTCCAGGACAAGAATAATGCAGAGGTGCCAAGTTGCTTAGCATACAAAACCGGAGCCCGAGCTAGAAAATGTAAAAAGCGAGAGTTTTATTATCTTACAATGGAGGAGACAGGCAGAAAGGTGGGAGGCAGACAAATTTAAATGATTTGTGACAGTAGATTAATGGGATATCTCCTGCCAAATCGGGAGACTTGGCACCTCTGATATTGTACAGACAAAAATCTGTTATCTGTAAAGTATTGGTAATTCTACTGGTGGTATTGAATGGAGTTAGCATCAAAGGTAGTAAAAGTATGATAAATTCATTATTTTCATTTTAAATTGAAGGACGCAAGCATGCTTTAAGCCAATGATAAAATTTTGTTAAATGTTGGATGACCTTCACTATTTTTCAAGGTCATTATAAGGACGCAGTATAGGACATTTAATTTAACATGTTAAGAAATAAGAAAGCTAACAATACCAAATGTATCACATAGAAGTCTGATATTGCATAATATGGGTGACCTTGACCTATTTTCTCAAGGTCATGGAGGAATACATTTCAGGGAATGATTTTATTGTGATGGCCATGATATGATAAATTTAGACAAAACTTACACCAAATATGCATGAGGGTGAGGGTCAAATTTTGTAATATGTTGTGTGACCTTGGCCTATTTTTCAAGGTCATGAAGCACTTAAGAAAAGGACAGACACAAAATTCAATGTGGTGATAAAAGTAAGGGAAATGAAACTAAATGTACCACAAATGTGTGTTGATGTGGAAGTTTGATGTTGCATCATATGGATGGATGACCTCAACTAATTTCTCTGGGGCATGGAGGGATTAATGCATTTCACGAAATGATTTTTTGATGATGGTCATCAGATTATATGTCAGCAAAGTATTGGGGCCATGGGCCTCTTGTTTGTTTTATTTTCCACCTCAAGAGATGCCACCTTTCTTATTATAAGGTCACATGGTGCCTGTGGAGTGACCTGATAGGGGAACTACTGTGGTGTTCACAGAGCAAGAGGTAGGACCATCTTCCTGTGTCTGCAGTGTGACAAAGGAGAAAAATGTTTCACCTGCAAGCAAGCAACTTCAATAACATAAGTTTGACTCTTTTAGCACTTGCACATAAACTAAGGTTAAGTGTGGTTGTAGTTTGGCTTGTTCTTCATCAATTTTAATTGTTGCAGACCACGAAAATATCCTGTTTGGAATGCTTGTCTTTAGCAGTGTTGCACCTGCTTTTTTGTTATCTGGCATTATGTAACAATAAAAAAGTCTGATACAATTCCTTCTCTGTCGACAGTGTACGGTTAATTTCCCTTTTTCCCCCAGAGTGTGAAAAAAAGAAAATGATTACAGTGCCAAGATTTAGCTTATACAGGTAGCTGTATGCATAATGACACTGGTCCCTGCTCCAGCTGGGGGTAAATCAGACCTTGTGAAATAGAGGTCAACTAAAGGTCAACAGGAGGGCGATACAGTGGCTCCAGCACAAAAGGGTGAATACCTTCTTCCTAATTGTGGATGAGGGCATTTCTAAAGGCATGTCACGGATCCATTTATGACACACGCTTGTGGTGTAATTAGTATGGAGGGTGGCCTGAGTCTTTGTGAGAAGGGAATTGGGTCAATAGATTCTTTAAAAGTAACAGTTTTGAGGATTTAACAAGATAAGCAGAGAGAAAGTCCTAAATCAATTGATGTACTGTCTGTGAGTATTGTGTAAGCATGAAATAAAGGTAGGACATTTTAGTGAAAGCATTGCCCAGCACATCCTGTACAGAGTGTGATGCGCTGTAAATAAGCAGACATTACGAGATAGATTTCCAGACCTTGTTAAAGGTGATAATCCCCCACCCCCCAAAAAAATTGACGAAGCCTGTACTATTTTTGTACAAATTTAGCACCCTGTGGAAAGTCTGAAATTGAGATCTGTCAGTAGATGAAAAACTTTTAAACAAAGTCTGGGAAACTGTATGTGGCAGAAGAGTAACTGAAATTCTTAACCCTTGCAGTACCAAGGGACAGACTGAGTCAAGGGATTTCCCTGGAGTATTTTGGGTGCAGTGTGTGCTGAAAAATGGTAGTAATCTGGCACAATATATACTTTTTGGGTTGTCTTTTTTAAGTTTAGAGACCGAGGATTGCCGGTGCTTGATTGAAAGGTCTTTTTGTCAAAGAATTGGAATCTAAAAGATGTTTTAAATATTCAGGTGAGCGTAACTTTTGTTATGATTAGCACTGAAAGAATTCAGTGTTTGGTTGCCAAGCTTGGAGTGAGTCAACAGCTTTCCTCAGCACACTTTGGGTGCATTCATCCAAAATGTGCTGAGGAAAGCTGTTGACCTGGACCATTCTTAGCTGTACAGGCTGGTACTGGGGTGAAGGGTTGGTTTACAGAGAATAAGAAATCTGATATGATTATGTCAATTCAGAGGGCATCATCTTTTGTTAAAATGACCAATAAAAGTCACAAAACTTGCAGTCACATAAAACGTCAGTTAGTGGTGGATGGAGAGGGCCCTGCAGAAATGTGTGATATTATGTTACATAAGATAGGATGCATGACAAATCGTAACACGCCCAAAGCCTACAGTTCTGCGCCAAGTTCAGAAAAGCAAAACGCTTGCTTTTCAACAAAGAGACGAGACAGAACGTTCCCTAATGTTTTGTAGTCTGAATGTACCTCAGGTGCTCATTTTACATAGAAGCTCAGTAGGGAAGCACAAGAGTGGATCTGTTTTGACCTGGTCAGCTCTCATATCATACACTCAGTAGGTTTAACTCTTTCAGTCTTTTTAGACTAAAACTACAATTTTCCTCAGGGCGTTTTGAGTGCGATGTACCCCAAAACATGTCGGGGAAAGCTGTTGACCTGGGCTATTACATGTATATTCCATGTACCTTCAGGTATGCTGGTACACACATGTACTAGAAAATGGTGATTGAAAGTCCTTTTTCCAGGAACATGAATCTAGCACCCTTGTTATGATTCAGAGCAGTTCGTGTAAAGTTGTTAATTAGTCGCAGTCGATACTGAAAGACTTCAAGGAAAAGTGAGGAACGGAACTGTCTCATGCACCTGACGTAGACCTTAAAGGAAGGTGGTTGGCCATTGGGCTACTGTCTGAGGTGTATAACTGTCAAGTTATTTAATTTCACTATATTTTCAGTTTTGTTTATTGCGCTGGTGGCCTGAAACTGAAAGCGAAACATGACAACATGGTATTTAATACTGGTTTGATAGGAGCTTTGTTCAAAATAGTGAAACAAAAACTGTAGTTAAATGTACAAAATACCAAAACTGAAAATTGTTAAAGTCAGAATGAACAAGATGCTTTAGTGCAAAACAAAAACAAATTTTGAGAGAGAGAGAGAGAGAGAGAGAGAGAGAGAGAGAGAGAGAGAGAGAGAGAGAGAGAGAGAGAGAGAGAGAGAGAGAGAGAGAGAGAGAGAGAGAGAGAGAGAGAGAGAGAGAGAGAGAGAGAGAGAGAGAGAGAGAGAGAGAGAGAGAGAGAGAGAGAGAGAGAGAGAGAGAGAGAGAGAGAGAGAGAGAGAGAGAGAGAGTGTGTTCCTGTTAACACAGAAGGCAGGTCAAAATGCCATAGGAGTTGTTTATTCATTGGTGTTGATCCAGTCCCTACAAGATGAGTTACACGTGGGGTAATCCTTACATTGTGGGATCTGATCAGCACCGTAAATTGGACACTTTGACAACAAGATCAACTTGCATTTGGATTAAGACATCCGAGCTGATCTTTGTCCAGCTGTGGCTCAATGTGGCTTAACGCTCTCCTGGTCAGAATAAAGACAATGGGCCTGACCCAGCAGGACAAGGAAAGCTGTTGACCTGGGCTGTGCTATCTTAGCAGGTCTTTCCTAACTCTCTCAACGAAAGATGTTTTTATGTTAACATGAAAAATGAAAATGTTACAGTAGATACTATTTCACCTCACTTTTTGGCAATTCGAGCAGACAAGGGTTAATGTAGCTTTAGGTACCTAGTGTGAGGGGTATAAGAGGTAACGGGTACATGGAAACTGAGTCAGACAAACCTCAATTAGTCTTATAAATTAGCCAAAGTTGTGTCAACCCTGACAGACCTGATGTACCTGAATCCACAGGCAACTTCCATTAACTCGTTTCATACCAGTCCCTGATATTTACGTATATTTACCTAGATTTAAGATGACAGTTGCGCCTTTAAATTCTTCATGAAAAGAGCTTTCGTTCAAGTACCAACATGCCTATAGTTTTAAGTCAGTGATTCTGGCACTGCCTGGCAAGTCATGCTGCAGCTGCCCTTGCAGCAGCTGCAGCATGACTTGCCAAGCAGTTCCAGAACCACTGACCAAGGCCTATCACCAAAGTATGGAATGAGTTAAAAATTAACAGAAAGGGCAGTATTGTGTGCCCCTTTTTACCTCAGCTGACTTGTCAGTCAGCTGAGGTTTTTTGAGGGTCAGTCGTCCGTCGTCCGTCCGTCTGTCCGTCCGTCCGTCGTCCGTCCGTCCGTCGTCCACAATTCTAATTTTCGACTTCTTCTCAAAAACCGTCAGCCAGATTCACTTCAAACTTGGTGGAGATGTGCCTTGAGTGGGTCTCTACCAAGTTTGTTCAAATGGTCATTGTCCAGTGATTTTTCGATTTTTAATGAATTTTTTTGTTCTTTTTTGGGTAAATCTTACAAAATCTTCTTCTCCGAAACCGCTCACTCAATTGCTTTGATATCACACAGGAACACTCCCTGGGACTCCTAGTTCTTAATTTGTTCACCAGGTGGCGCTGCAATTTTTTCCTAATTTTTTATGAATTTTTGTGTTTTATAGCTATTTTCAACTTTTTCTCCAGAACCATCACTCAGATTAAGCTGAAACATGGTGGATATGTTCCTTGTAGAAGGGTCAAACAAAGTTGTTCACTATGTGGGAATGCTGCAGATTCCTGATTTTTAACGATTTTTTCAATGCGGGTACTTGTTGGTCAATGCAGCTTTCCTATTGATTACAATGGAAGTCAATGGGCATTCTAATGCTAATTCACATTTTTGACTTCTTCTCCAAAACCGTCATCCAGATTAACTTCAAACTTGGTGGCAATGTACCTTGGGTGGGTTTCTACCAATTTTGTTCACATGGTCATGCTCCAGTGATTTTTGGATTTTTAATGAATTTTTTTGTTGTTTTTTTTTTTGGACAAATCTTAAAAAATTTTCTTCCCCGAAACTGCTTACCCAAATGCTTTGATATCACACAGGAAGACATCTAGGGACTCCTTGTTGTTAATTTGTTCACCAGGTGGCGCTGCAGTTTTTTTCTAATTTTTTTTTTTGCGAATTTTTGTGTGTTGTAGATATTTTCGACTTCTTCTCCAGAACCGTCACTCAGATTAAGCTTACACTTGGTGGATATGTTCCTAATGGAAGGGCCAAACAAAGTTGTTCACTGTGTGGGAATGCTGCGGATTCCTGATTTTTAATGATTTATTCAAGTCGGCTCCTGTGGGGTAAACGCACATTTCCTATTGATTACCATGTAAGTTAATGGGCATTCTAATTTACATTTTCGACTTCTTCTCCAAATCCATCATCTAGATTTACTTCAAACTTGGTGGCAATGTACATTGGGTGGGTGTCTGCCAGGTTTGTTCCAATGGTCATGTTCCAATGAATTTGAATTTTTTTATGATTTTTTAAAAAAAATCTCTACAAAAGTTTTAATAGGAAAACTTAACATGGGAATTTCTTGTAATGGTCATAACTTTAATAATATTGACCAGATTTACTTCAAACTTGGTGGGGATGTGCCTTAGGTGGATCTCTACCAATTGTGTACAAATGGTCACGCTCTATTGATTTTGGATTTTTTTATGAATTTTTTGTTTTTTGTGGGGGGGGGGCAAACCTTCAAAATTCTTCTGCTCTGAAACGGCTCACCCAATTGCTTTGATATCGTACATAGACACTCCCGGGAACACCTAGTTCCCAATTTGTTCACCAGGTGGTGCTGCAATTTTTATGAATTTTTTGTATGGTTTTGCTATTTTTCACTTGTTTTCAGAACCATCCCTCAGATTAAGCTGAAATGTGATGGGTATATTGTTGTGGAAGGGTCAAACAGCTGTTTACTAGGTGGCACTGCTTTGGATTCCTGATTTTTAAGGATTTTCAATTCGGGTACTTATCGTTCAATGCAGCTTTCCTATTGATTACTATGTAAGTCAATGGGCATTCTAATGCTAATTCACAGGACAACTGACACGAAATTTACTGTTTACTTGATAACTTGAGATCTGTTTTCAGTTAGCTACACATGTTAATTATTGTGTATAAAGGTCATGCTGAGACAGTACATGAATGACCTTGACCTCGTTTGTGGGGTCACAGTGCAAAATACATGAATTTTACTCTTCATTATAACTTGAGAATTAATTGAACTTTGATGTTGCACATGTAGGTGTTCTTCTATAAAGGTCAGACTTACTCAGAACATGGTGTCCTTGATCCTTTCTGAAGTTCATAGAGCTGCAAGTGTGATGAATGTCAAGATCAGCTGAGGCACGGGCTGTTCACACAGCCCTCTTGTTTAAGAATGGTGTACGGGGGATTTGTCAACCAGGTTTCTTCAACACACTATTGACATCTTGTTCCCAGAGTTTGTTCAGGAAAGCTGTGGACTCCCCAAAGGGTTAATGTGAATCTCGTTATTTTAAGGGAAATATTTTCATCTCGATTTTGCAGAAATTTCATACATTGTGCTGAAACAAAATCTTCGCTGTTTGGTCAGATTTCATGTCAAGTCTTCGCCTCGCTGCTGTGTGTATGTTTTCACGATTTCCGTGGTGCGGAAGTGTAAAGAATGAAACACGGAGCAAAATGACGTCTAGCCAGCGAAACCCTTTGCTGGTTAAATCAATACTTGAGCCAACAATTTTGCTAGAAACACTTTTGATGCACCATGCCCAGAATGTGATAAGGAAAGACATAGAGTAAGAACAGGATTCTGTATAACACTTCAGACAAATTTCATATTTTTAAAAAAAAATGTATTAATAAAAAAAATCAGAAAAATAGGCAAGCAGATGATATTTGCACATTCTGGCACTTGGGGGGGGGGGGCATTTTGAACAAGAAAGGGTGGAGGAGTTATAGCTTATTAAAGTTAAGATTTAACCCTTTCCCACTCAAAATTGCACCAAAACACCCAGGTGTAAGTTGTCATCTGCCTTAATGTTTTTACTTAAATCTCTGGGTATTAGAAAACTTTTTGGTGAGGTTTGTCTGTAAGAGCAGCCATGGTGGCAGGCCCTAGGTTATAGTTTTCCTTCATGCAAGTCGGGCGCAATGCACCAACCCCACACCAAGGAAAGCTATTGACTTAGTCCTACTCTGACCAGAAAGGGGTTAAATTTAACATTGTAGCCTTTTCCAAAAGTCATTTTAAGTCACCTTTCCTGCAACATCTGTTTTGACCAATGGCTGATGTTAGTGCCAAAATGATCAACAATGGCACAAATTTTCGTAATTTCACACACGGGAGAGTGAGTGAGTGAGTGAAAATCCTGTAATTTGGGGGATTACTGACATCTTGGTATGAACCCTGTAGGTGGGGAACCAGGATGTGATAGCATTCCCACCGTTTACCTTGAAGGGTCAACGGGGTAGAACATTACTGTGGTTTCACCTTATGACTCACTTAGTACACTGCATGGGCATCAGTAAGTAGCCCTGAGGTATGTCCCTGGTTTCACAGGTCACTTTAGTTTGAAGACATTTATAGGTCCTTAATGCTATTTTGTCCATGGCATTAATTTGACCTGCATTAAGAGAGCACCTGTTAGATGTGACCACCTCCACCTTGGAACAGCTCTGGAGATGATCTGTCAAAAGAGGAACTATACTGTAAGCATATTCCTGATTAGCGCTGGAAAAGTTGGGGGGGGGGGGAGGGCAAGGAAGAGATGGGGAGGGGGAGGGGGCTCATTAAGAGGGTCTCATTCTTTCTCGTGTTGTTCAGGTTTAAAGTAAGTCCACATTAACATATATGCCGTGTTAGTGTGTTTCGTGCCAGCACATGAGAGGTACATCCTGATCTGTGTTGTCAATAGTTTTGGACACACATACCAGCCCCTCCATGACTGTATCATTATACCAGTTAATCCAGCATCCTAATTATAACACATGACAATTTATTGATTGACATAAGGACCACACAGTCAAAGAAATGCTGGTTCTATTAACAGTAACTCTTTGGTTGCCAATTTGTACTAAAGTCCATACAATTTACTGTGAATTGACCGTACAATACTGGATTCATATTAATTTCAGACTGACCTGCCACTCAAGCCCCAGCATGCCTACAGTGGCAGAGATCCTAGCAATGATCAAGGAAAGCTGTCATGAGCAAAGGGAAACTGGTTTAAAATGACATTTGACGATACTCGTGACAGACTTATTTTTCTGTGTTCATCTATATAGTTGCAGTTGACCCTTCCTTGGCCAGAATAAGACCTGAATTAATAGCTCAGAAGGCTATTTATATGAGGCATGTTATCATGAGATGTTTTATCTGCAATTCTCAGCAAAAAAACTTCTACAAGCGTGGAATTTAAATAAAAACATCAAAGAGGATAACAATGTATATCCAGGCATTTTGGGTTGATTTGAATGGCAAGTGATTATATGAGAAATGTCTAGTAATTAGTACAGAGGGCTGGTGTTCAAGTACCAGCATTTGTCATCAAACCCCAGTGGTTACTGTGCTTCAGCTGCCTTTGTGACGACAGCCAAGTGATGCTGGTACCAACCTATCATTTAGGTTGAATTGTTATAGCTCTTATTTGGTTTTCATCATTTCTTTGAAAATCTCTGATACTTTTTTTGCTCTAAATTTTTTTTTAGAGTAAATGAGTTTTCATTTGATCAAAATCTGATTATTACTTTTAGAGAAATATCCACGTGAACTGGACATTTGGTGCGAATAACAATTGCCTGTAGTCAAGATTCAAATGTTTAACATGGTCCATTGACTACCATGTTATTATTAAAAATATTTTGTTAGTTTGTTCAGATTGTATTTGGACTGGAACTACCAAATTTGGACAACTGATAGACAATATATATATATATATATATATGTCTACCAAAACATCTCAAATGAGCAAAATTATCAAAGCTGGTTGGACATTACTCAATACACCTGTCCAATCAAAGACCACCCGCCTGGAATATCACCTTTTCTTAATCTTTACTTCTTTGATGTTATGTTTACCTTCTGTGAGAGACCATCTGTTATGTGACCAAACTGTTATCCCGGTCGGGGTGGCCTTCTAGGACAGTGTCCACTTCTTGCAGACAGTAATGAGTTATAGACTTTTATTCTCCCTGTCCAGTGATTGTGGGGATTCTATGACCAGCGTGGGATATCCTGAGTGAAGCCCGTAGCACTGAGGTCATGATATATGATAGCACTGAGGTCATGATATATGATAGCACTGAGGTCATGATATATGATAGCACTGAGGTCATGATATATGATAGCACTGAGGTCATGATATATGATAGCACTGAGGTCATGATATATGATAGCACTGAGGTCATGATATATGATAGCACTGAGGTCATGATATATGAAGGAGTTCATAGAATCCCCACAATCACTGGATGGGCAGAATTAAAGTCTTTTCCAGGGCCAGAATTTCGCAAAATTTTGTGAGAATCTATTTGGATTTTTGTCAATCAGTTTTTGTTTTAAAGAAAGACAAATTTAGGAGAATCTTTACGAAAATGGATTCTCCGATTCTCGCCGAAATTCTAGCCCTGTTTTCTATCATGGCTAGACTTAATTCAACCCTAATAATTACCCGCTATGCAGCACTTTTCGCATAGTAGCTAGGCCTACACAGGTCTACCAGCCATCTTGCTGTTCTGTGAGTAAAGTATGTGGCACTGCATTGCAATCACTACGCATAGTGCCAAATTACCTCTCTGAATTTAAGTGTTTCTGTGTTAAGGCTAGCAAAGAGTTCCATTGATTCTACCAACCTTAGAGCATCACACACACACAAACGCTGTTGGACTATGAATAAAGTAAACACTGTTCAACTATAGCATCACATTTGGAATCAATCAGGAGTGCCAAATGGTGGAAACATTAGGTCAACTGTTTCAAATGGAAGTTTGCAATTCTGTCAATAGATGGCGCTGCATGTATGTAAACAAAACAATCCAGACTATCTCAAAAAATTTTAACACCCAAAAAGGTTAGTTTCGAATTTAAAGCATGGAAACACAAAATTATAGTTCTTTTGGATAGATAAATGTTATTCACCCTCATCAAACAAAAAAGAAGTTCACTATAAATTGCTTGATGGAGCCATGGTTACTGCTAATACCAACACTGGGCAAAGATTAAAATGCAGCCATGTGATTGGCTGTTGCCCACTGCCCTTGATAGAATTCATTATAATTGATCCATCATGCTCACAGAGTGAGACCTTTGCCTCTGGAAACTGACACCTTCCTCATCAGTGTGTACATGATTCACATGTGGGTGTGTTCCTTTCTTGCTTCTGCCTTTCCCACACTGTGGACAGTTGCCACATTGGCACACCTACAGAATGACCATTCTATTTTCGTAACCCTTTTAGTGCCAAATTTTTTGACCTGAGTCAACAGCTTTTCTCGGCACACATTGGGCACAATGCGCACTGAGAAAAGCTGTTGACCTGGGGTTCTCTCTCTGGAACTCTAGGCATACTGGTACTTGAATGAAAGGTCTTTTTACGGAGAACATGAATCTGGGACCCTAATGATAATTCTGACTTGTCTGACTTAAGTAGATCGACTTTAGACGTGATTGGCACTGAAAGAGTTAATTTGCCTTCTTGGGTTTCATTGTCTCTGCCGTGAGAGGTGGAAATCCCCCCCCCCCCCACACACACACACATTTATTTAGGCCAAACAAACTTATGCCTCTCTTTCCAGTTAGTTGCCTGATCTTCCTGCCAGAAAAATCCCCATCAATTTTTTTGTAAAGCAGATAGAAAAGTAGTGTATTTACAGTTATCTTGTTTTATACCTTAACACACAAAAAAGAAGACAGTTTACTATAAAACAGGTATGTAATTGCAGTCAAAACCACAATGAAATTATGTAAAAGAAAAGAAAAACTACTGATCTGTCTGGAATTTCCCCCTCCCCCACCTGATCAGCAGATTATTGGGTATTGTTGCTGTCATGTCTGGCTGTCTGTCCATCTGTTACCCTTGTGGATGCAGCAACCTTTGAAAAAATTGGGCCACTGTCAGGAAACTTGTAGAGGCATCTCATTGGAAGCTTGCTTTTAGTTCAACACTCAATGACCTTAGTGTATTTTCTAGGTCAGCAAAGGGCATCATATATTTACCCCAGCCAAGGGATCTTAAGGTCATTCTGACCCTTATATTTTAGGTATGTAGGAAGAAACTTAGGTATATTTTTGTCTGGCCTTACTGCCTGTGTGTTCATCCACATGAGGCAGGTTTACTTTCAGAAGACTTAAGAAAAGTTAACAAAAATTTTGCTCAAGAAACTCATGAATTTAAATTTCTGGCTAACTGTGAGCTACTTTGACCAACTGGCAATTTTATGAACATGTCGGCTGACATCATGCAAGACATTATAGCATGACATTAAATGTTTGTATTTGAAATTGGAAACTTGTTACACATGCAGTGTATTATCCAGATTTAGAAAAATATTTAATATATGCCAAATATGTTACTGGTATGCTGTCATGACAGACGTGTTGTTTGTTTGTCATCGATGACCCTGGTATGTGGGTAATATCACATTGAAGCACGTTACGGCAAACACAGATTTATTCACATTGTTGACGATCTGGAGTACGTGAACTCTTCATGTCTGGAAATGTATAAGATTTTATTCCTGGACACAACTTTCAAATTTTAACTGGTGAGTGGTTCTGGCACTGCCTGGCAAGTCATTCTGCAGCTGCTGTTGTGGCACCTGCAGCATGACTTACCAGGCAGTGCCAAAACCACTGACTTAAGACTATAGGCTTGTTGGTACTTGAATGAAAGCTCTTTTCATGAAGAATTTAGATATGTAATTGTCATCTTAGATCTAGGTAAATATACGGAAAATTCAGGGACTGGTATGGAATCAGTTTATTCTCTCAGTGCCTCATTCTGGACTGAGTCAACAGCTCTCCTCGGCACGCTTTGGATGTAATGTGCCCAAAGTGCACTGAGGAAAGCTGTTGAACTTGATCATTATATTTTTATGAAACGTCAGGCATGATGGTACAATGAAACCTGTCTTGAAAGACCACCTCTAGGGATGACCAAATTGTGGTCTTTCAAGACAGGTGGGTCTCTCATAGGAGGTACAAATAACAAAAAAAGTACTAAGCAAAGTATGTTAAAAAAGTGGTCTTCCAAGTCAGGGGGTCTCTCATTTGAGTGGTCTCTCAAGATAGGGACCACTGTACATGCACTTGTATGAAAAGTTTTTTTTTTAAGGAACATGAATCTAGCATCCGTATTGTAATTTAAAGCAGTTTGTTTTAAGTAGTTTGACTTAAATGACATTGTCACTGAATGAGTCAAGTGATTATTTAGTTCTTGGTGTGCCTACTTTTACCCATACCGTTCACCCTCCTTTGAGAGACCACTCCAGTGAAGGGCCACCTGACTTTTAAGACCACATTGCTCAGGTCCCTAGTGCTATCTTGTCCATGTTATTTGACCTTCATTGAAAGACCCCCTGCTTTATGTGACCGCTAAGAGACCTGCCAATCGGGCAGACTCTCAAAGGGGATACTACTATAATTTTGTTCACATACACGTCCAGTAAGACACAGTTGGTGTTGGTTGGACATACTGCGTACCAGTGATGTAGGACTATTCTTGTGGAGTGCCAGCCGGGAAAAAGCTGTTTAAAAAAAATATATGTAAATATGCCAATCAACTATAACTTTTTTAGGATAATGGAATACGAAAAATGTGCCATTTCCATTGACTGCATTAGGTTTCATTCTGGTCAAGTCTTGATACTATTATGGATACATGCCAAAAACATAAAAAATATACTGAGTCCACTGGATGACAAATTATTAATAGTAACACTTCAGATCTTGCTGAAATGTTAAGAAATCAAAGAAGGAAAAAAAGTGTATTAAATTTTACGATTGCAATTGAAGGTCTCACATCAAAGATACATTAACTGCTCATAATGCAGGAAATGTTCTGGTAACAATCTACTTGCATTATGAGTGATTTCTTTGTGAATTCTGTCCTGCTTCAGTAGCATAACTCATATATAATGATGACAAAGTTTTCAAGGTTGTGTGCAGGGGAATTTTTAACCCTTTCCCCCTCAAACCAGCCAAAGCCAGCTGGTGGTCAAATGTCGTCTGCTTCAGTGTTTTCAACTAATTTGAACAGTTATGAAAAACAATTTGACTGAGAAATGTACATGAGACTTATCAAGATCACATGCCCCAGGTCAACAGCTTTCCTTGGCATGGGTTGGGCACTTAGTGCCTGACCCATGCCAAGGAAAGCTGTTGACTCAGTTTTAATTCAAGTGGGAAAGGGTTAAGGGGGTTGTTTATTCAGATTTCTCATGGAAAGAGCTTTCATTCAAGTACCAACTTGTCTATGGTCTTAAGTCAGTGGCTTTCACATTGCCTGGCCTATCATCTCACACCATGATTTGCCAGGCAATGCAAAAACCACTGGTTGAGGCCTGTACCACTGTAGTATAGAGTGAGGTAAACCAGAAATGCTTGAAAGTTTCACTATAATTTTTATTTTTTTTTAGGCCAAACAAAAATAAATTGTTTGTTACTTGTCTCATCCATAAAAAAAATTGGATAGGGTCAGCAGGTTAGCAAAACACTTTACATGTATTTGTAAATTTCCTTTTATAAAAGTCTGATATCCAAAAATGAAAAGAAGCCAAAATGATGATTTTCAGTGTATGTCAGTCACTTTATTGTTGGTATGCAATGTTCAAACCTCTTATTTACCGGATATCTATGTTATTTTAAGAAAAAAATGCAATTTTTAATTTGGAAACTAGAAATATGGGTAGGTAGGGTTACATGAAACAAAAAATATTTTGTTTGAGCCTTATGGAAATAGTATTGCTTCTAACCACAAGGTATAAGAGCAGAACCGTGGAGAATTTATGTTGTGTTTGTACTTCAGCTAAAAGGGAAAAAAAAGGTTTTGATGCGCTTTGAATGTTTACGGTTTCACTTGATCAACTGTGCCAGAGTGTCTACTGTACGCGCATCATACCAAACGGAACCTGTCACTCACTGCTATTGTACTAGTGATAAATTATTTAAATCAGATGCATGGTGCATCAATTTGATGTTCTTTATGGCTAATAGGTATGATTTATTATTTGATACTAGAACTGGTTCTCATGTGGATGTGACTAGCAGAATCATTGCCAGCATAATATCAGAGGACTTACACTTTACAGGCCACATGAAGCTAACATTTACCTCAGTTGTACCATGACACTATTTCTGTTGATTTGAATACATTTTGATGACCTTGACCTTAGTTTCAAGGTCACAGGACATGTGTATGCAAAGCAAAGGTACCTGGTCTGTTGGTGACATACGTGTGTTTCTCCATCAATTCAATCGAATGAGATTAGTTGCACAGACTAATGGAATATCAATGTCTGGCATCATGGATACATACATTTTGATATTTACAAAGAATAATACAGAGATGTGTGGATGAACAGAAGGTATTCTTGCACTGTTTACTTTACCTCAAGAGGCATGCTGTACCATATGGAGGGTCGGTAAGGGGTCTCCCATACTGGCGTACTGGGGCTTTTTATTTACTGTACTGGCGTACTGTAAGCCCTCTTGCTTTACGTACTTCGTACTATCCAAAATTTTGAAAGATTTTTATTTTCCGTACTTCGTACTCTAGAAAAATAATTACCTGTACCAGCGTACCGAACCCCCCCCTTACCCCCTTCCATATAAATCAACCATGAATACAATACAGTGGTTTAACGTGTTTATTGGGTAATTAGCATTTTGCATAGGATTAGCCTTTCAGAAGGCAGATTGAATAGCATCAAGTGAATTTGGGGACTGAATGGTCAATTTTAACGGGGGGGGGGGGGGGGGGGGGAGAGAGTACAACCCCAGAAAATGCAAAAGTCCAAACCAGAATGTTCTTCTACTTTAGAATATGATCATACTCATTGTGACTGAGGTGAAAACCAAATTTAAAGCTTGCATGATTGTATTCATACATGTATGGGTATTGGTATGAGTCAACCAAGAGTCTGGGGTTTTTTTTAGAAGAGACATTGGAATGTTTGTCGTGCTAAAAAGGGTGTGACACATATCTGTCAAAATCTGTTTCTGATTAACTGCAAAATGACTATTTATGTAGGCTTTACATGTGTGATTTTCCTGTTTCATCCAGTATTGATAATCATCTGTTCTATTTTGCATTGGCCAAAAAATAACACATCCGTATGTGATGGATTGACTTGTGACAGACTGGACTAGAACCACTGACAAAGCTCAGTGTAGTCTGATCATGCACTGGCCAATGGAAAGAAGTTTGATCTTGGCTTATCTGGATAAATGCCATCTACTGACCATAGGAGGAACCATCCAGGGGACTGACACAGATTTGTAGTTTTGCAATCCACTGCTAAATTAAGTAAATTCTATGACCAAGCCAGGTGTGATAGTGTCCCAAGGGGTGGAGTCTTAAGAAAGGGACAATGGTATTAACAGTCATAGCTGTCTCATCATGGGATTTGCTGTCCTGGTTGGCTTTTAGTTTCAATTACAACAAGCTTTGGTTGGTCAGTGGTTTTTGCATTGCCTGGTAAGTTAAGCCTCAGAGGCCCCTGTAGGCCAAGCAGCTTGTCATTTGAAGGAAAGATCTTTTACTGTAACATTACTTCTCAGTTTTATGTCTATTAATTTTGATGGTTTCTCTTTTTTTTCATATTTTGGCATTTAAACAAAACTGGAATTTCACTATTTGCAACATAATTCCCATTGAAGCTATACAGTGGTACCTGCTCTAAAGACCACCTCCAATTTAAGACTGCATGTCTTTTTAAGACCACTCTTTCAAGACCCTCTGCTGTATTTACATGTTAAATATACCTTCAATTTAAGACCACCTGCAGTATGAGACCACTTTTTGTTGGCTGTAGGGGTGGTCTTAAATAGTAGGTACCACTGTATCAAAATAGCATTCCATTGTTATGTTTTTATTTCCGTGGTATTTTGCCATCAACAAAAGAAGCAGAAATAAAACTACAGCAAAATTAACTCTTTCACTGCCAACTGTGACTAAGTGAAAGCACTTGCAATGAACATCTCTGAATTATCAGTGGATACAACAGTTCTATATTCTTTGTAATTATTCCTTTAATCTATTACCAGCATGCCCCGAGTCCCATAGAATGTAATGGTTTGGATCAACAGCTTTCTTTGGCATGCTTTGGGCCTAGTGTCCTCAAAGTGTGCTCAGGAAAGCTGTTGACTCAGTCCAAAACCTGGCACTGAAAGAGTTGAGTGAATTTACAGTATGTATTTACTTCCAGCTGAACTAATATGGAAAAGTATGTTGCTGTGGCAGATAGTGGAACATCCAACTCAGTGTTTCCGTTAGGACTTTTTCAGGGGGTCGCAAAAAGGGAAATTCAGGGAAAAAGACCAGGTTTCCGCCAATTTTACATGCAAATAAACAAGACTTGTGATCCTTTAGAATTTTCTCATAAGATATTTCAGGATTTGAAAGACTAATATACCCCCATTTGGGGGTTAACGGCTGCGACAATGTGCAGTCATAGCCAGCAGTATGTCATTGTAACCCTTTTTTTGTTTGAACATAAATTTTGACAGCTCAACTGCTTCCATCGTAAATTACGCAGAGCGGTCCACCAAGAGATTTAATTGTAATATTCTGATGAAAGGTTTAACCCCTTGGCTCCTTGGAGCTTACCACCTGTTGAGTTGTGAAATCCTGGGACCCAGATGGTTAAGGTGCACAGATGGAATGTATCTGTGCACTGTGAGGTGAGTAAGTGTTACATACAAAAGCTACAATGTATTCTTTGTGCTGCTTTACCTATGCATAGTAGGTACAGAGTACACAACTTGTTAATGTTACAGCAGGCAAAAGTCACAAGGGCATTCAAAGTAACGTGCAGTGAATTGTCCACTGGTGACTCACAATTAGGGTAAAAGGTTTTGGCTTGTAATGTGACAGGGGCAAAATAAGATCTGTGGAATAATTCTGCTTCGTAATTTGGTGTAATGGAGGAAAATGAGGGGAACAAAGAAATGGGTCTTTGTACACAAGATTGGATCCATCTTCAAAGTGTGTAACTTTTTTGCAAAAGCTTTACCCTACCCTTGAAAAAAGTGTGTATACAGTATGATATATGGAAATGACCAGCATCTGTTCATGTATAAAGTAATCAGCATCTCTTCATGTATAAAGTGATACCTGTAAGTACATGTGTTGTTTGTGACTGTTTTAGGATCCTTTCTTCCTCCATCAATCCTTCCTTCCCTTCCTTTCATCCTCCTTCGTTGTCTCCCTTCCGGCCCTTTCTTGCTCCCTTTCTTCCCTCACTTCCTTTCATCCTTCTTCCTTCTTACCTTCCATCCCTTTTTTCCTTGTTTCTTTCTTTCTATTCATTCCTCCACTTTATTTCCTTTTCTTCCTTCTTTCATTTTCCCACCACATATTTTGCTATCAATCTGGATATGTTTCTGTCTTTGTGATTCATATCACAACATACACCGTAGACAGTACACCTGGATTTTAACAGCAGAAAAACCCACTCAGACAGGTCACTGGGTGGCTAGCTGTCAAATAGGGCACAAGATACATGTACAGTAAAACCTCATTATAATGACACCATCTCCTGCCTGCGCAATGTGTCAAATATCTGAATATGTCAGATAAATAAGTTAAAAAGGAAAAGTACCTTGACTTCAGGTTGCTCAAATCGTGTGTCACTAAGTGAACACATCAGATATCTGAGTGTTTTAATGATGATGTTTCACTGTACCAGCATTCCTGGGCCAGACCATGTTTTTAACCCACTAGGGACATGGCAAGTCAGACTAAGAGATTGTATGGCATAGTATTTGGGATCATGTTGGAACATGAGTTGGGGCATTTTTTATTTAGTTTTTGCAAGGTCAGACAAACTGAAAACCAACCCCCCCCCCCCCCCCCAAAAAAAAACGAGTGTGTCAGCCGGCCAATATTATACGGACAAAAGGGGTCATGGTGGCACCTCTGGTGGTGTTAATATAAGTGGATCAAGCATTATGGATATTAAAAGTACAGTAAATTCATTATTTTGATCATAAATTGAGATGGAACTTCTAATTAACATGGAATATTTGTTAGGCCAATGATCAAATTTTGTGAAATTTATGGTAACCTTGACTAATTTTCAAGGTCATTAAGGCTACAATAAAGGGCACTAAATTTGACATGTTAAGAAATAAGAAGGCTCACAATACCTAATGCACCACAGATATACATCATGTATAGAAGCTCAATATTGCATAGTTATTTGTTGACCTTTGACCTGCTTTCTCAAGGTCACAGAGGAATGCATATCAGGATATCATTTTATTGTGATGCTCATGGCATAGGAAATCTAGATGGAACTGCAAAATTTTGTAGCATGTTGTGTTAGGACCTATGTTTCAAGGTCAGTATGCACTTAAAAAAAGGACACTGAATTCAACATGTTGATAGAGAATAAGAAGAATGATACCTAATTCACCAGAAATGTGTGTTCATTGGGATGATGTTGCCTCATATGGAGGTCCCTGGCTAATATCTCAGGGTCATTGAGGGAATACCTTTCAGGAAATGAATGTTTGGTGATGGTCATAAAATTACATGTCAGCAGAGCATTAGGACCATGGGCCTCTTATTTTAGAAGTGCATTCAGGGTCACAAAGAAATAAAGCACTAAATCTGCTGCAGTTACTCTGTAAATTGATGTGTCAAATCAAAGAGAGACAATGAATTATATAGGCCAGAAAACAGCTATGTTTATAAAAGCCAATTGGTCCAGTCTCTTCTATTTGGCACAAGTGCCCCATGTTTTAGTCTTACTTTTTGGCCTTTTTTTAACTAATTGACAATTGTCTATTTTGGACAACCTCCCCATGAAAATTGGTTTATTTAGTCTTTATTCCTTGCCTCTTTTCTCCACAAACAGGACAAAACCAGCTGGTTCTCAAATGTCATCTGGTTTAATGTTTGTGATTTTAATTTCAAGAGTAATGAAAAACAATTTGAATAAGAAATATAGATGAGACGTACCAAGATAGCATGCCAAGGCCAACAACTTTCCTTGACATGGGTCAGTACTCAGCCCATGCCAAGGAAACCTGTTGACTTGGTGCTTATAAAAGGGGGAAAGGGTTAAACTTTCAATATGAAAATTTCCCTCTGGGAAGGAAAATGTCTCGCGATTACTCGTCCGAGGCTGTTGACAGGTATGCAAAAATACAAGTGAAAAGAGAAACAATATAGCAGTAGGTGTAACAGAGAAATTGTCCCACAAATGTCATAGGTAAAGTGATATTTGGTACCCTATCGTCTGACCTTTGTGGCCCGTTCTCTGCCATGTAATGAGGTATAATGGCAGTTTTGGGTTTGATAACGAGGTATAAAAACTGGTTCAAAGGCACCACAAATGACGTATTTATGTTTGTTAATCAGGGCTGCACAGTATGTTTTGTAATAATGCATTAATGTAGCAAATTTGTAGGGATATCACCGTGCAGTCATTATTTATAATTTGGATCCATTAGAGACCACTGCCACATTTATACGTATTGATCACAGTATATAGTATAATTATGTACGTTTATTGAGTACATGCTCTGCAAGCTATTTGAAGGATTGTGCTTATCATATCCAGTGAGATAATCATTAAATTAGATTTTTGCCAGAGCATACACTATTGTAAAGTACTTTCATTTCGTATTTTGATGTCATTTTAAAAAAATTGATAGTTTTACATATGACCCACAGATGTTGTATCACACCACCTCACTTACCACATGTACCAGACAAAGCACAAACCATCAAGGAGTGCCTTCACTTACTACACTCAAACAGAACAAATGTACTAGATAAGATCCCAGAAGGGTCATAATTTTGGGAAAACATACCATCTGACATGTTAAGATATAAACTGCCATGCAAACCAGATCAAACTGACAAGGAATTTGCTATTTTCATAATCATACCTCTATAAAGTAATCCATACTATTGTACTACCGATGTCAGTAGGCCTACTTCATAGTTTTTTGATGATTCAAAACACCTCCCCGATGTCATTTCATATTCACATTATTATGCAGTGAGAGTGGTAAACTAGACCCAAAGGCAGTTTTTTAGGAGTCCCTAGAAAGTGGACAGAGACTACCCACTTGTTTTGTCCAGCTGTAGAACACTTCTTCAGAAGCTATTTCATTCCAGCAACAACAACAAATTGAGGCTGGAAGCACAAGAGAACTTGGACTACTTGAAGACTAGAGATCAAACCAAATTGTGACTGTGAAAGCACCCTGAGAATTGCAGGAGAGTATACATGATAGTGTTCTTTGCCAGCTAATGGTTGAATGGTTGTCTCAGGGTGAAAGACAAACATCAGTTTATCTACCCTAATGGATGGAGTGTGACCTTTGACCTCATTTGATGGATTGTGGTTGGCCTCAAGAGCGACAGTCCTCTGAGGCTGATAAAGGCCTTGTCAGGATGTTCTTTTTCTCTCGGGCAAGTTAACCCTTAAAGCGCTATTTCAGACTGAGTCAACAGCTTTCTTCGGGGCACTTTGCATGCAATGAGCGCAAAGTGCCCCAAAGAAAGCTGTTGACTAAGACTCCTTTTTGCTTTACACCAGACTTCCTGGTATTTGAATGAAAGGTATCTTTATGAGGAATTTGAATCTTAACCGTTATATGTTTAACGGGGAATGAGAAAACGACTATAGCCGTGATTAGCACTTTAAGGGTTAAAATCTTACACCACAACACTGCACACTATTGAACTTTGGGCAGGCATACAAGGTGAAAGCCTTCCACTGTCTCCTGGGGTCCCTGTCCAAGATGCTGACATCTTCTGGCAAGTTTTGTACCATTTCTCTGGGATATAATCACCTGGATGTAACTCTTTGGTTATATTAATGTAGCAGAATTAGATATATTTTGTCTTTTGGGGTATTTTACAATATCTTTCTGATTCAGCAAAATGTGGAGGTACCAAGTATTTTAGATGGTGCTGGTGAACTTACATACATGTAGGTACATTCTGTCAAAATGATCTTAAAGGATTCAGAGTTTTGTTAAGGTTTCATGAAGTTTGTATCCACTGTGGTCCCTGTCTTGAGAGACCACTTCAGTAAGAGACCACCTTGTCAGGATACTGTGCTCAGTATTTTTCCATGTTACAATGAAAACTTGCTATAAAGACACCATTTGTTCCCTTACAAATGTGTCAGATAAATGAGTCAAACAACAAAGAAAATGAACTTTTGCTATTCAAAACTTTTGTCATTATAATGAATATGTGGGATATATGAGTGTCGTTATAATGAGGTTTCACTGTATTTGCATCTCCTATAAAGGACTTCCTGTCTCGAGAGACCACAATTTGGTCATCCCAATGGGTGGTTTTTGAAGGCAGGTTTCACTGTGTATATATTTTAAGAATCAATAACATGGCTGCAGTGCTGTGACATGTCAATACGTCACAATGGCAAATGAAGTACGCAGTTCTACCAGGCTGTAATTGGAGTGTGCAGGCAGTACCCCTCTGCCAGAAATCAAAACCTTTGAATTTGTAGGTTTGGGAGATGGATCCCGTCCAAATCATGTCTCCTGGTGGGCCATCGTTTAAAGGCATACATCATTCACGGAATTGGGTTCCGCAACTTGCTATTCCGTGTACATCACACCATGCAAAACCAGATTTACCAGCTAAACAACTGTTAGACAGGTAGCTGGACTGAATCAATGTGCATGGCTTAAACAGTTTGTGGCTCATTGGTAAAGGCAATGGTATAAAGTAGACTTATTACATGTACAAAACATGCTTATGGGGCATAGTGGCCTCCTTGATGGTGTCAAATTTTTTTGATCTGCTCATTCTGCATATCATGTTGGCATCGTAGTGTCAGGTTCTGTAGCCAGAGGGCACTTTGCCCCAAGGCATCCATTTGATCTATGATTTTAGTGAATTGACCTCTGACCTTGTCAATTTGGCCTCTTCACTGCCATAAAATTTGTCAATTATTTTTTTTTCCAGGCTTTACATTTTCACATAATTTGCAGCATAGCCCTAGTATTAATACTTTCCCATTCAAGTCACCGAGAAGCGCACCCATGCAGTTTGTTGTCTTTATACTTAAATTTCATGCTACGAGAAAACATTCTCTGTGAGAATGTAGAGAAGGATTATCATAATGGTGGGCCCCAAGTCAACAGCCTTTCCTTGGCATGGGTTGGCCACAATGCCCTCGACCTACACCAAGGAAAGCTGTTGACTCAGTCGTGTCATGACCAGCAAAGGATGAAATCTTGGTGGTAACTTTCTATCATAATTCATGCCAGATAAAAGATCTTTTTCACACTTTTTACTTTCACAATCTCCATGCATCAACACCAGTAAAGCAATACAGAATTTAAATAACACAGTGGTATATACTTTGTAAGGCTGCCACCGTACCATGAAAAGTGTTGACTTATGTGGGTGGTCTCAAAATACAGGTAAAGTAACAAAGAAATATATTTGTCTTGACCCTTTCAGTGCCAACTGTGCCTTAAATCAAACTACAGTGGTACCTGCTATTTAAGACCACCCTTAAAGCCACACAAAAGTGGTCACATATGGCAAGTGGTCTTTCACTGCAGGTAAGCTAACAAAGAAATTAAAGGCCAGTGTCTTGAAATGGCAGTCCTAAAAACTGGTGTGGTCTTTCACAAGAGGTGGTCTTTAGAGCAGGTACAACTGTACTTGGAATGAACTGGTCTTAACTAAAGGGTGCCAGGTGCATGTTCCTTATAAGGCAAAAAAAAAAGTCTGTGTTTGGGGTTTCCCTACCGACCCTTGCCCAAACCCCCCTACCCTAAAACTTATTGATTTGAAAAAAAAAAAAAAAAAATGTAGGCAGATTTTCTTCATGAAATGCACAATTTATCCATTTTAAGTCACTTTTCTTCTGTTTTCAGAGCAAAAATTCAAAAAAACAAAAAAAAAGCGTACCTACCTATCCTATTTATTTTTGGCATGTAACCTCAAACACACTATTTATTTTCTTTGGCCTAAAAGACATCTCATTCCAGTACTGTCCTGCCTGAAGTTACATAGAATATAAGTCTAGGTCAACAGCTTTCCTTGGCATGCTTTGGGCACAATGTACCCTAGGAATACCAAGGAAAGCTGTTAACTCAGCACAAAATGTTAGGGATGGTTCAACATTTTCATCATTTTTGAATTAGTACTTACAGTACGCAAGGGGGGAGGGGGTTAAATGGGTCTGTACACTTTCACAGAATGTGGAAAATGATGGTTAATTTTTGGTCTGTTTTGTGCAATTTTGCCATGATTTTTTGGGAAAATCATCATTTTTAAAGTACTACTTTGGGGGGGGGGGGAGGGGGTCATTAAATTTAGTACCCTAAGTACTAATTCAAAAATGATGATAATGTTGAACCATCCCTTAGAAGAGTTAAAAGGGCAGTTTTTACTCTTTACCCCGTAACCCATTTAGTACCACATTGGGCGCAATGTGCTCAATGCATGCTGAGAAAAGCTGTTGACATGGGCTTTTCTCTCTGGAACCATAGGCATGCTGGTACGTGAATGAAAGGTATTTTTATGAGGAATATGAATCTGAGATCCTAACGATAATTGAGACTAGTCTGACTTAAGTAGATCGACTTAAGACATGATTGGCACAGAAAGAGCTAAATCAAAACTGAGGAAACATCTTTCTTTGGGGCATTCTATCCTGATAAGGCTCTTCTGCTTCAGGTATGCTCAGTCAAATTGTTTTGCAGGTACATGTATAGCAAAATGGATAAAAATCATTGAAGCAGGCTACATTTTACCTCCAGCTGGTTTAAAGGCAAAAGAGTTCATAAGACCTGCAGTCTTTCACAAGGATCGGCCTGCACAGCAGGTACCTGGGCAGTCAGCGTCACTCAGTTGTTGTTTATGTGGATGACATAATGGTCTTTGATGATTGTTGTGAGTCCATTCTGTCATAGCTTCACACCTCTCAGTGCACTTGAACCTGGCGGCCATGATGTTGTTACATGAGGGAGCTGCCACTTTGGTCAGTCAACTTGCTAATTGTGGGATAATGGAGAAAGTGGACACAGTTCATCTTGCAGCTGGTGCCACCTGTCCTTATGGTCTTTAACCCTTTTCTGTGAAATTAACTCTTGAGTCAACAGCTTGCCTGGGCACAGTGTGTGTGCATGTCACCCATAGTGTGCCAAGGGAAGCTGATGACCTAGACTTCTATTGAATATTACTCACAAACTTGATACAAAATTTTAAAAGCACCAATAAAATTTCAGAAATATGGTTAAGCAGGCAGATAACATCCCCACATGAGCGAGCTTGGGGATATTTTGTGCAAGAAAGGGTTAATAGACAGTGGACCCTCTGAAGACCACCCTTACTGGCAGCCAAAAGGCTCATATTGCAAATGATCTTTTAAAAAAGACTGTGACGTCTTTGTGGCAACTGTCTTGAGGTACTGAGATCAATGCAAGATTTTACACTGAGACAGTGAGTTCTTGCTGACATATTTTGAGGTGATGAGATTAAAATGAGATGTGCTTTGAGACAACAATATCATCTAATTGAGCTGAGATGAAATGAAAGTTGGATTGAAATGTTTAATTAAAAAGAAAAGAGGTTTCATTTTACTCATTCGATGCTAAGTTTTGACATAATGCACTCAAATCACACTAAGGAAAGCTGTTGACCTGGACCATTATATTCTCTGGAGCTATAAGCAAGCAGGTACCTGAATGAAAAGTGTTTTTCATAAGGAATATGAACCTAGCATTCGCACTACAATTGAGAGCATTTTGTTGTAAGTAGTTTGACTGTCGTTGTGGCGGGCATTCAAACTGTTAAGTTCCAGTGTATCCAGTTCATAGAGTTTCAAGGGATTGAAGTATTGCCAGCAAGAAACATGTTTCAGGGGCCGGAACAGCCCAGCTCTGCCAGATGTTTGGCTTGCCTGTATGGCAAGCCTTTATGTCACCGGTCAGTCTTGCTTCATTTCACTGCAGCTCCTGTTTACAGCGTATTAACCAGTGGTGAAATTTGTGGACAAACAAGTGACCAATACACAACAATGCAAATCAAACTGGCATCATCTAAAGGCAATTTTGACCAATGTGTTATTTTGGGGGGTAGGGGTCATCATATTTAGCAAATGAATCAATGTCATATATCGACTAGGTTGACATCAACGCATGTAGCAGTTACTACTGGACTCCACCAGTGGTGACTGTGTGGAATTAAATACTCATCTGTCTGACTAGAAGTAATGCAGGCACAAATCATTTGCAGATAGTAATGGACTGGAACTTATCTACAGTCCTCCCTCCTTTGAGAGACCACCACTAGGGCAGATCCAAAAGTCTTCACATAAGGTCATTATGGTCTCTTAATGGAGGTCAAATACCATGGAAATAATAGCACTAGGAACCTAATAAAATGTGGTCTTAAAAGGCAGGTAGTCTCATTGGGAGTGGTTTCTGAAGGCAGGGATCACTGTATCAGATGCTGGACAGGTACCATACATTGTGGATAGAGGCTGTTCCCCCACAGACACCACGCCCTAACCCCCTGGCCATCTGCTCCCTGCCACACTTCTGTGCATGGAAAACTCCAATTAAAAACCATGTGGACATTTTTACTTTGGGTACACATATTTTGGGGTCGTCAGATGGTTCATCCATAGTTCCATACACCCACCCACTATTTTATTTGACAGTGAAACCTCACAAATTTTCATGGGAAAAAGTTTATTTTCTTTGTTAGTTGATTCATTTAACTGACATGTTCAGTTATCTAACACATTTTTAGGTCACACATGGTGTCATTATAACGAGTTTTCACTGTATTTTATTTTATTTTTTTGTGAACATGGCGTAAAGACTTGTAGGCCACCTGGAAGTTAAATTTATCTCACTTTTTCCATTGGCACTGGCTATTTCTTGGCTCGATAACATTTTTGTGACCGACCTTGACCTGATTTTGAAGGTCACAGGATTCATGTATGCGCAATGCTGGACCCATTAGTCGATACTTCACATTAAAGTAAAAATAACTTGACAATTATTGTTGCAACTAATTTGAATTTAGCGAGTGAACCGACATTTCAGTCCCTTTTACATGTTGCATATTTATATTTCTTCAATTGATCATTGGATATTTCGTGTGAGATTATTCTTGAATACAGGGTGGTAAAATATACTGTCAGGTGGCCCATGGAACTTCTTCAAGTGAACTAAAAAATAAGTAAAATAATAAAATGGAACTAAACTGAAAGAAGGCAGAAAGTGGCTATGCACTTTAAGAGTATTAAATAAAAAAACAGGACATTTCTTGATGCAGTCAGCAGAGTCAAGCCATTAAATTCATTGATGTGTTGACCAATGGCAAACAAAATGTTATTGTAGACCTATACTGATTGCCAGATAGTAACTCAAGAACTGATACTAGAAACCACTGAAACTACACATGATCAGTATTTTTGGAAAAAAGAAGAAGAAATTACTTGGAATTGAACATGTGTTATCTTAACCTATAGATTCAACTTAACTCTTTCAGTGCCAATCACATCTAAACTCTGAATTATCATTAGGATCCCAGATTCATATTCCTCGTAAAAAGAGCTTTCATTCAAGTACCAGTATGCTTATAGTTCCCGAGAGAATACCCAGGTCAGAAGCTTTTCTTGGCATGCATTGGGCACATTGCAGGTCAATTTTGTTGTTGGCTGGCAAATTTTGACCTCTCACCTGGTGATTAAAGTTCAAGAAAAAGGATAGGTGATTTGTGAATGTTTTGTAATTAAGCCCCCCTCCTAACAGAAGAGGGGCAAAAAGAAATAGCTTTTTCCATGTGTCCGTGCATCTGCATTTCGTGTCTGGGCTATAATTCACTTGTCCTTCAACTTAGATTACTGAAACTTTACACATCGGTGCATCTGGACATAAGGGTGTATGATGTACCAAAAGTAGGTCACTCGGTCAAGTAACTGGGTCACAGTGACGTATTCTTGTAAAAACATCACCGGGCATGACTTTACTACTGAACTTCACACATTCATGTAAAACTACATAAAACTTCATGCCCAGGCTATAGACAACTTTCATGTAAAAACATCACCAGGCATGCCTTTACTATTTAACTTAGTTTCATGAAACTTCACACACACATATTTGTTGACCTGAAGGTGTGTCATGAAACAAAAGTAGGTCACTAGGTCAAGTATCTGGGTCATGGTGACACATTCATGTAAAACTACATAAAACTTCATGCCCGGGCAATAGACAACTTTCAAAACATAGCGTCATCTATCGATCGGACTGTCATACTAAGTGCATGGGGGCGACTCTTTCACGCTTGCACAGAAGTCCTATAAAAGTCTGTGCCCATAACCCGAGAATGAGGATTCAGAAAAAGACGTTGAAGCAACTATAAATATGGCATGTACTGCCTTTTGGTTTGATCAGTGACCATGAATATCAATCGAATATATCTATGAACTTATATTGTGTGAAATAAAGTGCAATTAGCAGTAATTTGGTGCGTTTTGGGAGGGGTGTTCGCTTGTAACATGAGCTAGCCTGGTAGTGGTACAACACATTGAATAAACATTGCGGCTGCAGCCTATGTTGGCGTTCGTTATGATCGAGTGTACAATTAAATTCAAGGTGAAAGAATTAATCAGTTGCACTGGCATCTTAATTCTGAAGGTCAGATTAAAAAAAAAAACCTGGGTGCAAAATCACAAGAACAGCGTTTATGTTTACGAGGTTTCTATCCATCTAGTTTTGTAGGTCTTGCTACATTGATAAATGGCTAAATGACTGCATAGTTTTGACAGTGGCAACACTTGATGGCTTTTCCTAGAAGAACGACAGACATAGCATTTTGGTATTTTATGTTTTTCTTTTTGATTGATCAATATTAAAATAATTTCCATTCCAATTACAGAGTAAAAGTAACAAGCAATAATCCCTGAGGACCTGTTGCATGACCTTTTTCCCACTGGTCCCACCCGTCAGCTGATTTTGCGTGTCAAGCGAATCCATCGTCAACTTTATCTCAGAAATACATTATAGCTTTCAGCGTTGCTGATGCTTCCTTTATTGGAAACACTCACACCATGACGGAAACATTCAATAGATTAATGGATTCAGCAAGTTAGAAGAAATGCCATCCCAAACACGGGCCACAATAAAGTAGTGAAATATGGGCATTTGCAGCTTGCTGTGACTTTATATAAACAAATGTCCCACAGGAATGAATGCGAAAGTTTAACCGGAAAAATTCCATAACTAGTGCACTTAATATGTTCTAAAAATTTTACAGACATTAAGGTAAACTTAGGAGAGGCACATAACCGCCAAAATAATAGGAATAGTTCCCATTTTACCACATAAATCAATCGACTTGACTCCAGATTGATGAGCGCGTTCAGCATTGCTGGCCATACAATCGGCCAATACCATTGACAACCCTCACCCCGAATTGAAGTTTCGCACTCTGCCACTGGTGGCGCCAGGGGTTTTGAAAGCTGTGTATAGTTCTGTTATGCTGTGACTAAGAATCATGAAACTTTGCACACCTGTGTATCTGGACTCAAGAGTATGTCATGCGTAAAAGCAGGTCAGTAGGTGAAGTATCCAGGTCATGATGATAGCCTATTTTTAGCTCAGCTGACTTGTCAGTCAGCTGAGCTTATCTTATGGTCCTCCGTCCGTCGTCCGTCCGTCCGTCCGTCTGTCCGTCGTCCGTCAACAATTTACATTTTCGACTTCTCCGAAACCGTCAGCCAGATCCACTTCAAACTTGGTGGGGATGTGCCTTGGGTGGGTCTCTACCAAGTTTGTTCAAGTGGTCACGGTCCATTGATTTTTGGATTTTTAATGAATTTTTTTGTTCTTTTTTGGGCAAATCTTAAAAAATCTTCTTCTCTGAAACCGCTCACCCAATTACTTTGATATCACACAGGAACACTCCCTGGGATACCTAGTTCTTAATTTGTTCACCAGGTGGCGCTGCAATTTTTTCCTGTTTTTTTTATGAATTTTTGTGTGTTATAGCTATTTTCGACTTCTTCTCCAGAACCGTCACTCAGATTAAGCTGAAACGTGGTGGATATGTTCCTTGTAGAAGGGTCAAACAAAGTTGATCACTATGTGGGAATGCTGCAGATTCCTGATTTTTAACGATTTTTTCCATTTGGGTACTTATCGGTTAATGCAGCTTTCCTATCGATTACTGTGGAAGTCAATGAGTATTCTAATGCTAATTCACATTTGCGACTTCTTCTCCAATACGGTCATCCAGATTAACTTCAAACTTGGTGGGGATGTACCTTGGGTGGGTGTCTACCAAGTTTGTTCCAATGGTCATGTTCCAATGAATTTTGGTTTTTTTATGATTTTTTTTCAAAAATCTTTACAAAAGTTTTAACATGGGAATTTCTTGTAATGGTTATAACTTAAATAATTTTGCCAGATTTACTTCAAACTAGGTGGGGATGTGCCTTGGGTGGATATCTACCAAGTTTTTTTAAATGGTCACGCTCTATTGATTTTTGGAATTTTTACCTCAGCTGACTTGTCAGTCAGCTGAGGTTTTTTGAGGGTCTGTCGTCCGTCGTCCGTCCGTCCGTCGTCCGTCGTCCGTCGTCCGTCCGTCCGTCGTCCGTCCGTCGTCCACAATTCACATTTTCGACTTCTTCTCAAAAACCGTCAGCCAGATTCACTTTAAACTTGGTGGAGATGTGCCTTGGGTGGGTCTCTACCAAGTTTGTTCAATTGGTCATGGTCCATTGATTTTTGGATTTTTAATGATTTTTTTTTTGTTATTTTTGGGGTAAATCTTAAAAAATCTTCTTCTCCGAAACCGCTTACCCAATTACTTTGATATCACACAGGAACACTCCCTGGGACATGTAGTTCTTAATTTGTTCACCAGGTGGCGCTGCGATTTTTTCCTAATTCTTTATGAATTTTTGTGTGTTATAGCTATTTTCGACTTCTTCTCCAGAACCGTCACTCAGATTAAGCTGAAACATGGTGGATATGTTCCTTGTAGAAGGGTCAAACAAAGTTGTTCACTATGTGGGAATGCTGCGGATTCCTGATTTTTAACTATTTTTTCAATTCTGGTACTTGTCAGTCAATGCAGCTTTCCTATTGATTACTATGGAAGTCAATGGGCATTCTAATGCTAATTCACATTTTCGACTTCTTCTCCAAAACCGTCATCCAGATTGACTTCAAACTTGGTGGGGATACACCTTGAGTGGATCTCTACCAAGTTGTTCAAATGGTCACGCTCCATTGATTTTTATATTTTTTTTGAATGCACCATTACTATTGATTACCATGTAAGTCAATGGGCATTCTAATGCTAATTTACATTTTCGACTTTTTCTCCAAAACCATCATCCAGATTTGCTTCAAACTTGGTGGCAATGTACCTTGGGTGGGTGTCTGCCAGGTTTGTTCCAATGGTCATGTTCCAATGAATTTGGATTTTTTTATGATTTTTTTTCAGAAATCTCTACAAAAGTTTTAATAGGAAAGTTTAACATGGGAATTTCTTTTCATGGTCATAACTTTAATAATATTTACCAGATTTACTTCAAACTTGATGGGGATGTGCCTTGGGTGGATCTCTACCAAGTGTGTTCAAATGGTCATGCTCTATTGATTTTTGGATTTTTTATGAATTTGTTTGTTCTTTTTTGGGGCAAACCTTCAAAATTCTTCTCCTCTGAAGCCGCTCACCCAATTGCTTTGATATCGTTCATAGACACTCCCGGGGACACCTAGTTCCCAATTTGTTCACCAGGTGGCGCTGCAATTTTTTTTATGAATTTTTTGTATGGTTTTGCTATTTTTCACTTGTTTTCAGAACTGTCCCTCAGATTAAGCTGAAATGTGATGGATATGTTGTTGTGGAAGGGTCAAACAGTTGTTTAGTAGGTGGCACTGCTTTGGATTCCTGATTTTTAAGGATCTTCAATTACGGTACTTACCAGTCAGCGGAGCTTTCCTATTGATTACTATGTAAGTCAATGGGCATTCTAATGCTAATTCACAGGACAACTGACACGAAATTTACTGTTTATTTGATAACTTGAGATCTGTTTTGAGTTAGCTACACGTTAATTATTCTGTATGAAGGTCATGCTGAGACAGTACATGAATGACCTTGACCTCGTTTGTGGGGTCACAGTGCAACATACATGAATTTTACTCTTCATTATAGCTTGAGAACTACTTGAACTTTGATGTTGTACATGTAAGTGTTCTTCTATAAAGGTCAGACTTACTCAGAACATGGTGTCCTTGATCCTTTCCCAAGTTCATAGAGCTGCAAGTGTGATGAATGTGAAGATCAGCTGAGGCACGGGCTGTTCACACAGCCATCTTGTTATGATTTTTTTTCGTTTTTTGGGGGCAAACCTTAAAAACTCTTCACCTGTGAAACTGCTCACCCAGTTGTTTTGATATCGTTCATAGACACTCCCAGGGACATATAGTTCCCAATTTGTTCACCAGGTGGCACTGCAATTTTTTCTATTTTTTTTTTTATGAATTTTTTATATGGTTTTGTTATTTTTCACTTGTTCTCAGAACTGTCACTCAGATTAAAGTGAAATGTGATGGATATGTTCTTGTGGAAGGGTCAAACAAAGTTGTTTACTAGGTGGCACTGCTTTAGATTCCTGATTTTTAAGTATTTTCAACTCGGGTACTTATCGATCAATGCAGCTTTCCTATTGATTACTATGGAAGTCAATGGGTATTCTAGTACTAATTCACAGGACAACTGACACAAAATTTACTGTTTACTTGATAACTTGAGATCTGTTTTGAGTTAGTACTGTGATGTTGCACATGTTAATGTTTTTGTATGAAGGTCATGCTCAGACAGTACATGAATGACTTTGACCTCATTTCTGGGGTCACAGTGCAACATACATGAATTTTACTCTTCATTATAACTTGAGAACTACTTGAACCTTGATGTTGCACATGTTAGTGTTCTTTTATAATGGTCAGACTTACTCAGAACATGGGTGACCTTGATCCTTTCCCAAGTTCATGGATCTGCAAGTGTGATGAATGTCAAGATCAGCTGAGCATGGGCTGTTCACACAGCCCTCTTGTTATTGACTGCAGTCATTCCAAACTGAGACCTGTTAACAAGGTTATAAATGAGGCGAGGGGGGCATGGATCCAGCAATCTCTAATTGCCTTTTAATTTTGGCTAGCGATTGAAAACCTTAACTTCGCATCCTGCCTGCATGTTTCCAAACAATGTCCTTGAACAAAACCATTTTTTTTTTTTTTGCCAAGTTGGGATAAATAAGAATTTGTGAAAACTAAGCATTTAGGTAGTAATAGATCTGTATGAAAAATAGTGGGACTATAGACTGATCAAGCAGAATAACAGCTCAGGCAATATGTAGATAGTTTAAGCCTAGGAAGAATTGGCTCAGAATTGACTTGTGGCTGAGGGTGGTCAATTAGTAACGCTTGATGCCCCAGTTGGGCAGGAGGCCAAGGTGCCCAAAATATCCCCTTAGTTTATACAGAGGGTAATATCGCTGGCTCTCCCTAATGTATCGGCAAGGTACTTATTCCTTGATGACTCGTTACATTACATTCTGGATTTAGTTATTGGCGTGTTAATATTTGCCTTGACTAAATCACAGCCTGGCTTAATTTCCAGGACAGGAGAAAGGTTCCTAATAAATGCCATCTATTTACCTCTCGAAAACCAAAAGTAAACACAAAAGTAAATACTGAAAGTGGATGGACTTGGGATCCTTTCAAAATACTCTTGTATGTTTCACATTCTGTGGAATCTGGAGGACCTTCAGGCAGATGGGTTTATAAAAGTGTGAGATAATTCTTGGCTCCATGAACCATTTTACATATATTTAAGCCTTGACAGGTGTTTTCACAGATGGATGTATCTTGGTCAACTGTGGGGTAATTTTCTGTTGATTTTGCACAATAAACTTCAAGGTTAAAGTAATCCAGTCATTACCAGCTCTGAGGTAAACTTCTGTAAGTTGCTGCTGTATTTCCAGCATAAAATAAATTCGTAGTTCACTGTCATCTTTTGTAACTCACTTGACACCATGTCACTTCAAAGGACGTGGCCAGTGGTCCTTGCTGTGTCTGATAAGTCCTCCCTCTACTGTATAGGACCACCAGCTATTGACTGCAGACAGTTTAACTCTTTTAGTGCCAATCACATCTAAAGTCGATCTACTAAAGTGAAACTAGTCTGAATTATCATTAGGATCTCAGATTCGTATTCCTCGTAAAAGGACCTTTCATTCAAGTACCAGCATGCCTCTAGTTCCAGAGAAAAGTTGACTCAGTCCAAAATTTGGCACTTAAAGAGTGAACCCACTTCTGATCAAAGTACAACAAAGTCAGTAGCTTTAACATCATGCCCAACTCATGCCAGAGAAAGCAATTGACCTAGGGCATGCCACCATGAGTGGTCTTACATACAAATCCCAGGGTTAAATGTTTTCTAGAAGCCTGAAATTTAAGTAAAGATTCTACGGCAGATGACAATTTACATGCGGAGGTTTTTAGAAGATTTGAGCACGAAAGGGTCAAGTTGGTATTTAAATAAATTCTTGGATATGAAATGAACTCTCTACTGATCCCATAAAAATTGCATTTGCCTGAATGGTTACACTGATTACAGATTTGAAATCTTCGTAAAGATACCTTTTATTCAAATACCAACATTCATGTTCCTCTGAATAAAATAGACATACTCCAGGTCAACAATTTTCTGCAGTGAACTTTGGGTGTGTTTTGTATGATGTCTCCCAGGGAGATCTGTCATTAAGTCTCCCTGGGAGACCTGTTGACTCCATCTTTGACACTGAGAGAGATAAAATGTGCAACCCGGATTTAATTCCCACTAAAAATATTGTGTATTCTTCCCAGTAAATGCTCAGGGCACACACAAAATTATAATGTTGTTGGCCTTCAACTTAAAATCCTTAGTAACTTTGAATATTCTAGGAAAAATGCTGTGAAACAATAATATTAAATGTGGATTTTCTATTGTCTGATTTGTCATCATTCATATTCCAATGAGGTAGGTGGTCCCTTATTAGAGCAGAGAGGAATATGGTACCAGAATATGTTTCTATGGTATAGAAAAATTGATACCAATACATATTCAGGTATCCTTCCTCAAATGAGTCTTGTCTCTGGGAGGAAGGTTAAAATTCAACATACAGTGGTTGCCATGGTTATGCTCAGATATATCTACTAGTCTGGAGACAGTGTGCAAGAATGACCAGTCCAGGTATTTCAGATCCTGTCTGAAATATTGCTTTATATTGATGAAAGCCATTAGCTTGTGATAGTGTAAAACACAGTGCTTGGCTTGTATACAGTGATCCGTAAATGAAACTTTTCACACATGACTGTTGCAGGTAAGACGACGATCGGAACGCCTGCTGCCCCTGTACCTCAGGATATCGTCATCCAAGGCACCGGTGTAGAGGATCAGCATTGTTACATCACTAACGAGCACGGGGTAGTCACCCTGCACCCTCTTGCCCTCCTTAGTGCAGTTGACGGTTCACAGGTTACGCGGCCCACCAAACTCACACAAGGTAAGACTTTAATTCCGTCAGTCATGCTTTCAAAACGTCTGCTGGTACAAGCGATACAGGAAACCCTGTTTAGTACGGCCACCGAATTAGGATACAGTGGGACCTCTTTTGAGAGATCACTCCTACAGCGGGTCAAAATGTGGTCTCTTAAAATAGGTGGTCTTTTATTAGAGGTACAACAACATGGAAAAGACAGCACAATGTTCTGAGAGAACAGTCTTAAAAAGATATGCGGTCTCTCAAGAGAGTTACCACTGTACTGTGCTATGTATCTTTAAGGGTCTGTCCCATGGGGGGGACCCTTTATATTTTTAGGTTGTCTGTGTGTTCAGATGTCTGTCCGGATGTCCGGATTTGCATCCATCCGGATGTGCACATTCTTGTTACTGTGATATCTACAGAGTTCCTTCATGTGCTCAAATTTGGCAATATGCTGATCTTACCTGGAAAGATGAACTGATTAGATTTTGGTATCACCATGCCCTAATTTGAGCAAATGGCAGCCTAATTACATGCTCAATAAGGTGGGCCCTTCAGACAACACTTTGCCTTTAAGCTATGTCTAGTTATATCAATGTCCCTCCAAGTAAAGATCATGTGTTTTTGGAGACCACAATTTGCTGATACGTAAAGCTGGTCTTTCAAGACAGGGACCAGTACACCTGCTATAAAGACCACCTTTGATGAGAGACCATCCTTCTTGCTCACACTGCCCCTTGATGATTGTGTGCTGCATATGTTTGTTTGACTAATTGACCTTGACAGATCTAGCACTACTGTACCAGTGTCCAGATGTTCCAGTGTCATGAAGAATGATATGGGTTATGAGTCAACAGTCATTGTCTGGTCACCTAGAGTGTGTAGAGGAAAGCTGTTGACTCAGTTCTTAATGGGTTAAAAACCACCTCTCCAATGTGAGACCACCCTGGGCTGACGTTAGGCTTAGTCTTTAATAGCAGGTACACATGTGACATCACACATCATACATACAGATGGGTACGTCTCAGATGGCCCCATCTCTGTGAGGAATATGTAACAGTTCCCCTTCAGGATTTCTGTGAGGCTCTTCATTTCGGGACAATTTTATTTAAATCTGAATGGAGCATGTCATCTTTAGGTGGCGCCGTAAGTAATATTTCCCACTGGTGGAGACACTTGGAGGGTCAGCAAAACCTGCTTCATTCATTGGTTAATCATATCACATGAGACCAGAAGCAGGTGCTGCCACCATGCAGAATAGTGTATCTGGCTTGCCCTGTTGGCCTAGAACAAATACACAATATATATTTTATATAAAATTACGTTCTGACTTCAACAAATTTGGAGCAACAGGTAGGCAAATGTCCTGAATAATAGGTGCACCTGAAGCCTTGCCAGTTGTATTGTCCATCCATCCTACATATTATTTACCCAAAAATGCTCACCTGTTGTGAGAGTGGCCACTTTTGACCCACCAGTAGGTGGTTTCAGGAGAAGGGGTTTGGACTGTGTATGTGAAAGTTGCCATGTACATGTTATGCCTGTGGAGATGTTTCAGCCTGTCTGGCATCCAGGACATGTTATAGCAGAAAAGGGAAACTGTTATGGTATTATGGCATTATATTGTACATTTGAAAGTCAACATTTGTGCATTTACGTAATGCTTTGAGTAGTTTATTTCATAACGTGCTTTACAACCAGATCCCTTGAGGCTTCTATTTTTTGCCCATCTGCACCTTGACTGCTGTCAAATGTGTACATGTACACACAAAGTATAAAAAAAACAGGACAGACAAACTTGTACACTGTATGGACTGTTGACGTACATGTCCCAGGCATGGAGAGGCAGTAAACTGGGTTTGTGGGTGGCTCAGTCTTCCATTTTCCCTGGAGAAAAAGCATAAAGATTTTGGGGTACCCTATCTAAAACTCAGTGGAGTAGTTTATATGGGGCAAATGGAGTAAATTGTATGGGCCAAATGGAATAGATTGTATGGGGCAAATAGAGTAGATTGTATGGGGCAAATGGATAGATTGTATGGGGCAAATGGAGTAGATTGTATGGGACAAGTGGAGTAGATTGTATGGGGCAAATGGAGTAGATTGTATGGGGCAAATGGAGTAGATTGTATGGGGCAAATGGAGTAGATTGTATGGGGCAAATGGAGTAGATTGTATGGGGCAAATGGAGTAGATTGTATGGGGCAAATGGAGTAGATTGTTTGGGGCATATGGGAGTAGATTGTATGGGGCAGCCTGTCATGAGACCACCCCAAGGGCGGGAACTAAAGTGGTCTCTTAAAACAGATGGCCTTTCATTAGAGGTACAATAACATGTCAAATGATAGCACAGTGTCTTGATAGGTAGTGTGATAAAGATATAGATATGATCTCTAATAGGACGAATTCACATGTAGCTATATGTATATTCAGTGCAGACCTGTTCTGGTCCTCAGTGTTTCTAGACAACATAACTCTCCCTCCACCATGATGAAGGCACTTGTACCAATTATGTTACTTAAACATCCAGAAATACCACTTTTTCTACCAAACTACTGAAATGTTCCAAATACATTTAGCATCTTTCATATTTTAAAACTTAGTGAAGGACTTATCTTAAGCTTGTAGCTTTCTTGAGTAGTTACTTGTATCATGGAAGCTTGTTTCATCCTGCTTAATACTGGGATCTGCCCTCCTTCCTGTCAAGTTCCTTGCTGCAGCCTAGGTGGCAGCACCGGATCCCAGTTAGTATGAGTAGCTCCTATTGGATGGGTCCCTTCACACTGGTGCCAAAGTAGATGATGACAAGATAAAGCACTTCCCCACCATCCCCACCTGCCCTGCTGCTTTTTCACCCCCCCCCCCCACACACACACACCTGTGGACATAAATATCTTGTTGTACACTGATTTTTGACAGATAGCTGCTGTCTTTATATGTCAGGAAAAACTGTCGTGGTGGGCTTAAAACACGTGTTACGTTGTTGCTCTACATAAATGCCAGCAATCTCAAACATTTCTGTTAACTCTTTGGTTTAAGCGGTATTTACTCAAAAAGCGGTTGAGCTGATGAGGCCTATATTAACCCCCCACCTTTTAACCTTTTAATGGTTAATGTAATACTGTCAACAAGTTTCTTTGGTATGAATTGGGCAACATATAACATAATGTGTTTCAAATCCAAGCCAAGAAAAGCCGTGTTCTGGCAGTAGCCCTAATCACAGGAAGGCACCAATATCCTCCAGAATCCACAGAAAGACACCAGAATCTTCTATGGGAAAGCACAGGCAGGCACTGGAATCCACAGGAAAGCACGGAGAGGGATCGCAATCCTCAGGAGAACACAGGAAGGCACCAGAATCCACAGAATGCAGTGAAATCTACAGGAGTCCACCGACATACACAAGACGGCTTCACAGAAAGGTACCAGAATCCACAAGAAGGTACAGCAAGATGCCTGTGAAGTGTGGATTCCACACTTTGAAATATGCTACAGAACCAAAATCTACATGAAAGGCCTCATGCAGCTGTTGAATCAAGAACAAACAGTGTCACCACTAGTTGACGAAACCAGGCTTGTTATAGATTGGTTCAACTTAAATTATATGCATGCAAACTCGGAAAAAGTTTCAAGTCATGATCATCGGTAAGCAGGTACATGAAACAACTGAACTAGATGTAAGTAGTAAAATCATTCAATTGTGAAACTTGTATCAAACTGCTAGGTGTGTGGTTAGACAATAACCTTAATATTAACACACATATAGCAGAGCTCTGCAAGAAAGCAGGCAAATAATTAAATGGTTTGAAGTGACTGTCCAAATACTGAAATAAGAGTACAAAGATGTGTGTATACAGTAGCTTCACACTATGGCAATTCAACTACTGCCCTCTAGTGGAGCACAATACAAGTATATAAATACGGATAAAATAGAGAAAATTCAAGAGTGAGCTCATCATTCCGTTTTTAACGATTCCACTGGTGACAATAAAAACCTTTTGTTAAAAAGCTTCTGTAGCTAGTCTTACTCTATCCATACTCTGCCAGCTCAGCACAGAAATCTGCAAAGTCATTACATGGTCTCAGTCCTGCTTTTAGTTGCAGCATGTTTAGAAACACATAATCCAGATACTTTAAAAATTCACATCCCTCGTCCAAGAACCATTAAAGCTGATATATTAACCCTTTCAGTGCCCAATTTTGGACTGAGTCAGCAGCTTTTTTCGGTGTGCATTGAGCGCAGTTTGCCCAATGCACACCAAGAATAGCTGTTGACCTTCTCTCTGGAACTGTAGGCATTCTGGTACTGGAATGAAAGGTCTTTTTACGAGGAATAGGAATCTGGGATCCTTATGATAATTCAGACTAGTCTGGCTGAAGTAGGTTGACTTGGCACTAAAAGAGTTAACAGAGGTCACTGGAAAAGTGCCTCATTGAGAACCCTGGGAGCCGCCATGTTTATCAGAACCCACCCTGTAATGAGAAACCTTATAAAGAGAGAACACTGCAAGGTGAAATAACTGCTAGTCAAAACATTGAAGCACATGGGGGCTCTTTTGGACAGTTTGTGGGGGCAAAAGCTTAATAGCAGTGTGTAGTCATGCTTCCCATGCCTGCCGCAGCAACCACAGTTTACTAGGGACAGGGTAGTCCATGGTATTTTGGGGAATTCTCTTGCATTCTGTTTCAGGGCACTTTCCAAGGAAGAAAAAAGGAACAACAAACAGAAGCAAATTAAGACTGTGCTGCCCCCTAGAGGACAAAATGGGCACTAGGCATGAAGATGTCCAGACATGCAGTTTGTGATTCACCCACATGTCTATTGCCAACTTTTAGAAAAGTGGGAGGGGGGATGTTTGTTTGAAAGAAAATCTGTGAATTAGGTGCAAAGCTAGTCTGGTGACATGACTTCCCCCTCTGGAGGAATTTTTTTAAAAACAGATTTTCAAATACGATATTCCCTGCATTTCTGGAATACTTCACAGTGTTCTGTGCCTGTGCTTGCAAGTTTCAAGTTGCATCCAATCAATTCAGTAAAGAGGGGTTTGGGATGAACCCTTTACCCCCCACCCCCACCACCACCACCACCAACCTGCATCAGGCAGATTAACTGTAACAGCAACCTACATATATATGCTGCTATTTGGTAACCTTGGTAACCAGTGAGGATACCTCTGTATGTGATATACATATATATATTTAGAATTTTAGGACTATTAGGGTAACTCCTCCATTCAGGTGCTTGAGATGTTTCAAGTGCAGTTATGATATCTTAGGACTTGGTTCTATTTTAGGGACAGCAATAGTGGAGTATTCATTACATATACATATCTATGTCGGAACTAATGTTTTTATTACAGCCAATAATAAAAACAGGTGGCAAGTTTCCAAGCTTGAAGCCATGGAGGATAGTCAAGCAGTTTATGTTTGGCTATAAAGAGAGTGTACATGTATTTGTCAACACCAGAAATACCATAGTATAAAAGTCCGGACATGTTAAAAATCAATGTCCACATTTAATACTTTGCTTGTCTAACCAGTCTCCAGCAACTGGTCATTATGCATACCCTGTACGTGGGAGGCATAGTGTTTAGTCTTGTCGTTCCCCATCATTGCTGCCGTATATCTTCTTTTTCCTTATATTTCTGTCCTTGTTGCCTCCTAATTTGGAGCAGGTAATCTAAAGGTCTGGGGAATTTTTCCCACATAACAATATATAACCAAGGCCAAGGTCAGGGTCAAATCCTTGTATTTTTCTGCTAACTCAGCAAGTTTCACGTATTGGCTCACACCTCCTTAATGGTGCATGATAGGCCCAAGGTTACTATTAAACGTGAACAGGAAAGTACTTTTGGGCTTTCAATTTGTATGGTTTATTTTAAACCTGAGTGACCTTGAAAGGTCAAGCTGCATACATTCCTGTTGATTACTATTTAAGGTAGGGATCTAGGGAAGACTAAACAACTGCTCAGTAGTTTCAGTTGTTTTATCTGCTTCAAAATTAAATTGAAACACCATCAAAACTATACGTTTCCTGAAAGAAGAGAAAGAGGGGGATACAGCAATGGCAGGTATATTTGCTTGCATGCAAAATTTCAAAAGATACACATAATTACACAACCAATTCACTTTTAATTAAAATTCTAACATTCGAAAAAATTGGAACTGACACTAGTGATGGGGAATCAATTATTTGGTGCCAAATGGAAGATTATTGTATGTATTCCAAAAACGTGTTTTGCTTTCTTCTTAAAATCAATATTTGTCAAGTTATAACTAATGAAAGAAGAGATAATTAAAATTTTAATTTTAAAATTTTATTACAAAATTTGAATAAATCATATTTTTAAAAGTAAATATGATACAAAAAAATACAGCACCTGGCTAATGCCACTTTGTATGCATTATCTATAAGGTTTAATTATCACCTGGATGTCCAGGTGTAGAAAGTCACTTGATATTTGTGTTTTTTTTTCCTAGTTATTGTCCCAAGCAAACCCAAAGATCTGTTATTGACAAAATCAGTCATAAAGTTTTGTCTTAATAAGTTGCAAGATATGTTTTGATTTACATTGTTATTTTGACTTCAAATACGACAATGAATTTTGTAGAAGAGACAATTTAAACATAAGGAGAAAAGTACATCCATAAAGCAAACAGGAAAAGTACATCCCTAAAGCATACAGCAAAAGTACATCCATAAAGCATACAGCAAAAGTACATCCAGCAATAACATGTTGACTTTTTTTTTCAAAAGAGACACCACCAACATAAATAAAACTGGCTTTGACTGATCAAAATATGACTCCAGTGAAATAAATGTCCATGTACGCACACAATTGACATATATATATATGAACACGTACATACATATATGTAAGAAAACCTGTGTCATTTAAAACTATTTTTTATGATAAAAGGTCTGTTGTGTGACAAAGTCAACTTTGTGTTATAACAACCATGAGACAAAACAACTCCCACCCATTCTGCGGGTCATGTGACCCCATGAATGCTGGTCAGGGTGTTAATGAGATCAAAGCAGAGGGAAGGGATATCTTTGTATAATGGTCAAGCATCATGCAACAAACTGCTACACATAAATGGGTAGAAATGTGAGGATGCCAAATGATCACATAGAGATACGCTTCAAAAGTTGGCAAATGTTCCTCCTGAGGTGAAAATTTGCATACAGAAATTACAAGTGCCAAAGATGACAGACTGTCAGCACAGGGCAGTTGTGTAACAGGTGGTATCATTTTGACAATGTGGGTAGGCACAGGTTGAAATATCAGAACCCACTGTAGACATCTGACAGAATTTCACAGAAATTCATGAACTGTATGTTAAAGATATGACTTGGTTTGCACAGAAAGTTTGGAAAACTCCTGATTAGGGCATTTTATTGACAGGTAAGTCAAGTTGCGCATAGCCAATTCTGTTTCATCTGTCATGTATATTGTAGGTGTATGTGGGTAAGTGGATATCTTCCATACCATGTCATTCCATTTATATTGGCAGGTAGCAGGATAATAAATTTGAAATTAAGTGTAATTAGGGACAAATGTGTAGATAACTGTAATAATGATACCTGTATGTGTAAATGTAAGAGTGATACATGTATGTATATATGTAGCAGTGATACATTTATGTATAAATGTAACAGTGACACAGGGATATATAAATGTAATGGTGATACATGGGTATATAAATGTAGAGTGACACATGGATGTATACATGTAACAGTGATACATGTGTATGTAAATGTAAGTGACATATAGATATATACATGTAGCAGTGACACATATATATATATATATGAATGTAACAGTGATACATGTGTATATAAATGTAGAGTGACACATGGATGTCTACATGCAATAGTGACACATAGATATATAAATGTGACAGTGACACATAGATATATAAATGTACAGTGATACATGTGTATATTAATGTAACAGTGATACATGTGTATGTAAATGTAAGTGACAAATGCATATATACATGTAACAGTGACACATAGATATATAAATGCAACAGTGACAAAATGAAAAAAAATAAAACAATGATACATGTGTATATAAATGTAACAGTGACACATGGATAAATAAATGTAACGGTGATACACATGTGTACATGTATATTGTTAAAGTGGTGGTCAGCTGTGAAAACAGTTAAAGTACTGTTTGTGCTTCATGGCGTTAAAAAAAGAATACCCATAAACTTTTCTTCTTTTTCTTATGTAGTTGCTTTCTTCCTCTAAAAATTCATGTTTGTATAGGTAGACACATTTTGAATGAAAAATATGGATAAAATTAGTCAGGAAAGTTTGCATTGCGGTAAAATTTTCAGATATATTTAATTGTGAAATTAAAAGTACTATGAAAATAAAATCACTTTCAGTGTAAGATATGTACATGTATTCATTATATGATATTTGTGACCACATACAGTTGTGCATTATTTTAGAACTTCTGCATTTGTATGCAGCGGAGAGTGATCATTGCTTTGCATGGTGGCATATTACGTGGGATGCATCATCTTCATGCAAAAACTATTGATTTCTGATCATAAACATGTGCTGTCATGTGTGAGTGTATTGCATGTTGTCTTGAATTGCGCTGTGACATATGTGAACCTGGAGACTTCAGTATGGGCAATATGTATATATCAGCTATTGATGATTATGTACGCTCTTCTGTTACACCTCAGGTCTGAGGGATTCAGGCTGTATGAGTTATGCACAGTTTGAGTGGGTTGGTTTATTAATGTAACATACACGAATACTCTACCCTCTGTTTCTTGTGCATATGTATAGTTTCCATACAAATCCATTGTGATCAACCTGTCCTTTGGGGCCATAATGTTTAGGACTTTGGATATCACTGAAGATTTTGCATCACAAAGGTGCAGTAAAGTTAACAATTGATAACAGCCAAGTTAATTCAGATATAACACAATGCCTACATAAAGCTAACGGTTGATTGCAACAAAGTTAAGTTATAACACAAAGCCTACGTAAGTTATAACACAAAGCCTCCGTAAGTTATAACACAAAGCCTACATAAGGCTCACAACTGACTGCATCAAACTTCAGATATAAGACAATGGCAGAATAAGCTAGCAAATGATTATAACAAACATTGGATACATTAAAAGAAAACAAACCAAAAAAAACAAAAAAAACATCAGATATAACACAAAGCCCAATTGAATTTAGCAATTGATCACCGTAAGTGCACCTTTATATCCATGATGTCATGAGTTGGCATTGAAGACCAGACCATTTCAACAAAGGCATGTTGCCTGCATGGCCAACCTTCTTGCTGACCTGTATCTTTATGACAGGTAATATAGTCTGAAAGGCAAGTATGCAGGACAAAGTAAAGCCATTTGATCAGCTGTCTGCCACCAATACAGACTCCTCCTCATTTTGTTAATGCCAATGATTTCCAGATGTAGAGCTTTTCCCAGAGTGCAAGTTTCCGCTGCAAGATGTGGAAGAGTTGATCTTAAATCCACAGGGTCAAGAACCAACTGAACTTTAAAGCATAAAAAAATAGCTTCCAGGTGGCCGGACTTGAACTCATGCAAGCTGAGTTTAACCCTCATGGGAAAGTGGGAATAAAGGCAGAACCTTGTCTGTAGTTTCTTGCTTTGTAAATGAAGCTGGCTGGCAAGTCAAAAATAATGCCCATGTCTGTGTGGAATATTTGTTGACTCCCATTTGCAATATTAAGTTCCCCATTCAGAAACCTTTAGGTCAAAATTTGGCATTGTGAGTGAATGTTGGCAGGTTTTACAACAAACGTAACTGGAAAGAAGTTGTGAATGGGGAATTAGTGGTTAATGGTACAAGCACATCACCAGCCCAGAAAATAAAGAGTGCCACGAGGTACAGACATCTTGTCCCTTGGAGAGCAGGGAATTCTTTCGGTACGATTGTTGGTATCATGCTGTGAGTGTTTGTATCTCTGAAATGGAAGCCCAGTGCTGTCTGCCAGTGTCAAAAACTTTTTTGTCACTAGAAAATAATGGATGCGACCGTAGTTGCTTCATGTATCCCAATGTTTGTTGGCTTGAAACCACAGTGCTCCTCCCTCTGTTGACAGAGAACAAAACTACACCCTTGCCTGAAAAACAAACCAACTCACAGGCTGGTCTTAATATTGAGAACATGAGACTGTGCCATATGCCTTACCCTGGCAGTGATTACTGTGATTAACTTTGTCATGGACACAAAGAGGCAGGCATCAAACAAACCTGTTTCTGATCCAGTTTCCCATCTTGGTTTCTTATGAGAAATTAGTTTCGTATGTAGTCCTATTCCAAATAATGACATTCCATGGGATATAGCTAGTCAGGTTGTATTACAGGCACATGATCACAATGTTTGCCATAGGGATAGTTGAACAAACTTTTGACAGATGTTTGGAAGGTGTGGAGAAGCGATTTATGGTTCTTGGCTGATCTTCACCTCAGAAATGGTAACTCCCCACCCATCTCTACCCCCAGTCAGGTAACCAGGTCTCTTTCTCTGCTTAAACCATGTCCCCTCCACAGTTTAAGCTCATTTCAGCCTTACAGAACATTTTTATGTAAAATATTTATTTACCCAAATTTAAAAACAAGCATAACACTGTGAGATTATTCCTAGAGATAGCTTGCTGCATGTCCTGTCTTAAGTCACTGTGTCTTGGTTTAGTGTGGCTGGTCAGGCTGCATACAGCCCCTGGTAACTCTTCCGTTTTCAGCTTATGGCAAAGTGGATGTGCTCTTAATTCACATAACGATACTACATTCATAATTCTTTGTAAACCAGCCTGTCATTCAATTACCATCATGTCTACAAGTTCAGAGACCATAAGAAAGTTGTTGACTCCAACAAAACTTGCCACTGAAAGAGTTACTGGAAGCTGGTGCATGATTTGTTCACAAGGGGTTAATTCTCTTCCGATGCTAATGACCAGGTGGACTGTGGGCTTTCACTCATTTTGTCCAGGCAGGGATTATACATCATCTGCTTACAATTTGTCACAAGACAATTCAAAAGATGGAAGATATATCTCAATATCATTTTGATGTACATGTATTTTCTATTCTGGAGTAAATATCTATACCATATTCATCTTAATAAGCACACACTCTCTAATAAGTGCACCCCCCTTTTTTTTCAAAGAAAGAACCCCAAAATATCTCATAGTTTTCAAACAAGTGGTAGAATTTATTATTACACTTAAGATCTACATTTTTTTCAGCTTTTGTGGATAAATCTTTTATAGCACACTATGCACTTGTTAAGGTGAATACGGTATATTCTGAATGTGTTATGGACAGTTGTCATTGAGTGTTCCTGTTGTCAATCCTTTCCTTTGACTGCATCAACAACTTTCCTTGTACCCAGCCCACACCAAGGGCAGCTGTTGACCTGGGTGTAACGTCATGACACGTCTTATCTACAGCTCCCAGCAAAAATGTTTCCTATTAACATGAAAGTTAAGTAAACAATTCAAGCAGATAAAAATTTACACCCAGGTGCTTAAAAGCCATTTGACAAGGTTGATCATATTAAACACCCATCCTGGGCTTAAATAACAATTTTTTGTTACAAATTTTTGTAAGAACCTATAGCTGTGGATGGGATTGAAATACAGTGGTTGCATGTAGAAAATACATTAGCTACATGTAGAAATACTGTGGTTATATGTAGATCTATATCTCTACACTGAAAATTTTCTAGGAATGACAAGGTTTCAGTGTTTTGAGTACTTGTACTGTCATTCTAAAATCTGAAATGTGAGGTATCAATGGGTTTGCTTGCAAAACAGCCCAATCTTCATGCTTTCAGCACTATAGAGAGATAATGCAACACTTGGTCTGCTTTGCAGGCAATCACTGGGTTTTCCATGTGGACAATTTTTACATTGTATGTAAATGATAGTAGTTAAATTCTGTGAAATTTTATATTTGTATTCATCAAATTAAGACAAAGATTCATAGGATCCACAAAATGAAAGTGAGGCTCTCTCCCCCAGTTGTGTTTGACCACACAGGGTGGCTCAAAACTTTGTGAAAAAAGGTATTGACCTGCATGTATGGAGCAGCCAGTTTGTTAGTAAACACCATACAGACAAGGAGACCTCCCAACCCCTGACCTGACTGGTGAGCTGGGCCCACTGTCTGCTTCTAATCTACACTACCAGATGTGGAGTCCAGTTGGAGCTTATCTGAGTGGCTTCACTCAGTCTGGTCTGATGGATGGAGAGTCTTGGATCTTTTGCTCACTTGCCAACAAAGGTGTTCATGGTGTGAAACCTACAGGCTATGGTTACATGGCATTTGTGAGTGAGGTGTTTTCTTGCTGTAAAGATATTTTGCTTTTTTCTGCTACCTGTATGTCAATTTTGCTGAACTGTAATTTTTCTTGCACTATTCCTTGCTGTTAATTTATTCCTGTGGGGATAGAGTGGCCAGATCATCTTTCTTTCTTTCTTTCTTTCTTTCTTTCTTTCTTTCTTTCTTTCTTTCTTTCTTTCTTTCTTTCTTTCTTTCTTTCTTTCTTTCTTTCTTTCTTTCTTTCTTTCTTTCTTACTTTCTTTCCCTCTCTCTCTCTCTCTCTCTCTCTCTCTCTCTCTCTCTCTCTCTCTCTCTCTCTCTCTCTCTCTCTCTCCTTCCTTCTCTCAATCTACCTTTATCTGTCTTTTTCTTTCTTCCTCTGGGTCTATTTTTCTTTTTCTTGCTTCCTTTACCAGTCTTAGTCATCTGTTCAAGCCATCTTCTATTTTCTCTACTTTCCTCTGTCTTCCTTTACTTCTCCCTCTCTGATTTTTTTCATTCTTTCATATATGATGCAGTTCTCTCTTACTTTTTCACTCATGAATATTTTGCATTTTGCCATCTGAGCACCAGGTTACACAATATCTTAGTGTAGAAGCCAAAAGCCAGGAACAACTAACCATAGGTTATAACAAACATCAACATCAGACAACTTCCAGACAGGAGATGATGCAGATAACAATCCCACACTACAGTGTGTGCCTACGTAACATCAACATCAGCAAATATGTGTAGAAGTCCTGGAGAGAACAGTTTTGTTAGAGAACTGTATATCGACTTTGTATGTTTGTCCGTTTATTTGATGATGCCTTGGAGCTAAAATAAAAATGAAGTTGCAGAATTAAGTACACAATTGCAGCTGTCCCTGGATTTTTTTTGTTTTTTTTTTGTTTTTGCATTACAGCAAATTTAAAGCTTCAACAAAAATGTCAGTTGTGAAGATTAACCCTTTTAGTCAGTTCTGTCCTGCAGCTTGAGGCAACAGCTTTCCTCAGCATACTGTGGGCACAATGCACAAAAAACATGCTGAGGAAAGCTGTTGACTTTGACCTTTGTCTGGTTTATCTCTGGATATACACATGTACTGACTTGCTGGTACTTGAATGACAGGTCTGTAAATGAGGAATTTGAATGTGGAATCACTTTGATATTTCAACCAAGTACAACTCCTTGTGGTTACACTGGGACAAGTTAACTCTTTCTACCCTGATAGAAGACGGAGTCCACAGCTTTCCTAGGTGCACTCTGGGCGCAATGCACCCACAGCGCACCAAGGAAAGCCATGGACCATGGGCATGATCTTCCATGTAAGTTTCATCCAAAAGTTTTGAAAAATAATCCCTTAATTAGTCAAATACAATTAGCAGACGACATTTAGATATTAGTGGGGAAAAAGCGTGGTTAGGGTGCAATGAGTTAATACAGTTGTAGGTAAGTACATTACTGATGGTAGAGAGGAGTGGAAGGGCAAGGGAGCCAGACATAGACCACATTCCATGTGGTAATGGTAGGTTACACAGGCCAACTCTTGCATGAAGTGTTTGGCCTTCCATCAGTCTCTTCCATTTCTGGGCTCAACCCTAGTCAGACTTCTTAACTCTTTGGTTCCCCAGACGGGCATATGTGGGCAAGAAGCTGTAAGAAAAGAATCTTATCTGTGGCATTACATGCGACATGGAAAACCTGATGTATAGTGGTCCTCACCTTACAAGGCCATCCCAAATACACTGGAAATGTGGTCTTATAAGAAGGGTGGCTTCTCTTGAGGGGAATATGAAATGAAAATACCATATTTGCTTTATGAAAAAGTGGGCGGTGTAAGGAGGTTGCCTCCTAAATATCATGGGACCTTAAGGGAAGGATCATTGTGTAAAACATATATACACAGAAGACAAAATTTGGAGCATGGAGGTATAATACCCCCTGCAGTTTTTTGGCTTGTTCAGCGCTCTACTGTCCACCACAGCAGAGTCTTTGCCAGCGAAATATCTCATGATTCGCAGGCAACACCAAACTCAAATTTACTGCAAATTGTACCTTTACCCTATTTCTAAACCCAATTACATTTTGGTGACCTTGACCATTTTCAAGGTCACAGGACCAGAGTGTGTGTAAAGTGGGGGAGAGGATGGAATCCAGTTTTGCAATGACTGCTCTAGTTTTTGCTACAGTAATGATTTGGTAGCCAGAAAAAACTGTTTCCATAGCTAAAAGGGGAAAAAAAGGGATTTTGTGGCAAAAAAAACCCCTCATGTGTAGCTAGGAGTGTGACTTGGGCCGTGGAGAGTTAAGAGGGACAAAGTATGCAGATTGTTTCTATTTAACGCAGCTGGTATCAGCAACCAAATGTTCCAAGGTCTTATCTAAATTCCATAATCTTGTAACAGTTTCTCAGACATTTGTGGGTGACCCTTACAGAGAGGAAAGAAATTAATCCTGGTGTTTTCTCATTTTTTTCCCTCTGTGTGACTCACCAAGTTCTCTGACAAGTGAGAGTTTTTCCTGCTTGTTTTATGAGTTGCCACAGACTTTGATGATTTTGTCATTGTGGACACAAACAGGACGTCAACACAGTTCTCAGAGCCAAATAAATCATGCCATTGAAACAAAGACAGTTGTGGAAATAATGGAATAATAACAAAGATTGTGAAATGTGAGTTACCATTCCTGGAAGAATTCAAAACAGATGTGTTAGCCTTCCTACTTGGTGTATTTATGGTGATAGCAAAATCAATAATTCTCAGACAGTTCTAAAGAATTGCTTTTGTTTCCATTGGGAGATTTATTACCATGGTGTGTTCTTTCCTTTTACTGTGTTTACAGGAAACAAACACACTGCAGACAGCAGAAATTTAAGCAGATAAAAGAGATTTGGTGACTTTTATGGTTGCATTGGAGGGGGAAGGGGTTAAACACTTAATAATATGGTATTCCTTCCAATAAGGGACCCTGCTCTTATAAGGCCTTCCCCCTCCCCCACCTCCCTGCAATCTGAGAGATCAATAATCAGACACCAAAAATTTGACATTTTTATTATATTATCCATAAATGTTTAACGTAGGGTTCTAAATTGAAGGTTCAGTATTATATTATGAATTTGGAAGGGCCCTGGCCAGTTATTTGGATGAATATGTTAATTTTCAATCTTGAGTGATGCACATATGGCATACATGGGAGGAATATAGTAAATTTCAATCTTGAGGGATGCAGATATGGCATGCATCCTTTCATGAACTGTGTTCACATTCATATGACAATGAAGAGTGCATGATGACCAGAAAGGGACTACCAGACTCAAAACATCATCCATGCTTGAGAGAAACAGTTATTTTGTTTGGACGTCAGTAGTGTAAATCAGATGTGTTGTCACTTAAGGCAAAGATGTATTTTATTATTTTATTTCATTTCATTTTATTTTATTTTATTTATTTATTTATTTATTTATTTATTTATTTATTTATTTATTTATTTATTTATTTATTTATTTATTTATTTATTTATTTATTTATTTATTTATTTATTTATTTATTTATTTATTTATCTATCTATTTATCTATCTATCTATCTATCTATCTATTTATTTATTTATTATTCATTCATTCATTCATTCATTCATTCATTCTTTCCTTCATTCATTCATTTATTTACTTACTTACTTATTTATTTATCTTTTTGTTTTGTTTTTTTGTGAGGAATTTGACAGTGCAATTCTGGTTTCATTACAACTAGTCACGAGTCTGAAAACTGTTTAAAGGTCGCATAGCCAACAGAGGGAGAATAGTGATTATTGCTTTAAGATGGACGATTAATGATTCCACAGATGTATGATTTTTTAATGTGGAGACACTGCACACTTTATTTTTTTTTGAGGGGGGGGGAGAGGGGGTAGTGTAGGGGAACTTAGGTTTATTGTTAGATTCTGACAAAGTTGAGAAAATTGCAAGAAAACAAAAGTTCATTTTGCAAACCAGTTATTTGATCAAGAATGTTTTCAGCAACTAGTCAACAGGTTTCCATAGAGCATGAGGGACACAGTACAGTGAGGAAAGTTGTTGATTCAGTCTGCTGCTGGTTATTACCATAGAACCTCGTCATAACTACACTCCGATATCTGACATATTCACCTAATGACACAAGTTTGAAGGGACTTAAGGTCATATAGATTTATTTGACTCATCACATATTCAGATATCTGACAGATTTGGCCAGGGAGAAATTGTGTTGCTTTTAATGAGGTTTTACTGTAAATGCCTAGAAAACGTAATAAAAGAGAGGAATCTTCAAGGCAATATTGGTCAGGTTTTAGATGCATATAGGTACTTCACAAAAAATCGAAAAACAAAAAATATCCACCACCACCCCAAAAAATGAAATGAAACTGACACACTTACTTCATGACAAATGCTTTAATTGTGCCCTGTGATGCCTGATGTTTTACCAATAAGCAAATCATCCCAATGAAACCCTTGGGTTGCGAGATAGGAAAAAGTCGAATTATATTTGTAACATTATACTATCTATCTATAGCATTATGTGTTTTAGTAATTACATTATTATCCCTTGATGACAACGGGGCTTGAAGTGGAAAGACTGGACCAGTGGAAATTAGTTTTATGTTCTCAGCAAATTTCGACTGTCTGGTATGGAATTTCCTGTACCAGTGATTTGCTGTGCAAATAAATTTTTTTTTGCAGTGTTGAAAGTGTTTTTTGTCTCATCCAGAAATGCTTTCCCCATGTGTATGCAGATAAGTAAATTAAATTTTTGCATGAAAAAAAACCCAGCTTAATCAGACATGAACCTTTTCAGTGTCAGTGTTTGGTTATGTCCATAGAGATGAATGCAAAAGTAATTAAAGGTATTGCATGAAAACACGTAATCAGAATTAACCTTTTTACTGCTGAGGTGGAGACAGTCACAAGATTTTTTTCTTTTGTTTGAGATAAGGGCATGCTGGTACATAAATGAAAGATCTGTTTATGAGCAGTTTTGAAGATGAAATTAGAACTATCATCGTTACACAAATTTTATGATCAACAGGGAAGGCATCGTCCAGGCAACAGAAAATGGCCGATATTCACTGTCGCTTTTTCCATATTTGTGGCTTCATGTCAGTTCTTGATCTTTGTTTGGTATTGTGTGAGGAAGCAAAGATGGTGATGTTTGTTGACTGAGTCCTTATATGGACAGGAGAGGGTTAATGATGGGAGCTTGCCATGTCAGAGATGAAAGGCAACAGACAATATTTATTCTGGATCTCTATGGGAGTCAGGCTAATTAGACAGGTCTGTCACATGACAATCTGCACATAAGGTCCACATTAGGCCCAGCCAGTGTGTGGCCATGTGCAGTATGACTACTATATGAGAAACTTTCATTGCAAACCAGCAGACAGTGACTTATATGAGAATAGAAAGCACCATAAATCATACTCTGTATAGCTTGGGGGGGGGGCAGATTTCCAGAGATATGTACTTTAGAAAGCAATCAGATTGAGGTGCAGACAGAAAGAATGATTGAGTTTATGTGTATATATTTTTATTCAGGACCAACTGCCTTCTTAGTGACAAAGAACACATCAACAGTAGCTTAGTGCCCCTGACCTCTAAAGTACCCCTGCCACTTTCCTGGTATAAAGTACCACTGCCACTTCCCTGGTGTAGAGGATACACAAAAGATGAAAATAGGAAAATGTTAACCATTATTCATATACATATTTTTCTACTATATCCAAAACATGTCTAACTTCCTGAAATTTCTTGAAGATCCTGGCCACAATATATGAGTACATGTTTGATATTTTTCATGGCTGTGCGCACATATTTCATATACTGTATTACCCCCGCTAAGCGCCTCTGTCACCTCAAGCGCCCCCTCCCCTTCATGACCAGGAAAATAACCATAATTGTGCAATACTTGACGGATGGTTCAACATTATCATCATTTTTGAATTATACTCTTAGGGTAATAAATTTGAATGAATGAATGAATGTTTCATTTCTCAAAACCCCTTTGGGGTACACGAGTACAAGTCAAGTCAAAATATTCAATGTTGTGTACAACAATTAACCAATCAATACACAATTTTTTAACAAGGTTTTTCTCTCCTTTGACCCAAATAATTTGGCCAACTTTATCGTGTTGGGTAATGTCCCCAATAGTACTTTTGAATGAGAGACTTGCATGCTTCTTGGAAATATGAACAATTAAAAATATAATGAAATCCATCACCAAGTTCTTTGGGGTTACTCTTGTTACATATTCTTTGTGCTCCAGGTATATATTCATATCTTTGCCTTTCTATAGGTTAGTGGTGATTTGACAGCTGGAAAAGTGTCAGATATATTCTCAGATTCTCTGGTAAGAGGAGCAGATATTTTTCAAACCCAAGATCCTTTTTGAATAGTCTATAGTTTATGCAGGTTGCATTTTGATCTATTTCATTATTCCACTCTTGCAGATACTGGTCCTCTGCATGCTGTGCTATTGTACAGGTAACCCATTTTAATGAGGGATGAAAAGTTAATTGATTATACCACACAAATGCCATGCCAAGGTCGTGTAGATTTGACTTCACATATTGGATCCAGGGAGATGTATACATGCCTTCTGCGTCAGGCTTGTAAAGTAACTTATACATAATAAGAGACAGTTTGTTACCCTTATTGCAATTTGTGACTCTGTAGCAGCTATTAAGTATTGTACTCTTGACAAGAATGTTGAGGGGAAAAACTCAAAGTTCCCTGTATACCATACATGGGGGCGTGGATGATTTGACCTTTAACAGTATTTTACAGAACTTCAGTTGCAGGTGTTCTATTGCCTCAGTGGCACTTTGGTCCCATACCTCAGCACCATACAGCAGAATAGGCACAACCATTGTATTAAAGAGCTCTAGCTGCATGTCAATTGGTAGACCTAGTGATTGACTTCTTTTTAATAGGGAGAACATGGCTTTGGATGCCTGTTCTACTAGGTGTTTTTGTGCCTTGTTACTCTTACCATTATAATTAAATTTGATGCCTAAGTTGGAGAAATCATAAACTACTTTCAAAGTGGAACCATTAAACATAAACGTTGGAATTTTTCATACTGTACCTCTTGAGAAAATCACTTTTGTTTTATTTTGCATATGTGCGTTTCCCATTTCAGCTAGGCGACTGGTGCCAAAGGCTGCAGGTTCGAGTCCCACTCGTTCCGAACATAAAATTAACATTGACTTGCAAGTCGCATTTCTTGCAGTAAGTATACATTGCATCAAGGGCCTTTTTTAAATCTTTGGGCGTTTCTGACATAAAGACTGTATCCTCAGCATACAAGAGAAGGCATAGCTTTAAGTATACTCCACAGTCTTCCCTATAGGGCCTTGTCTGTTGTGTTATTTCACGGAGACCATTATATTCAGCACTTATATAATGGGGGAGATCATTCAGGAATATTGAAAATAGCTGAGGGGACAAGTTGTCTCCTTGACGAACTCCATTGCTACATTGGAAAAAAGTCTGAGACTACAGGTTGCATATCACATTCATAATTTTTCTATGCCAATAGTAAGCAGTTTCTGCCATAAATAGGTTCTGTCAAGTGCTTTTTGATAATCAACAAAAGCGCAGTATAATCTTTTTTTCTTCATGTGCTATAGGTCCACCAATGTTTGCAGTGTAAACACATGATCAACAGTACTATGACCTGGCCTTAACCCTGCTTGCTCTTCTCCCAGCAAGTTGTTTACTTCTAAAACCTCATGAGTCTGTCATTGATGAGCGCTGGAATAAGTTCGCAAAACAGCTTACTAATGTTATCCCTCGATAGCTATCTGGATTGTCCACTTGGCTCTTTCCTTTATAAATTGGTCTAATGAAACCAATGGTCCAACTCTCTGGTATAGTTCCACAGTTTATTACAACATTGAAGATCTTTGTGTATCTGGGGATCATGATGCCCCCTGAGTACTTAAGAAACTCATTTAGGATTTGATCTGATCCACTACATTTATTATTTTTTAGTTTTTAATTACATTTTGAACTTCATCCAGTGTAAACAGAGTATTTATGATATCATTCTACTCTTCTTTTAAAATCTCTGTGATCATGAGTGCAGTGTGTCCACTGTCTTTATACCTGTTGTTTAAACTTTTGAAGTGCTCCTTGAATACTTCCACTTCACGTTTTGTAGCTGTACTTTGTTCCTCCCTTGCAGACTTGGTCCATTCAAAATTTTCCTGTAAGCTGTGGGATCTTTGTTTTTTGTTGTTTTCAATTTAAGGATAAGTGACTTCTGGTACAACGGAAACTGCTCGTTGATCTCCCTCTTATAACATTTGCTGGCCTCTTTCTGGCTGCCCTGATTACCTCATTATCTATTTTCTTATTAATATTTTTCTTTTTGAAGAAATCTTTCCTTGTTGCTTCACAGGCTTGATTGAACCATACTTGATGTCTTTGTTTTGTTTCGCCTCCATAGGTGGGATAGTTTCGGGGGGGGGGGGGGGGGGGAGAACCAACTTTCTCAGTGCTAGTCTTCAGAATTGTACAGATATCATTTATGACTCTGTTTACTGATCCTTTTTGTGCTTCACTGTCCTTCTGCAGCAGTGAATCTAATTCTTCCAAGAGTATATCTATTTGGGAACTGTCAAGAAAATGTTCAAAATTACCAGCAAACTCATTTTTCCAATGTGTTCACCTGATGTTCCCTCTGGCTCTGAGTGACATCCCCTTGGTGTTCAGCGTTACTCTGTACCATAGGTTGTAAGCACAGCACAGTGTGTACACCACAGTGTGTACAGCACAGTGTGTACACCACAGTGTGTACAGCACAGTGTGTACACCACAGTGTGTACACCACAGTGTGTACAGCACAGTGTGTACACCACAGTGTGTACATCACAGTGTGTACATCACAGTGTACATCTGACAGCAGCTCATCAAATTCTAAAATTTCAAATTCTTTAACAAAGGAACATATGCAAGATGAGCTGATGGCATAATGGGCTAGACTAACCCCTGTACATGTTGGTGGACCTATTGGTTTATCTGCACTGACACGCCCATTCATGATGTACAGATCCAAGTTTGTACACACGCTCAAAAGTTTAGTACCATAGTTGTTAATATAGTCGTCTTGGGAGTATCTATCAGGTTCTATCCCTAGCTCTTTGAGGTTTGCTTTGTCTATGGTGGGTATATAATATAGTCGTCTTGGGAGTATCTATCAGGTTCTATCCCTAGCTCTTTGAGGTTTGCTTTGTCTATGGTGGGTATATAATAAAGTCATCTTGGGAGTTTCTATCAGGTTCTATCCCTAGCTCTTTGAGGTTTGCTTTGTCTATGGTGGGTATATAATATAGTCGTCTTGGGAGTATCTATCAGGTTCTATCCCTAGCTCTTTGAGGTTTGCTTTGTCTATGGTGGGTATATAATATAGTCATCTTGGGAGTATCCATCAGGTTCTATCCCTATCTCTTTGAGGTTTGCTTTGTCTATGGTGGGTATATAATATAGTCATCTTGGGAGTATCCATCAGGTTCTATCCCTAGCTCCTTGAGGTTTGCTTTGTCTATGGTAGGTATATAATATAGTCGTCTTGGGAGTATCTATCAGGTTCTATCCCTAACTCTTTGAGGTTTACTTTGTCTATGGTGGGTATATAATATAGTCGTCTTGGGAGTATCCATCAGGTTCTATCCCTAGCTCTTTGAGGTTTACTTTGTCTATGGTGGGTATATAATATAGTCGTCTTGGGAGTATCTATCAGGTTCTATCCCTAGCTCCTTGAGGTTTGCTTTGTCTATGGTAGGTATATAATATAGTCGTCTTGGGAGTATCTATCAGGTTCTATCCCTAACTCTTTGAGGTTTACTTTGTCTATGGTGGGTATATAATATAGTCGTCTTGGGAGTATCTATCAGGTTCTATCCCTAACTCTTTGAGGTTTGCTTTGTCTATGGTGGGTATATAATATAGTCGTCTTGGGAGTATCTATCAGGTTCTATCCCTAGCTCCTTGAGGTTTACTTTGTCTATGGTGGGTATATAATATAGTCGTCTTGGGAGTATCTATCAGGTTCTATCCCTAGCTCCTTGAGGTTTGCTTTGTCTATGGTAGGTATATAATATAGTCGTCTTGGGAGTATCTATCAGGTTCTATCCCTAGCTCTTTGAGGTTTACTTTGTCTATGGTGGGTATATAATATAGTCATCTTGGGAGTATCCATCAGGTTCTATCCCTAGCTCTTTGAGGTTTACTTTGTCTATGGTGGGTATATAATATAGTCGTCTTGGGAGTATCTATCAGGTTCTATCCCTAACTCTTTGAGGTTTACTTTGTCTATGGTGGGTATATAATATTGTCATCTTGGGAGTATCCATCAGGTTCTATCCCTAGCTCTTTGAGGTTTACTTTGTCTATGGTGGGTATATAATATAGTCGTCTTGGGAGTATCTATCAGGTTCTATCCCTAACTCTTTGAGGTTTACTTTGTCTATGGTGGGTATATAATATAGTCGTCTTGGGAGTATGTAACAGGTTCTATCCCTAGCTCTTTGAGGTTTGCTTTGTCTATGGTGGGTATATAATATAGTCATCTTGGGAGTATCCATCAGGTTCTATCCCTAGCTCTTTGAGGTTTACTTTGTCTATGGTGGGTATATAATATAGTCGTCTTGGGAGTATCTATCAGGTTCTATCCCTAACTCTTTGAGGGTTACTTTGTCTATGGTGGGTATATAATATAGTCATCTTGGGAGTATCCATCAGGTTCTATCCCTAGCTCTTTGAGGTTTGCTTTGTCTATGGTAGGTATATAATATAGTCGTCTTGGGAGTATCTATCAGGTTCTATCCCTAACTCTTTGAGGTTTACTTTGTCTATGGTGGGTATATAATATAGTCGTCTTGGGAGTATCTATCAGGTTCTATCCCTAGCTCTTTGAGGTTTACTTTGTCTATGGTGGGTATATAATATAGTCATCTTGGGAGTATCCATCAGGTTCTATCCCTAGCTCTTTGAGGTTTACTTTGTCTATGGTGGGTATATAATATAGTCGTCTTGGGAGTATCTATCAGGTTCTATCCCTAACTCTTTGAGGTTTACTTTGTCTATGGTGGGTATATAATATAGTCGTCTTGGGAGTATCTATCAGGTTCTATCCCTAGCTCTTTGAGGTTTACTTTGTCTATGGTGGGTATATAATATAGTCGTCTTGGGAGTATCTATCAGGTTCTATCCCTAGCTCCTTGAGGTTTGCTTTGTCTATGGTGGGTATATAATATAGTCATCTTGGGAGTATCTATCAGGTTCTATCCCTAGCTCCTTGAGGTTTACTTTGTCTATGGTAGGTATATAATATAGTCGTCTTGGGAGTATCCATCAGGTTCTATCCCTAGCTCCTTGAGGTTTGCTTTGTCTATGGTAGGTATATAATATAGTCGTCTTGGGAGTATCTATCAGGTTCTATCCCTAACTCTTTGAGGTTTACTTTGTCTATGGTGGGTATATAATATAGTCGTCTTGGGAGTATCTATCAGGTTCTATCCCTAGCTCCTTGAGGTTTGCTTTGTCTATGGTAGGTATATAATATAGTCGTCTTGGGAGTATCTATCAGGTTCTATCCCTAACTCTTTGAGGTTTACTTTGTCTATGGTGGGTATATAATATAGTCGTCTTGGGAGTATCTATCAGGTTCTATCCCTAGCTCTTTGAGGTTTACTTTGTCTATGGTGGGTATATAATATAGTCGTCTTGGGAGTATCCATCAGGTTCTATCCCTAGCTTTTTGAGGTTTGCTTTGTCTATGGTGGGAATACTAAGCTCCAGCTGTTCCATCATATTTTTATCATAAACTACAAGATCCGATTGTCTGCGTGTCCCGACATTAAAATCCCCAAGTAGACAAACAGTAGACCCATCAGGTTGACCAGGTCGTTCTCTAGTTCATCAAACATATTAGGGTTTGCGTATGTTGTGCCTTCTGGTGACAAACATACACCAACCAAAAACATACTGACTTTGAACAGGCCATCAACCTTCATGAACAGAACATTTTCACATATATTCTTAGTGACATTGAAGTACTTCATGACCCCCCTCCCTCCTCCAATTCAGTACTTAAAAATGATGATCTTCCAAGAAATAATACCAAAATACCACAAAATTATACCACAAAATTTGGGTTACCCCTCCTTCCCCCCCCCCCCCCCCCACTGAAAGTACTAATTCAAAAATGATTAAAATGTTGAATCATGCCTTACTGTAATTTTATTCATATTATCAAAGACAATAACAAATATAGATGAAGAAACAAGGACAGTTCAGGTATAATTTTCTATGTGCGTATGGTGCCAAAAAGGGTAATAGGGTACGTTCATTTCATTATGACTTCAGGTCCTGATTGATATTTAAGGATGCCAAAATGCTGTGCATATACATTTTATGCATACAGTTCAGTTGCACCAATGCAAGCCTATGAGTGAAATTTGCATTCATTGTCCCATGAAATGTAACTGGTTGTCACATGACCTCTTGTATTCATTGTCCCATAAAATACAAACCAGTCACATGACCACCCTCTCACCTGAAAAAAAAAAAGATACAATATTGTGTTCAGAAATGAGATTGATCTTATGCAACCATCAGAGATTCCTCTGTACTGTCACCAGCTGTTTTTATTCGGGAAGCTACTCTTTCTTGAGGAATACATTTGTTTTAAAAACATGTACATCAAACTTTTGAAAGATAAAAATCTAGTTGATATCATCTTCATGATTGCTCTGACCTCTGGAGTTGATGGTCCATGAGGCACAGAAAGCAACTGAGGACTAGGGTGAGAGTAGCCTCATGGTTTGTGTTGATGATGTCTTAGGGTGAGAGTAGCCTCATGGTTTGTGTTGATGATGTCTTAGGGTGAGAGTAGCCTCATGGTTTGTGTTGATGATGTCTTAGGGTGAGAGTAGCCTCATGGTTTGTGTTGATGATGTCTTAGGGTGAGAGTAGCCTCATGGTTTGTGTTGATGATGTCTTAGGGTGAGAGTAGCCTCATGGTTTGTGTTGATGATGTCTTAGGGTGAGAGTAGCCTCATGGTTTGTGTTGATGATGTCTTAGGGTGAGAGTAGCCTCATGGTTTGTGTTGATGATGTCTTAGGGTGAGAGTAGCCTCATGGTTTGTGTTGATGATGTCTTAGGGTGAGAGTAGCCTCATGGTTTGTGTTGATGATGTCTTAGGGTGAGAGTAGCCTCATGGTTTGTGTTGATGATGTCTTAGGGTGAGAGTAGCCTCATGGTTTGTGTTGATGATGTCTTAGGGTGAGAGTAGCCTCATGGTTTGTGTTGATGATGTCTTAGGGTGAGAGTAGCCTCATGGTTTGTGTTGATGATGTCTTAAGAATTTTGGGTATTAAATTCTTTAAAGGATATTCACCTGAAATGATACATTTCAGTTTGTATAACAGGAAATGTGATAGGGATATCTTTTTGTGTTGTAATTATGCAACATATATATCATTCTTTTGAAAAAAAAAAAAAAAAAAAAACAGTGGCCCAGAATGTATTAATGTACAAGCCTGGATGGCCGCCTTTCATATTGCAGAGTAACTACTGGGAAAATATTCACCAGTTCCGATGTGTTGTTTTCTTTTGGGCCTGTTGATAGGCTGTGTTTGAAAATTATATACAGGAGGAATAATTTATATTGTTTGTGTTGTGTGAGTGATTGTTGGCTGACAGACAAACCCATAAAGTGTCGCTGTGGTTGTTAGCAGTGAAGGGGAAGTTGGCAGTCAAGCGAGTTGATGTCTTTGTCATTATGGGGATCAGGATAAATGGACGAGTGCATTTCCGACAATTATAGAATGGATCAAAATGATAGTTTGTAAATTGTGTCTTTTTAATGAATGATTAACGACAATAGCGAAAATTATGTTTAGGCCTATATACAGTTATATTGATTGTAAGTGCATCAGGGAGTCTGTGTGCTGAAAGTACATGTATACAGAATAATGTTGCTGATGTTAAAGCACTTTGACAACCAAATACATAGTGTGATGCTACTTGTCTCCTTTTCCATATGGTCTATCATTTTCCTGAACTTAGACCAAACTTTTTCTTTGTTCCATCAAGTGGAAAATCAGTTATTAAGGCCTTTCATGCAAGCCTCATTGAAGAGCTCCGACAGCGCAGTTTATTTACATGCTACTTTTTACCCATTAAAAATTACCTGCAAGCTTGTGGTGTCATATTGTGATGTCATAAGTGCAGTTAGCTTCTTTATACGATATGCCAGCAGTCAAGAGCATTCCTTGTAGTGCTGTAGTTCCAATACTTCCACAGAGTGACAGAGAAAACTGTTGCCTCCGTGCCCAGACTGTTAGGTTAAACCTTTCCACAGATAAATCGCCCAAAAGCGCCTTCGTGTAAATTGTCATCTTAAATTTTTCATTACCAAAAACCTTTTACTTAGAATTGTAATATAGGACCATTCTTGATGGCACATGCTTGGTCAACAGCTTTCCTTGGCCCAGGTTGGGCACAATGCGCCCAACTCGGCCCAAGGAAAGCTGTTGACTGAGTGTCACTTTGACCAGGAGATACTGTTTTGTCATGTGCTGAAAAAAATAAAAAAACTTTGACGCTATGTATGTGATTGCGGGGGGGGGGGGGGGGGAGGGGATTGAAGATACTGTATTCCTCCCACTCTAATCACCCCTACCCTAACAAAAATGAAACTACATCCATGGAATCTGAATAATAAAAAATTCAGACCAAAAATTTTTCATTTCATGGCCCTTTTCATGGTATGCATTATGTTCAGAGTAGGGTTTTGATTTTTTGAAAAAATGTGTATTACATTGTATCCATTTTAGTTCAAGCGTGTTACATTGTATCCATTTTAGTCAAAGTGACCAGGTGAGTTATGATTTATTCTGCAGCAAGAAATTGCAGTTGCAGATCTAGATTTCAATTCGTACAGCCGAGTTCCTTAAGTTAGATAAACTGCATGACATTTCAATATGCATCTGAGTTTTAGCAGCACGGGGTGTGTTTCAGTTTGGGAGAGATCTATGCAGGGCTGACGCGGCATTTCAAGTGCAGCCCATAGAGGTTAACATGTAACAAGGGTTAATAATGCGCTATAATCCCAACAGAAACCTGATAAAGGTGTTTCAGTATTAGTTCCGATAGTCTTTCATCAACCAGACAGGACTAAATATTAATATTTCCAATAATACATACTCTCCAATTATCACACCCATTAATTACCTGTCCCCTGCCCAAATGGACTCTTCCAACAATGTGAGGCAGACTTCAAACAGGAGTAAATGAGTGGACGGTAGTAGTCGTAAATGTGATTTTCTCCTTATGAACCACATGAGTGAAGCCATTTTCATGAGCTGTCAGGCTGCTTAAAAGATCCCGGCTTCATTTTGGAAGAACGTGGAGGTGTCTTAGGGGTGGGTGTTACTAATTAGGACCACTGGTAAACTGCTGCAACCCCATACTGTCAGCATCCCAGCTTCTGCACATCATCACTGGAGCCATTCAGGTTCATGACTGGGAAGATGCCACACTTTGGGCTGAAAAAATGAGAAGTACATGAAGTGTTTTAAAGGTGGGTCATGTTTTCAGTCGCACAGTTTTTCATTTAAAAAACTTTCACTTACTGGGAACTGTTAGGCTATTTGAAGTGGAACTCAAATCCAGGAGTTTCACCAAAGTCTGTAAACACCAGATCAAATTGATGTAGCTTCCTAGAGGCAAGTCATTCAGCCAACATGTAAGACTACATATGTATATAGGATTTCCCGCTCTGGCCAGATGTTGACATCCTCCCACTCTCTAACGTGTAACTTCCTAGATTTACCACTTTAGACGGGGAGGGATGTAATGGCCTGTTACCATGGACAAATACCGGCACTGTTACAACAGCCAGCCTGTCTCATCAATATAACCAGTGGGGCAGTGTGTTCTTTGAATTTTAATAATTGGGTAATACGTTTGTATCATTATCAAAAATTTGTGGGCCATGTCCAGATTATTTCTCGAAAATATTAAGTCTTTTATTTCAGAATTTAGACCTGAGTCGATCCTCAGCTTTTGAATCAATGCTTCTGGCTGCAACGTGTGATAAAATGCATGGCAAAATTGTTGAACTGTTTGAAAAGTGGTGTTGTCCTGTATGAAAAGCATACTAGACAAAATATTACCTCCAATGTTGAGTCAAAATCATTCCCTTTTGTCATACTTTGTGGGAAGAATTAAAAATAAAATAGTGGTACGCATGAAGAAAAATGAAGTGCAATATTCTACAGAGATTTACAACCCAAAGTGGGAAAATAGCAACACTTAGGAACATGGGTGTTATGACATGTCTACATTATTTTGGAGATAGAGCTTTTTTATTTTCTCCATTCATCCTTACCGTAGGTGACAATACATTTTGCGCAAAGGAATATTTGTTTTGAGTTTTCCGGAGCTATCCATAAATTTACATCTTATGGATGAGGTGTAGTTACTGATGAAAAAGTTCAAATTGGAGTAATAAACTCAACAGCAAACTGTGTTCCGACAGTTTTTGTTGGCATTTATTTTCATTCACAAAATAAGTCATGTATGAGTTGTGTGAATTTTTGATAATTAAAATTTTCCATTTTAATGTTTGTGACATCAGTTATGCAGTTTCTGATTGGTAACCTTAAGCACCATTACTTCACACTGAAATTTAAAGACAAAACTTAGTGCTAATAATAGTAGTTCTGAAGCAAAGACTTTATTGAGAATTACAAGTCCAAACATTTATACATATTGTCTATATGTGTATTGTGCATTTTGCACATATGAGGGATAGATTAGAACAGACATTCAAAGCTTGCTGTAACACTTCCTCAGTCTTATATATATGCATATATATATTTGTGTGTGTGTGTGTGTGTGTGTGTGTGTGTGTGTGTGTGTGTGTGTGAGAGAGAGAGAGAGAGAGAGAGAGAGAGAGAGAGAGAGAGAGAGAGAGAGAGAGAGAGAGAGAGAGAGAGAGAGAGAGAGAGAGAGAGAGAGAGAGAGAGAGAGAGAGAGAGAGAGAGAGAGAGAGAGAGAGAGAGAGAGAGAGAGAGAGAGAGAGAGAGAGAGAGACCATCTGTTCCCGGAAGTTGTGTCAGATAACTGAATATGCCAGAGAAACAAATCACATATAGAAAATATACTTTTTGTTCCTTAAAATGTTTGTCGTTAAGTGAATATGTCGGATGTCTGAGTGTCGTTGTAATGAGTTTTGACTATATATATATAATGTAAGGAAATGTCTCAGTATTGAACTTTGCGTACTGAACAGACCAAAGTTCACCTTAAGCTCCATTCCTGTCAAGTGGATGACAAAAAGAAACAATCAACTTGGTCTGCTTGAGAGTAGATGAAATGTTTGAACTTCTAATTTTGGAGGAATAGGGTTAAATAATGCAAAGATGTGTGCTTTTGGCAAGGTGAAGTCATAGGCAGCTAATAAGATTGATGATAACCACAAATATTGCATGCTTTATTCTTCACTAGAAGTACCCAAGGCCACAATTTTTACCTTGTATTAGTCAGCGGCCAGTGTGTGCAGATAGCAGGGCTGTCCATGTAGTTCCCTTGCAGCTGATATGGTTGCCATGGTGAAGTCAGAAGTTTATCACAGATACCTGACGGCAGACACTAAATTCACATTTTGCTTGAGATAAAATCATTGGTGAGGTAATTTATATATTTCAGAATGGAGACAATGTCATTAGTAATTACCCAGCTGATACCAGGACAAAGAAATATTTAAAAAGTCACCAACCTACCAAAAAACACTTGACTTGCTTCATTGAGCATCAAACAGTGCCAGTACGGAGACTTTTGCAAGTTAACCCTGAAAGTGCTAATCTCTGCTATAGTTGTTTTCTCATAACTGTTAAACATATAATGGTTAAAAGATTCAAATTTCTCATGAAGATACCTGTCATTCAAATACCAGCAAGCCTAGTCTAACAAAAAGGAGTAAGTCAACAGCTCCTCTCGAGACACTTTGCACACAATGCACACAGAGTGTCCCAAGGAAAGCTGTTGACTCATCTTAAATCAGCGCTTTAAGGGTTAATTGATGGTATGTGTTGATTTTAATCGATGCTTGTGTGTTCGGGGCATACATCTGGCTGCCAATGTTGATTCAGTGTTTTAACTCTTTCAGTATCAAGTTCTGAATGAGTTAACAGGCTTCCTTGATGTACTTTGGGTGCATTGTACCCAAAATGTTATCAGGAAAGCTGTTGACCTGGACAATTCTTATGGTCTCCTCTACTGTAGGCATGTATTACTTGAATAAAAGGTCAATTTACTAAAAAAAAAAAATAATGCCCTTTAGTATCGTTAGGTCAACTCGGATCACATCAACTTTTGTCGAAATTTGCCATGACAGAGTTAAATGCTACCTATATTGTAATGAGCGGCTTTGATTTAAACTTTACGTGGAATGAATATGCGAGTCCTTGTGTATTGGGGCATCCATGAGGCAGTATACTGTAGTTCTAGAAATTTTCTTGCATGTTTACTTTCGCACAAACTCAATTTTCTACTTCTTCACACCTGCCTGCTCAGCCACACTCCTGTCACTTCAGTTCCATTCCTTTCACAAGCTCTAGTCTACTCCCCTAACTTCAGTCTCATACCTACCTTGGGCATTTTTATTTGCCCTACTTAAGTACTAGACTCTCTGTTTAATATCCATACTTCATACAAACGCATTATGTCTACATTTTCTTATTTTCTGTAGCTTGTACTGGGGCAAAATTATTGCATGTACCAGCATACTTCACCCCCCCTCCTGCCCCCCCCCCCCACACACACACTTTCCTTTACTCTCTTCCTGCTCCATCTGTCCTCCCTATCGTCCTGTCTGTCTGCCCCAGTCCTCCTGGCCCTATTGGCATTTTTCCCATTTCAAGTTGACTTCCAATTCCCATTAGATTACATTTGGTCATGGTATGTACTATTTAGTTTACAGATAGCCAAGTTATTGGCATGAAGATTAGCAAATCTTGCCAAAATTATATTGTTATGTATACACCGAAACCTGGAGAGATCAGCCTTAAAGAGTGACCAAATTATGATCTCTTGTTGGACTCATGTGAAATTTCACATTTTGAGCTGATCTCAGCTATATTTTAAACCTGACTTTTGCCTGTATCAGGAGGGATTTCAGATAAATTTGGGTGATTTTCAAATCTTTTACCAAACTGGCCACTCACTTGCCTAAGTAACCAATATATATATATATAATATATATATTGTATTTGTGTCTTTTTGCCCAGAACCACTTCCTAGTAGTCAATATCCTATTCCGCAGTTCGAACTCTTTACTCTCCATAAGCTATATATATATATATATATATATATATATATATATATATGTATATATATATATATATTATATGGATAGACAGACAGACAGTAAACCCTGAATTGAAAAACCAGCCTTAGGGATCACCAAATTATGGTCTACATGCAGATGGTCTCTCATTCAAGTGGTATCTTAAGACAGGGACTCACTGCTCATGTATTAGTTGGTCTCCGGCACAGTAGCTTAATCAGTACTAATTTTGGGTTGTCTGGAAAGTCCTGTGCCAGGTGTCTTTGCCAGTGTTTCCATTAATTCCCAAATTGGGGTATATTACCCTTTCAAAACCTGAAATATCCTCAGAGAAAATTCTAAAGGATCACATGTAAAATGGGTGAACATCTAGACAATCTGGTCATCTACCCTGAATTTCCCTTCTTGTGACCCACTGAAAAAAGTTCTAGTGAAAACAATGTTTGCATCAGCTGGAGCATGGCCAGGGTTCCCATGAGAGGGCAAAAGGGTGATAGACCATACCCTTAAATATCAGGAGGGTACTTTTGCTTTCCCTCAAGAATTAAAACATTAAGTGATATTCTAATCCTTTATACTGGTAAAAGTACCTATCATTTTGCTTTCTTCAGCAGAATGTTCACCACATTAGAATATGTGTATACCCCCCACACCCTGAAAAAAAAAAAAAAAAAATCTTTTGGTGGAAATCCTGATGGCAGATTGCCATAAGATACAGAAGCCTTGACCTTACTGTAGATATTTAGGTATTTTATAGGAATTTTTGTATTCAATTTACATTGATTCCAGCTCAGAAAAATGGGAAAATGTGTGAACTGTCAGTATTGAGTGAGCTGATTATGTTACTGAACTTATGGCAAATATTTAGTGGAGTGTTTGGCAGCATCTCTGTACGTGTGA